>CM052360.1:13379990-13979990 GCA_028551475.1 Casuarina equisetifolia | reverse complement strand
TGTTCTAAAATAGCTTGTCATCTTTTCAACTGCACCTCACACTTGCATTACTAGCCGCGAACATTGAAGAGAAATAAAAGAATAGTGGACTGTAATCATGATAATTTCAAGCATTCTTAACCACCATAAAGAAGTCTAGCCCCTTATCTTAAAATAAACTACAATAACTTCACTTAGCATTTTCCCAAAATACACGTTTGTGTCCTTTCAAAACACGTCATCCTCCTATTAACTTTGGACCGAAGACTATGGACTAAGAAGTCTTTGTCTGACAGCTACATTCCTTATCGCAGGACTTAATAAGCACTCTCTTGTAAGTGGGATTGGATTATAGTGCAAAACTTTCAGAAAGGCAAGCCCTTTAGACTTTGAATTGAATTTCACTGACCTTATAAGCGGCTCAAATAAATGAAGTCAAAGAATTACAATAAAGTCATCATTTCAAACTTCTTTGTTCCTTTCCAAGCACTTAGTAAGACCGCAGCCCCACCTAAAATCAGGTAGGGATTCTTACATACTCTTTCACATTCTCTTTCCTTCATCTTTTTCCACGTTTTTCTAGGAATTGGGTCCTTAAAGGCTCTTCTACGGTTCCTCCTTGTGGGGTTCTCAATTTCATCAAGAAATTGGTATAGTCATGTCTTCTCTGAACTAATTTATGGAAAAAGGTTTTGGTCAACCAGCTTTTAAGGAAGTATGAATCTTGGTCAATTGGAATTCGGATCTCAATTTCTCTTTTGGGTTGGGTTACACTGGTATAAGCCGCACTTCGCCGAAGTCATCCTGGTTCTTCCGGCCGAGTTTGATGGGATATAAGAATATGTTTATGTTAGGCATGGTGGGTCATATTGAAAACAAAGGCTTAATTTTTCTTTTCTTTTTAAGCTTCAAATTAAATTGCATAATCTCGACGATCTCAGTAGATTCTTCTGATATGAATCAACAGCATGACACAACCCTGGAAGTAAGCCTTGCCACTTTGGTTAGCAGTCATTCTTTTTCTTCTTCTTTTGTTCGTGGGTATGCGTGTTCTGGTACAGTAATTCTCATGAACTGAAGTAAACAACCTGAGGGAGACAAAATGATAGTTCCTTTGAGGTGATCATGCATGTTATTCAGTTCAAATTCTTGAGTCAATGCAACCAAACTGCACCAAGATGTCCTGAAAGGGGAACTTTGGCTTCCACTGTCGGTTTGTCCATTTATGTACGTAAACATTGACCCGAGAGTGAATATATAGCAGCCCTTTTTCTTTATCAGGTGCCACAGGCGCAGGTCTCACCATCAGCTTCGAGACAACATAATTATACCCGGGTAGGACTATGTAAGAAAAGAAAAGCTGCTCCCAATAAACAAAAGAGCTGCTCCGAATTCTGCCAAAAGAAAGCAAATTGAAAAAATGCAAATCGGTAATTGCTCTAATATTAAGTTGGATTTGAGAACCCTTTATCGGGTATGATGGTTGCAGCCTTACATTCTGAGTCCCTACTCTCAAGATTTAAGTTCAGATTTGTTTATAACCATCTCTTTGGCATTCCCGCTGATATCAGCTTTCTTCCTCTCAAGATGACGAAAGGGGAAATGCTGAATGCACATGGCCCTTCAAAGGAACTCACCATTATATTAATTTCTCACTGCGAAATCAGCCTTCCGTGCAAAGATCCATTTCCTATATAAATGTGTTCAGAATCGTCCTCTGTGTCAAGCTTGTCAGTGTTTCTCCGCTTGGATAGCAATGCGACGTATGATTAAACATGCACACACGCTGCACCGCATGGCCTTTAACATTCGATGACTACTAAAATTTTGCCGTTCTGTTCCCTTCCGAATTAAAGCAACTGAGTACTTGCTTAAGCAGCCTTTCAACTTGAGTTTTCAGACGAATTTTCAAATGGTTAAGTTGTCCTCATTCCTGCAACACTGCACGTTAACGCTATAATATTGTGGTTGGTTTCAACACCAACTTTAGGAGACCAACCTTGGAGTGTAGCTGGTTCTAGATTTAGGCTTTTATTAATAAAAGCCACGTTAAACTTCAATTAATACGGAGTATCACAAGGTCTCCAAAAAATTGAACAGCCCTTTGAATGAACCTGCCTGAAGCCATGGGGGATTTTGCCAGTCTCTGTAATCTTTCTGTGCAATAAGATTACAGTGATCTTGTGAAACGGGAGGCCAACATCATTAGCTGCAACCCTATTCATTACAATTTTATGGGCGAATTCTTTTGTCAACTTGGTTTTATAGCATGTGAAATTACCGGCATTCGGGCATTGCTAACCATTGGTTATGGTTAACGAAAATCATACCAGAAGGGCTGAAGTCTACACTCCGATGCATTGCTTCAGCATCAAACCCTACATTCTTTGGGCCAATTTTTTCAAAGCTATGTTATCTAGCTCAGCAAGATTATCTAAATTATGTATGCCAATTGGCTTGGAATACGCGTGTCACGTTGTGGGCCAAGCAACTTGTGGACCAATATTCCTGAATTTTTCCTATTCTCTGGAGGAAGCAGGCGTAATTGAGTGTTAAACCCCAAGACGGGGCAGCGGAATTAGAATAAGGTATGAAACTAGGAATAAAGGGAATGCCGCCTAAGTGGCAGGCATCATTGCCACAGTCCTAAAAAGAGACCCTGGGGGAATACTGGGAAAGGCAAACCCAGGCCTTGATAAACTAAATAGAGTAAATCATTCTCAAAATTAATAACAGATAATCATAGTTTAAGCCAAATCGCCTGATGGTGACTCTATTTCTGAAGTCATTTTACATCTCAAAGACTCGATATTTAATCTACCGACAGAAAATATATATTTTAGGGGACCCAAAGTGATCATTACAGGTGGAGCATTTAAGACCAGCAGTAAATGGAGAAAAGGCACAATTGAGATAAGTGCAATGGTTGACATATAATCGATCCAAGCCTTAAGTCATCAGTGAGGTCATGAGGCTCTAACCCTGACATCATGTACTCTGAGACTTCGCCTATGCTAGGTTGTCATGTCATTTTGGTAGATAGAATGAGAAGGATCCCATATGATTTAGAGAGTTTTCTTTTGTCTAGTAGAGTCTAGATGTAGAGGTACAAAAAAAAAAAAAAAACAAAAACAAAAAGTAAGATGCATTTTTAGTTGCACTAGTCCTGCGATCTTTCAAAATTATCCAAAATTATATGACAAAACAAAGAAGGTAGTAGCATATGTGATAAAAGAACAACTAGTTTTCGGCATTAATACAACTGATCAAATATATTATTCTTAATTTTTTACACTTAAAATCACAGATTGAGCATCGCTTGCATGGGTGTGTGTATAAGCATGCACAGAGTGCAGATAACCAGACGCGCGTGCGGAGACAGCAGGCCCAACACGGTTGTCAAATTGGCTCACCCCTAGAAAACGACCACTCAAAAAAGGTGAGACACCTAGGGGAAGCTAAGATTGACTTCAAATTGATGCGGGACAAGCACTGTGATCACCTGCCAAACGTTCGACTCTCCACCAATCTGCAAGTTAACTACACTAGCTTTGGCAGCAGGCCACAATTTCCTAGTCAAAATTATCCAACCCCAAAAACTGGTCATATTAAGAATTCTTGGAAAACCAAAGTGGGTTACCTTTAGTTTCTTAAATTATAACGGCAAGTGAGGGATAATAAATAGAGCAGCTGGCACAAGGAACATCTAGGGAAGTGAGAAAGAGAGCCCCCAAAGCAAAGAACTTTGGAAACCCAGAATCAAGTGTAATTCCTATCTGTCTTCAGAACCAAAGTAAAGAATAACAGATGTCAGTACCATTCTGCCCTATAAAATTAACACAGAAAAGCTAAAGTTTCAGACCTTGTACCGGAGACTGGAAACACAACCTCTCAAACCCCCCACCCCATCTTTCTCCCACCTCGATTTCTTTTTCAAATTTTAAAAACTAGGCATGATTTCATCACTACCCTGTATTTATAACTCCATGCCCACATGGGTAAAACTTTAAGAAAACCCAACCCATTCGTTTGTTTTTTAATTGGCTCGTGCCTGGGAGCTCTAACTGTCTGTCAGATCATAAAACCGAGGCATTAGAAGCTGTGAGTGCTGGAGAGAGGGGGAATAGAAGGAAGTTTTTGTTATTCTGGGGTTCCGAAGCTTTGGAAATGGTGAGAGAGTGAATTGCGTTTCTTAGAATAGTCATAAGGTGCCGGATGGAGTCGCTGGGAAGTGTGTCTTCATGGAGAAAACCGAGGAATAAAATTTTTGAGCGCAGAAGAGGACAACGCCAATGTACACATACACAAACGGATATTGCAAAAGAAACTCAAAGAAATTTCTCAAACATGGCATCTAGCTGGTGTAAGATCTCCCCAATCATTCCCATTTTTGTGTGTTTTCTTCTTGTTTCTACTCTGGTTTGTCCGGTCCATTCGTCGGAACCCAGTGAAGAGCGTGCAGCCAACCAAACTTTCAGGCCGAAGGAAGAGTTACGAAAGCTGCAAATAATAAGATCTCGTCTCAGCAAGATCAACAAGCCTGCTGTCAAGACAATTCAGGCATTTGGCTTTGTCTTTTCTAGCACTGCTTTATAATATAGACTTGACTTTCACTTCCCCTGTTTTTTTTGTGTCTGAAATTACTGTGTTCGGTTTGTTCTTGCTGCAGAGTCCAGACGGTGACCTCATAGATTGCGTTGTGTCTCATCTGCAGCCAGCTTTTGACCATCCTCTACTTAAAGGACAAAAACCACTGGTAGTTCAGCTTCACCAATGGCTAGACTTCAAATTTTCAAAGCTGTTAGATTCAAATTGTTGATGGGGTGTATCCTTCTGGTCAAAATTGCAGGATCCGCCGGAGAGACCCAATGGGCATAACCCGGCGGGCGTGGTAGAAGAAAGCTTTCAGTTGTGGAGCGTGTCTGGTGAATCTTGCCCAGAAGGGACAATTCCAATCAGAAGAACAACTGAACAAGATATTCTAAGAGCTAGTTCTGTCCGAAGATTTGGAATGAAACCAAGAAAACGCGTTAGAAGAGACTCTAACAGCAATGGTCATGAGGTAAGTGCTTAAAAGCAAATACGCAAATGAAAGACACAGAAATTTTTCTAAAGAAATCTCCTTCTTGTTACGTCTTTGTCATTCATTTATCTTTGTTCTTGTCTTCCTTCCGAAAGAGAAGAACTTTATTAAAGTTGTCAAACAAAGAATAAAGACTGACAAAAAACTGCTTTTCATATTTTTAATGTGAATTCTTCTTTCACATGAAACTGAAGCCATTGATAAACTTCATCCCTTTCGTTCTCTTGCAACGAATTCCTACAGACAAGTGTTGCTGCTTTCCTTTATCAGCCAAAATTAGAAAGTCGGGTTTCCTTCGTTATCTCATCAAATGTAATCAGGCTTCTGTTTAAAGCCATAACAGAATTTCATGGTAGCTCTGCTACTGCAGTCTCGGTTACTGCAAAATTCAGGCCGAACAGACGGCAGAGATAGAAGATTCTGTTTGATTTTGAAACTGAACAATAAACAACCCACAACACCTAGGTATCGTACGATCAAAAAATTAAGGTAAACCATTGTTAGGTGTGCCTGAAATCTCGAAAAATGAAGTAACATGATAAATTAGTTTTAGGTTATTCATTTTATGGATGTCTTGTGCTCATCTATGGTTTTGGGTTACAGCATGCAGTTGGGTATGTTAGCGGAGAGCAATACTACGGAGCAAAAGCTAGTATAAATGTGTGGGCTCCCCGCGTGGTTAATCAGTACGAGTTCAGCTTGTCGCAAATGTGGGTCATCTCGGGTTCATTTGGCGATGATCTCAACACCATTGAAGCTGGCTGGCAGGCATGTTTGCATTTCCTCATCTTTAATTTCCACTCACAGAAGCTCAACTTGTGACAATTTCTTCTCCTCTACAAACACCATGAATGGATTCCTGCGGTTTGACTTTATGAGAAATATTCATTTCTGAAAAACTCTTCTACCATACAAGTACCTCAACTAACCCACGGAGCTTCTTAAAATAATTCATTACTTGAACGTATATGAGGTTTGCCAATTGAAAACCATTTATGAGGTACATCATCGCTCGAACTACCACCTTTTTCAAAAGATTGTCAATGTACTTATTGTGGAATGCTACACCCAATCGCAGAATCTCATGGCTGCATTAAGTACTTATCATTACATGAAATACCCATATTTGCTTTCATATTCCAAGTCATTTTCGCAGCTAACCACCTCTCACCTTTTTCAAATGTATTATTTTTCTCTTTCGTATTGCAGCCATGGAAGCTAATTCATTAAATTTCTGCAGGTTAGCCCAGAGTTTTATGGTGACAGCTATCCTCGATTCTTTACCTACTGGACAGTAAGTTACCTTTTTTCTTTATGCATAATTGCATTATTATAATTTACTTCACAAAGCAAATTGATCTTTCATAAATGCATCCACAGTCGGACGCGTACCAAGCAACGGGGTGTTACAATTTGTTGTGTTCAGGCTTTGTTCAGACAAACAACCGAATTGCGATTGGGGCTGCAATCTCCCCTACTTCCTCATACAACGGTGGACAATTCGATATTAGCTTATTGGTTTGGAAGGTAAATGACACTTTACGAGTCTCTATTTAAATGAATTTATGCACACAAATCAAGACCCGGAGTAGTGCGATGCTAACCTTTTTTCAAGAAAACTTGATGCTAAACTGCTGTGGACCATCTAATTCTTTTTTCCAAAAAGCCACAAAAATGTAAGGGTCTGTAAAATCTCCCTCAACTTTGAAAGTTCAACATGTCCATCGAAGACCGTGTAGTGTCAGCACTGACGTGCTTGAGACCGAGGACACCATTATTCATGGCGCGCCGAACAACGAAAGAAAAAATGGCTTACTAAACTCGCGAAACTTCCCACTACAGTGCATCACACGCGTGCATTCATAATTGCAGATAATGGGCGGAAATTCTTTTCTGCTTTTGTGCTTTGCAAGATTCGGTTCTTTTCCAAGCACAAGAGCTTCCTAGCCACGCACCCTTTCATTACCCACCATGATTGGTTCTATACAGAACAATCTCAAGATTTCACATATTTTACTGGCAACTTTTTTTTTTGACCCATGTTACCTTGTCTATGCTTTTTATCATGCACCTGGGTTAGATTAATGAGCAATGAATGATTTTGGATGAGTGTAAAACAAGGCATTGAAGGTCAAAATTACGTTTTTCTTTTTTTTTTTGTAGGATCCAAAGCATGGGAATTGGTGGTTAGAATTCGGCTCCGGAATTCTCGTTGGATACTGGCCATCTTTTTTGTTTACTCACCTACGTGATCATGCAAGCATGGTGCAATTTGGAGGAGAAGTTGTCAATTCTCGGCCATCCGGTTTTCACACTTCAACGCAAATGGGCAGCGGGCATTTTGCAGGAGAAGGCTTTGGAAGAGCGTCATATTTTCGAAATCTGCAAGTTGTTGATTGGGACAACAGCTTGATCCCATTATCAAATCTAAAAGTCCTGGCCGATCATCCGAATTGCTATGATATACAAGGAGGGATTAACGATGTCTGGGGGAATTACTTTTACTATGGTGGACCTGGAAGAAATGTGAGGTGTCCCTAAAGGGAAAGGTATAGAGGTGGAAAGTTGCCTTATTTTCTGTTTTTGTCGGGTCATTTGGGTTTCTTCTCGAGATCGTCCGGTCAGCTTGGAGCAATTGTGTACAAGTCCATTTTTTTTTTCTTCTTCTCAATCCTTTTTTCTCTTTTACTAACACGTAATTCATTAATTATACCACCTTTAGGGACTTGTATAAATTTGGAAAAGAAATAGTGAATATACCTTGGTTTGTGATCTTCATTTCCTCTCTTAGACTTGTTTGGAAAATGTTTGATAATAAGAGATGGCTTTTTCCCCGAAAATGGAATATGGGTGTTTAATTGTACAATAAGAGATAAGGTTTGATTCAGTTAAAAATAGATTCTGCACGAAACTTCTCACTGGCTCGAAGGATTGAAACTAAAGAAACGTTCTGATGCAATTTTTGAGAATCTTTTGCCCGTTGGGATTTTCTTTCTTATTATTTTTTATCTCCTTGTTCCTTCTTCTCTAAACGAGGGAGAGATGTCCCCCAGAATTATCTAGAAATATTTATGAGTTGCACGTGGTTCCAGCTGGGAGGAAATTTGTAAAATAGTTAATGAACAGCTATATATATTGGTGTTGCCCACAAACTTGAATATACTAATACAAAAGTAGGCTTCCTTTCCTTTGAATATCAGATATAAAACTGGAGATACTAATGTCATTAATGAACACCCATGAACAAGGTTACAGATAACAGAGTAGACTTGAGCCCATAAATCCCAACTGTCATTACTCGATCCTCCCTCCTTGCAATGCGTGCCCACATGAATTATCTTTTTCTTGAACTTCAAGTTTGCGTTTAAATCAACAAAAGATTTTGACTTTATCAAACTCAGAGATGTTGAGTGCATAAAAGCAGGAACATATTTGATTAGCTACAAACTCGGTATTTAGACTGTATGCATTTCTAGTCGAAGTCAATCGGAATGATGGTTAGACCTTTCGTGAATAACAACTGTCTCCTCTCATAATTAATTCTTTTCAGCTTTTTCATAAACTTCGTACGAGTCAACCTATAGGTTTCTGAAGTTTAACCTATTCAGTACGCTGATATATCTTATTCTGCAAGGGGAAACATCAATGGCAACATCATGAACAATACTTAGGCGTGCTCAAGAGGTAAACCGGCATTATAGACCTCTCTTCATGGTCCAAAAAGAGCACTGGAAAGCCCTGGGGTCTCTTGAGATTCTTGTCTAGGAAAGAAAGCACTTGGTAATCTCAGGCTGAAGCTTGTTGGACGGCATCTGGTGCCACAAGGCATCATCAATCAAAGCACCATTCAGAGAGTTGACTTGGACGCCAAGTTCGGTGCAGCAAACGGAAGAAGTCAAATACACTGCATATCTATACGCGAAGCATAAGCCAACGCGTAGGAAGAGGACCAAAAGACAAATCAATACACCGACAACAGCGCGCAGGAGTGTATGATGGGTTCCATGTAGGTGCTCTCTGGTTCCATTTAAATGAACCCCCAACCACTTACATGTCTGGCGCTGGTCGACGTTATAGCTGTACGCTTGTCTTTCGTGCTTTTGGGGCTACAAGTTGACACATACAAGAGCACAATTAACTTACAACTGTTTCTGCTGAGAACAGTATCATGTTCCAATTTCATGAGTGAGGACCCTACAGTATCATGTCGAGTCAGTGTCCGTCGGGCTCTCTTTTGGTACGTATGGGGGTGAGTTTTTGAGATCCATCATAATTTAGGGACATGGAAAGAAAACTATGACTACCCAACCCAGCCCTTCCGTCCGATCAGCCGATGTAAGTCCTTTTTCGGGTACGATGGGTGTCAGGCAACTGCGCGTTGGGTTAGAACGAAGAAGACTGGAAACGGAGAAGTCAAAGGAAGAGAAGCTCAGTGCCACATTTTTCTTTCCTGACAAGCCAAGGACCTTCTTGTTTCGATCTGGATACTGATGCACTGCTGGTCAGTGTTGACGGATGGCTTTACAGACGTGATGTTGCTGCTGGGCGACGGTGAAACATTAAATGTTTGCGCTCTGTACCATTTATTATTGGCTGTCATCTTATAATTATTTTGGATGATCTTTTATCATTTGCTTCTTTTGATTTTTTTTTTCTTTTTTTTGAGCCCGTATTACTTGTTATGCAATCAATCGCTATAAGCATTTTTTATGCCTAGCATCAAAAAGACTTGATTTACCTACACAAACCCCTCTTCTCCTTTGCCTACTAAAAAAAAAAGGTAATGAATGACGTTTCAATATCTTTATATTAGGATTTTGGATATTGTGGGCTTTCAAAGTGTCTTAGGATTAAAGAAATGAGAAACTTTTATAATTATCTAGAACTCTAGCAGAAAATAATTATCTAAGGCCAATCAGATAAATTTAACAGATCATTTCTTCCTTCACTCAGAAGCATTTAGTTAAGATGCTGATTGCCTGGTTCAAAAAGGAATTATTAAAAAAAATATATATGCCGGCTTTCTAACCGAGTAATTATCGACTTTAACCCAAGTTATTAGCTGATGGTTGAAATTGTGAAACGGAAGAATGACATGGTTATCTTCAGGTCAACCCTCTTGAGCCCAAGTCGTTTATGTTAGTGTGCTGGCCGCAACATTGACACATAAGAATAAGAATATTGAAAAATAGATCGAGATATCGGTGTTCATTTATGTTAAAGAAAGAACAAGAATTTTTAATTCCTATTTTTATATCATTGCATTTTATAACATATTTCATACAACTGTTTCCATACAACTATCAAACCCATACGACTTTTTAGGCTCCACCTCGTCGACTATCGGCAACTTAAGAGATTGCTTCTATAAGGTTTTGGATGACAGTGTAACAATCGTATATAAACGTTACCGTCGTGGGCCAAAGTTTGGGAAAGTGTTACTGGACCAAGAAACAAGAACAGGGCGGAGAATTTCTCCCTGCACCCTGTTGTGAAGGTCTTTTAACACTCGTATGTGGTGTCTTTTAAGGGAGACCGGACCTTCGACACTTACGTTTGCTCACTGGATGCCTTCATCAATAAATCCTTCAGCTCTGTTTTTGAGCTAGAGCTCTTGTTGTTACATCCCTTACTACAACTAAAACTGAGAGTCTATAAACATTTTACCGAGTTTCATCAAACACGAAATTGGCTAACGAAAACCAAGTTTAGACATACATACGTAATGTTGTCGGGTCTCCCTTCATTGAATTTGAATACAAGGGTCTTGCAAATACTTTTGTCAAATTGTGACCTTTAGAGCGACCGATCAACAGAAGCATTTGCAGGTGGTAATTTGATGGGTCATGATAGTCCATCAAATGAGTTCTCCTGATCATTGCTTGTCAGAAGCTAGAAACCAACCCCTGGTTTTGTATGCGGAAGTCAGCTCGGACAACCCATTAACAACTTTGTTCTTCTGATCGAGGAGGCTAAACTCCTATATCTACTGCAGGGGGAAATCACCCGGTTCACAAACGATAGAATAGTTACAGTCATCAGGAAGGTTGACGGGCTTGACGTCAGACTGGTTGATTCCTTCTTGACACTGGTGAATGGCAATATCCCTATGAACATTCAAGGAATTTTCAAGCACAACCTAAGAAATTCATTGTTCCCAGAAATAGAATCATGTCTAATCACTACTGACACACTAAATATCGGAACTGGGAAAGACAAAGTTCAAAGCATGTGGCAATATAAAGGGCTGAGATAAGTATACCACACAGACTTAATCCTAATCGCGAACAAATACAAGACTCCTCGGATTAGCATGCAACGGGCTTTCGATATAAAGATGGTGTCGGGCAAGTAGCCTGAGAGGAACAAAAAGTTCTCTCGAATACAAAGGCAAGAATCTGTATAATTCGTACAACAGAATCTACAGCTTTCACATCTGTATGTAAATGGAGCCTCCTTACTTAGATACTTCACAGTTTCAAAATAGATCACGCGTCCTTGGATGGGCCATGTGTCACCTCACATTAATAAACACAAGTAAGTAACAAATTATTGCGCAAACCGAATAGCAAGTTAAAACCAGTCAAAATCACTTCCACAGAAACTGGAACACCAAGACAGAAATGCGAGGAAAATAAAGCTCGCTCGCTCGCTCGCTCACTCAACACATACTCTTTCAAGCAACTTCATGCAGGCCTCATTGACCTCGACATTCTCCATTTTAAGCCGGCGACGTATTGCCGGCGTTGTCCTTCCAGCAGCTGCATATGTTCTTATTAGAGATTCAAAAACCTCAGCCCCAACATTCTCCACTGCCTTCTTCAAAATCTCCAGAAAAGCTTCGGCACCATCCACGTCCTTTTCTTGTTCAAAGTGCCCCATCAAACTGCTGATAACCTCAGAAGTTGGCGCCCACTTCCGACCATCCCCTCTACCAACAGATATTGCGTTGGCAACACATTCCACAGCCAATGTGAAATTTCCATTTTTCAAATAATAATCCAAAAATATCTCCCACGTTTTTGAATTAGGCTTGGTCCCTCTCCTGCGGGCCCGCTCCTTGAGTTCTTCAGCCTTCTCTAGTAAACCATCCTTTGCATACGCTCCTATCAAAGCATTGGCAATACGGATGTCATATGTAGAGCACGCGGATTCCCACTCCCTGAAACACTTCTCTGCTCCTGGTAAATCTTTTAAGTTAACCAATGCCTGAATCATATTCAGATAGCTAATGTTCGCAGTTTTAGGAAAAGCCAGCCTCAAAGAACGCCATACCCGATAAACTTCAAGCAGGTTCCCAGTTCGCCCATACAACGTAATTAGGAACTGGTAAGCAGAAAGGTCTCGGCAGGCATTTCTTTTCTCCAATTCCTTAAGTGCCTTTTCTGCCTTCTCAAACAATCTCGCATCAACATATATTGATGCTAAGTTGCTATATGTTGTCCAATCTCCAGTGACCCGGCCATCCCTCTTCATCTCATCAATAACCCTCTCAACCTGAGCAATATCATTGACAGCGGCTACAGCCCTCATCCAGACATTGTATGTATAAGAATCCAGCATGATATGGGAGGCTTTCATCTCCTGAATGATGGCTGGAATCTTTTCTGGCTGCCCAGTTTTTGTGTAAAGGGTCATAAGGCTGTTGTAAGGCATGGAGCTTAAAGGAAGGTTGAGTTCCTGCATCTTTTCCATGAGAGCTTCTGCTTTTTCAGTCATCTGTTCCTTGCAGTAACAGTTGAGAAGGGCGCCATAACAGAGATGATTTTTTGATGATTCAGGAAGATCCATGAAATAGTTTTCTGCAGCAGCAATACCCCGTGCTTTAGCAATTAGATCTAGATGTATAGCATGATCACTGACCGTCTTATTCATGCCCCTTTTGGCCATTGCTTCTGAAAGCTGTAGCGTTAAAAAAATAAGACTAATTGTCCACAACTTGCACAACAGATTGAAAGCACAAAACTGAAATGTAATAATTTTGTGACAATTAAGAAAGCTATAAGGGCACTAAGTCAACGATCAGATTTTACCAAAGGCATGCAATGCCTAAGTAACGCAAACACAGCAACAATATGATGTGAAGTTGAGCTATTCTGTTGCTTGTTGCCCAGATAGCACAAGAAATTACACATACAAAGCTGGACTAGATCCACGTTACACACAAGCATTCGCCCTTTTGACATAATTCTAGATACAGCAAAACGCAGCATCGACGAAAATCATACTAAAACTATAACAAAACAGTTTTTTTTTTTTTTAAAAAAGTCCATTTCATCAAACTTGGCAACAAATCATGAAGGCCCTAGAGCCATGAACTAGAATTATAATAGACAGTTATATAAAAAGAACAATGACCAAATAGTTACACAACCAACGAGATACGCAAAACAAGATTAGGGGGCTTTAGGGCTGGAACCTTGAGGGCAGGGTAGTAGAGCTCGCGCTCGCGAAGCTTCTTGAGAGTGTCGCCCACTTCCCATTTGTAGACTCGCTTGGGGGAGTAGACCTTGCGCTCGAAAACCCTCTTGAAATTCCTGCCCACTTCCCATCTGTAGACTCGTTCATTGCTCTTGAGGAACTGGTTGAGCTGGTGCCGAACGCTCGCCTCAGAGCTACCTTCCTTGAAGAGCCTCACATACAGCGCTTCCTCCAAGTACTTCTTCGATCGCTTCGCCACGCTTTTCGTGCGACCAAAATTAAACTGCTGAACCGCCATCTCCCCACTTGAAATGGCTTCCAATCTCTGGAGTATGGGTTTTGTCGAATTTCTCTGCAAGTTACACTAAACCCTAGCGTTGCGGAGGAGAAAGGAGCCTGAAGAAATGGATTGCACAAAGCTTGGCCCGTGAACCTCATATATGGGCCTCTCAAATTCCTGGGCCCATTTATCTCAGGGAATGGGCCATTTCCCTTCTTGGCCCCTGGACCTCGTTTAGAAGATGTATGATCGATTGCTAAGAAAAGATTATGAAATTTAATGATTAAGTTGTCAAAAGGTCCAAAAAAGAAAAGAAAAGAAAAGAAAATTTTAAATCCCAATACATAAGGTAAGTAAATTTCTATTCTATAGGCAAATGAAATTGTTCTTTTGAATCATATAAAATTCTATTCTTGTAAGATTTCTATGCCTTGCCCGTTGGGCAAACGTTTAGCTGGACTTACGTTGGGCTCCCCAGCTAAGAAAGGGCTAACTCGAGGAAAGGCCGAATCCGGGCTGAGGCATAAATATTTTGGGCCTGAGCGCCCAAAAGTGGGGAATTTTCATGGGTTGCTCTCTTGTAGTTGTTACTAGGCGCAGGGAGATGGGAGACTAAATCCCCAGAGAGTTGGAACTGAACCTTATTTGCCTCGTCGGTTGCCACTGCCATTCAGCTTTAAAAACCAAAGCGAGGAGAGCGTGCTGAGTGCTTGTTTCATCTGTTGCCAATTTTTCTTGGCATTTTCGTGTGTCATCTGATAACAAGGTTCTGGTAACAGATACAAATCATTCAACCTCCATAAAATGCCTCCCTCCCTCACTTGATAATTGGCATACTTGGGGACATAACGTTTTTAATTGCTATGGTGCTCCTATGATGTGATCACAAAGATGGTGGGCTCATCAATTCTGCTATGCTCCATAGCACATGAAAAAACACTTTGATATAGTGTTCGAACAATTTTTGCTTAGCAATTGTGGGTATGAAGCTGTAAGTCCTAAACCCTAAATAACATTAGTTTCTGTGCCTTGGATGTGAAACTTGAGGAACTGACCGGCTTCGTTTTGGGATTTTTTGTTGTTGTTGTTGGTAAGTTTTGGTTTCTTTTGGGACGGACGAATAAAGAATCTATTACCGCAAACAATAAATAACAATGGTATTTCAAAAGAAAAAAATTTGACTAGAAAGCATTCCTTGATGGGTGAAAACAAAATGACGTTTATGTAACTAAGCATCATAGATATCGGGGATTAAAGATTTCATGTGGGTTGAAAAAAATCAGATCCTATGTTATTTGAGTAGCAATTTACTCTTTATGCACTCATATTCTTTCCTTTTAATCTTTGAGTTTTATTTTTTAATAACAAAGATGATATCATGTATATACCCACAATTAAATGCAAAACCTGTAATAATACACTATTCACGGATGAAGAGTCCATAGAATGTAATATCATTAATATACGAGTTATGTCTCAAAATGATTATAATGATTTTCAATATGTATCAAATTATTATTTTGAATTTAAAAGTAAAAATTTAAAATATTAGACATTCAATTTTGTCAATCAAATTCAATTTTAAGCTGACCAATATTTTCTTTATTAAATTAAATGTTTTAAAATTCTTAAATATTTCCTCATATTTGATTACTAAACTTCTCTCTCTCGTGAATCCTCCTTTCTCATTTCAAGAACCATTCCTCTTTCTTTATCTCAACCATTTTCTGTTGCTCTTGCTTGTTGCCGAGTAACACATATATACCAACATTTATGTGTTTTATTTAATTGTAGGATAGACTACCATGATAAGGAAAAAAAGAAATTGGTGACCATGTTATGAAATAACAAAAATATATATTGAAGAACTAAATACTCACATATACTTCCACAAACTAACATTTGTCTCTTTCCCTTAATTTTTGGCTTGCAAATGTAGAATTGACTAGTGACAAAATCGCCTTATCATGAAACTAAAAAGTGATTTAACAAACCAAATTATATGGAGGAAAAAGATTAATTTTTAGGATACAAAGAAAAGTGCATAATATAATAGGCATGTAAAAATGTAAGAATTAAGAGTGTCAAACTAGCAAATACAAAAACCCACAGTCATGGCTTATCAAAGTACTCTCTTATGAAGTTCTCACGATGCTAATAGAGCTAACCCTTTTGTTAATGGATTACACTTTTGTAATATTTGTTAACTATCTAGTACGAAATGTTAGGCTTTGTCTTATTGTTGTTTTGGACATTGTCTTTAGGATGCATAGTTGGGCTTGAATTTTGTATATGGACTCGGGTTAGAGATCAAAAGACTAGGACCTAGTTCTTATGAACGTTGATTGCATATCATTGGCTTACCCTTTTTGTGCTCTTTTGTCTTTGAATATGAAATGTCTCTTCAAGTGTAAGATCTTCACCATGGCATGGCATCAATGCACTCATCCAAATTCTTGAGAAGATTTTTTTTTTGGTTGGCCTAAACACTAAATCATAGGTTGTTGCCCATCAAGCACTCCTAGCACTAGAGATCATACTTGATCATCTAGTACCAGAGCAAGATGGTCTACGGATGGATGCAAGGGTGTCTTAGGAGGAAACTGTCATCTTTTACTTATTAGTGGATGTTCAACAAATTGAGGAAGCCTTAGCATTTTACTTTCAAGGCAAGGTTAAGTCTTGTCAACATTGGCCACTCAACTGAAGGTCCAATTGGTTCAAATCAGCGCATAGGTGGTGAAAATGACCAAGTGGGTTCATCCAGTGATGAAGGCAATTTTAGGGGAAGGGGGGGAGAGAGAGAGAGAGAGAAAGAAAGAGAATAAATTCCAGTCAAATCAATGGAATGGGTCACAAAGGAAGTGTGGGGGGTGAAGGTGTAGGCAGATATAATGAGTATTTTCGGTCACATTACTCATTTTAACTATCCATGTTTCAATGGAGATGATGATCAGGCCTTATGGATTTTCAAGGTGCTAGAGTTCAACAATTTCCATGGGCTCATTAATTATGAGAAAGTTAAGGTAGCCTTTTGAAATAGGAAGGACACATTGGTTTGATGGTTTTAAGCCTCGGAGTTGGAACTAGAATAGGCAAGGGAGGTGCTAACATGGGAACACTTGCAAAAAGGTCTTCTAGAAAGGTATGGTGTTAACCAACCCATAGGACATATGAAGTGGTAACTAAATTATGTCAAATAGGAAACCTAAAAAAATGTTCTAAGGTTTATATGACTTTGTTGATGAATTTAGGACTTTTAACACCATAATAAGTTGTTAATGGGTTCATAAGTGGGTTAAGAATGGAAATTATGCCTAATGTAAATGTAAAAGACCCATTGACTATTAATGAAGTGTTTCATTATGCCAAGATGTTTTAGGAATGCAATGTGTTGTGGAGAATAACTAGGGTTACTCTTAGAATGATGGCTCTTATTAGGAAGGTTAGGGGAGAACCACCCCCAACAATAGGGTGGAAGTTTTATACATTAGATAATTTACAACAATAGAGATTGAGAAAAGGTGGAATAAAGGCCTTTGTTTTCACTACAATGATTGTTATATGCTAAGACATCAGTGCATGAAGAAGTTGTTTATGTTGGAAGCAATTTGGCTTAATAAGTAGAGGAGCAAGGCCTAAGAAAGGAAGAGGCAATGATGATTCCTAACTAAGGAAAGAATGTAGATATCCAAGATGGCATTCTTTGGGATCAATTTAGTTAACCCTCAAACAAAGAAGGTTGGGGGGAGCTTAACTAAGTGCAAGAAATAGGACACACACAAATTTGGTTGAGAAGATGAGGTTGAAAGTGGATGATACAACAACTTTTAAGATCATTGTAGTTAATGGTAGTGCCATTAAAGGGTATAGGAAATGTACAAGGGTAGGGATTAAGCTAGTGGGTTACCATGGTGCCACATTTATATGTTCTTCCTTAAGTGGCAGTGGTTGTGATACTAGACATACAATGGTTAAAGACTCTTGGAATAATCACTTGAAATTTTGTAGCATTGAGAATAGGGTTTGAGATAGAAAGGAAAGGATCCTTATGCATGGTAAGAGACCTAAGTGAGAACAACTAATTTCAGGGGCTAAATTTGCCAAAGAATTAAGGAAGGAGGGCAATTTGCTAGTAATTAAGATGGCAAAGTAGGAAGTAATTAAGGAATAAGGAAAAATTATATTTAGAGATGGGTGGAAAACATGGTTGTAAAATTTGAGGACGTCTTGAGATAGCAAAAGGGGTTACTACCTAGGTGTAGTCATGATCATAAGATTATGCTTTAGGGAGATGGCTAGCCAATGTCAATCAAACCTTATTGGTATCCTTACCTTTAGAAAGTAGTATCTCATGATCAAACAAAGCATTTATCATTTTTCCTCCCCACTCTTGCTTGTAAAGAAGTTTAATGAATTTTGGAGATTATGTGTAGATTATAAAAAGTTGAAGAAAAAAAAACAATTAAAAGCAAGTTCCCCATCTCTATTATAGATAAGCTACTAAATGAACTCTATGGGACAAAATACTTCAATAAGTTAAATTTACAATTTGGGTATTATGAAGTTAGGATGCTAGAGGACATTAAGAAAACAGCTTTAGAATTCATCATGGATATTATGAGTTTTGGGTAATGTTGTTTAGGATTACAAATGGGTTTTCTACCTTCTAATCCTTCATAACTGTTATCTTCTAAGAGTATTTTTGAAAAATGGTACTAGTGTTTTTTATTTTTATTTTTATTTTTTATGACATCTTGATTTATAGTAAAAGTTAGGAAGAACATTTAGTTCATGTAAGAATGGTGATGGATATACTAAAGAAGAATCAATCATGTACAAAGTTTAAAAAGTGTAAATTTAGGCATACTAGTGTGCCAATTCCTTAGATGGTTAAGAATCTCTGAGGGTTCTATTGAATATTATTGAAGCTTCTTTTAAAGGTATGAATATATAGTGGAGCTATTAACTCATTTACTGGAAAAAGAAAAAAAAACCTTTAGATGGGCAATTAAGGCTCAAGAATCATTTAAAAAGCTTTAGCAAGCAATAATTACAACTTTAGTACTAGCCTTCCCTAACTTTATGGCCTCTTTTGTCATAGAATGTGATGCATCAAGAAAAAGAGTGGAAGTTGTCCTATTTTAAGGAAAAATTTCATAACCTACTTTAACAAGGTATTACATGGTTGTTATTTAACTTTATTTACTTATGAAAAAGAATTATTGGTAGTTGTTATTGCAATATAAAAGTGGTGGCACTACTTGTTAGGGAACCAATTTGTCACAAAGATGGACCAACAAAGTTTGAAGTTTATCCAAAATTAGAAAATCATTGCACCTCATAGAAAAAAGTAGTAGTCCAAATTGATTGGTTATGATTTTGTTGTGGAATACAAGATGACAAGTAAGGATAATATAGTGACTAATAAGTTGTTCAAGAAGGATAATGAATAGAAGAAGGAAAGGTGTTGTCAAGCCATTTCAATGCTAGTGCCCTTATGGTTGACGGATTAAAGACAAGATAAGAACTAATGGCAACCCCAAGGAACTAGTTATGCATACAAAATAGGAAGAATCAATGAGACCATGGAAATATAAAGATAAGATAATTCTATACAAAAGGCAAATTTACTTGCCACATGACTCCTCATTGATTGCAAATATTGTTAAGGAGATATATAATAGCATACATGAACTAGGGAAAAAACCCTTTAGAAGATCCAATCTACTTTTCCTTTTCTTTTTTAGAAAGGCATGAAAACAACAGTTGAATAGCAAGTAAGGGGGTGTCAAGTCTGCTAGCAACAAAAAGTGTGAATACAATACTAGCAAGGCCTTTAGAGCCTCTCCCAATACTATAGCATGTTTGGGAGGATTATTTTGATGGACTTTATGGAGGGCTAACCTTTTTTTAAGGGTAAATATGTATACTAATGGTGGTGGATCAGTTATTTAAATTCAGTCATTTTATCTCTTTAGCTCATCCTTATACAGCTCTGATGGTTGCACAGGTTTTTTTTCAACCATATATTCAAGTTGTACTAAATACCAAGGTCAATTATATGTTATCAAGATCCACTTTTCACCAATAAATTTTGGAAGGAATTATTCAAATTGTAGGGCACTAGTTTTAGCTTTGTGTGTCAACTTATATCCCCAATTCGATAGATAGACAAAGGTACTTAATTGAAACCTAGAAATGTATTTATGTTATGTTGTAAGGAACAACTTGAATCAGTGGAGTAGGTGGCTTAGTTGGCTTAGTTGGCTTAGTTGGCTTAGTTAGCTTAATTCTATTAAAACACTAGTTGGCATAATGTTACTTTACACAACCTATATGAGGTGGTCCATCAAAGGAGCTTGTACACACTCTTTTCCTACGTTCGTGGTATCGCACGGGTTGTAAAAGTGGGATAGGTTCTTAAGGACTAGGATAAAGTGTTAGCATAGATTAAAAAAAACTTACAAGTAACTTAAGAAAGAATAAAGAAGTTTTATGACAAGAAAAGAATGGAGGATAAGTTCTAAGAGGGTGACTTTGTCTATGTGAAGTTACCTTAGTACCAATAGATCTCATTCTCCCACTATCATTCTAGTAGGCTTACCCTATAGTTCTATAACCCCTACAAGATTGTGTAGTGGATTGGTCCAGTGGCCTACAAGCTCTTCTTACACCTTAATGCTTAAGCAAGTAATTGGTACAATAACCAAGGATTTAGAAAAGTTTTAAGATGTTGCGACCAACTTTGGAGAAAGGGATCTTCCATAAGTAGTGTAAGAGACTAGTAAATGTCATGAAAGAAAAGAAATTCTTGTTCATTAGAAGGATCGCTATTGCCATAAGCCATTTGGAAAGATGAGAAGAATTTTAGACAATAACCTTCAAACTTTTCAATTGGCAACTGTGATCATCAACCTTGAGGATAAGGCTTGGGGTAGGATTGTTATGGGTTTGAAGAAATGTTGGGAATCTCGGGCTTTGTATTATTGTTATTTTGGACCTTGTCTTTGGGTTGCATAGTTGGGCTTCAATTTTGTAAGTGGACTTGGGCTAGAACCTGAGAGTTTAGGACCTACTAAGGCTTGTCAATGATGATTGCATATCATTATTGCTTCCCCTTTTTGTGCTCTTGTCTTTGAATATGAAAATTTTCTTCTAATGTAAGCTCCTATTTAAGCTTGTTTTTTTCATTATTGTGCAAATGATCTTCACCATTACGATGCACTTGTTTGAATCCTAAAAAAGATTTTGCTCTTATTGGTTGAAACACTAGATCACTGCTCACTTACCATCAAACACTTACAGCATTGGAGATTGGACCAAATCAAAATCTAAATCTAAAACATCAAGGGCAAGTGTTTTGCCTAAATTGTTGATGAAGTTTGTAGTGACATCGTCATTCTCTTGTAATGCTCATGGACTCGATTCTTGTTCAAGAAATCAATTTTTTTTCAATAGTATTCACAAGGCAATTCAAGAGAACAACATAAGATGAAATGCTCTTCCATTCATAGTTATAGCTATGCTCCAATGCCACACAATTCATCCAAAAAGAATAGAATAATTCGTTGAGAATGATTTTAGACATCCAAATAACACCAACATGAAATTCTACCTGCCCAAAGGTGTCCCAACCTCCCAACTTGACCTTGATCCCCGTGCATCAAAGCTTCGAGTACAAGTGATATGAACTAATGCGAACTTACTACATCTGTGGGAGTCTTGAGATGCCTAAGGATGAGGTGTGAGCAAACATGACTGGATCAAGTCCAACAAATACAATGGTTTTCGACTTTGCCCGTTATTAGAATCCTATCATTCAATCCCATTGTATCTATAAGATCATAATACCAACATTCATTTCCCATTACATTTAAAAAATTAGAATACTATTTTTTTTTCTTTGGAACGAAAGTCCCGTGCAAACAAATGGATATTGTCAATGATTTACATAAAATAATTTGACAGCATGATAATTTTTTTTATATCTTGCTTTGCTAAAAAAAATTGTATATAAAAATGTTTTAAAGAAATATCATTTATATCATTTAAACTTAAATTGATAATTATTAAAAGAATAGAGATAATTAACTACATTCACTATAGGATTCTTATCGTATTTGCTATGGATGAAAAACTTTAAAACTAAGCTTCTTTATTTTATTTTATTTTATTTTATTTTATTTTTGTAAGGACGTAGAGAGTTTGGGCTACAGAAGACTGGGCATGCTATCTCGATCCTCAGCCTGAAAATAAAACTTAGGCACAGTCCTAGGGTGGATTTAAGTCCGATCCAAGACTCAAGAGTTTCCTTTCTTTTTCTGCATACTAATTTCCAGTCCAACAACGCAGCAAACAAATATTGACAAATGGCACAACAAAAAGAAGATAAAAGTATGATGCTTAGTTGCTTAAAAATTTAGATAAATAATAATCCCAAAGTCTATGTGTTCTTTTCCAAATGAACCTATCATCAAGACAAGAACCTAATGACTTAACACGATCAAGACAACAACCTAATCACTTAACTATATTCTGATAATTAATTTAGATAAATAAAAATACCTCGTTCACGAATTGTTTAACTTTCAAATGATCAAATACTTTGGATTTCTTAATAAAAACCACTTTATTTTCTAATAATACTCTTTCATAAACATTTTCATTACTTATTGTGAAGAAATTTTAAAATATTAAAATTAGAATGTCTTATATCTAACTCAAAAACTAATTCAATAATCAAAAGAAATTTTTTTAATTTAAACAAATTCGTAAACATATATCTTGACAATATAAGATAATTCACATTGTTAATATGACATTTCATCATAATATGAGTGCCAATAGAGAAATTATATATATATATATATATATATATATATATATATATACACACATATTAGGCCAAAAACAAAACTTGAGCTCTAATAATATGTTAAAAAAATTAAAATATTAATATTAAAAGACCTTAAGTCTAACTTAAAAACTAACACCTATTAATATTCCTTTTAAACTCCTCAGCTTAAAAGATTTTATTGACTCATCACAACTCTCCATACTTTGAGAGTTGTTGCCTTCGTATTTAGCCACCATTTTGTTCGAAGAATTTATCCTTGTGCATGATGAGCTTTCTTTGCTTTACTCTCCAATAAATCCTCTTGTGCATGTATATATTTTCTATCACTCAACCCATTAAATAATAAGTAGTTAAAACCGAGGGAAGTTTTTGCTTCCAAATCACCCAAGACGAAAAGGATAGGAATTTGGGACGGAAGGATTTATGTATATGATTCTTGGTGAGCTACTAGCAAAGACCCCAACTTCACTAGCAATTTGGATTTTCCCACTGCTGGGTTTATGTCGTAAATGCCAATGCGTGGGACCGCATTAGAAGATGTTGCACGTAATTGCAAATTAAGTGATCAAATCTATGGTCATATCCATAGATATGGAATAAACCAAACAGCGCGAAGCATCTGGAATAAACCGGAGTCGTCCCTTCGTTTGCAAGCGTCTTAAGCATCTTAGGGTAAAAAGCGACTCTTCCGAGTGCGCGTGGGGCTTTTTGGCTTTGGTGCCTTCACCTGGCCAACGCATCCATTCGGCCAACGAGAGAATCTATGGGAAAACGTGTCCTTATTTCTGGTGTACATGAGAAAACGTGTCACAGTACTTGCTTAAACTTTTATTTATTTATTTATTTATTTATTGTGTTCTTTCCCCTTTCTTTTTATTTTAATGTCTCAAATATATGCTAATTCTCTTTATTTGCATAGATTTATAATTTCTTAAATTTTAATACTAACAGAAAAATTATGATCTTACTATAAAATAGAATTAAAGGATACATCGACATTTATTTTACCAAACTACGAACCCAACTAATTTGATAATTTGCTAATTTGATAATTAAGGAAAGAGAAGAAGATGAACTTTTCCCTTGGCTTCCCTCTCAAGTTGTTCAAACTTCAAATTCAAAATAGAATTACGAAGATAATAAAGTACCTTTATTTTATTTATGAATAATATCATTTAAATCTTTTTTTTCTTTCAACAAATCTACAATATAATATATTTAAAATGAAGTTATAAATCTAAAAAGCCCTTGAAGTTGTTTTCGATTAAAACACTTCCACATAATTTCTTATTGACATCCATATTCTTAAATATTGTTAGTTTGAAATCACTACAAAATTTCTAATTTTTTCTTGGAACTCTTGTTCTTTCTTTAATGAAATGAAGTATTGTATCGTAAGTGCTAAATGACTACCTTTGTTCATGCAACACGTCTTTCAACATCATATTTTTAACACAAAAGTATTTAACAGTTCTTTGTTTTCTGTTTTTTTTGGTTGTTCTTATGTGAGATACTGACATTTATGATCAATCACGGTGGATTTCGCAATCCAAGAGGCACATGGGGAGTCGTCTTGGTTGCGTTATAGGGAATCATCAGTACAACATTTACCTTTGCTTGCTGGATTTTAAATATCATTTTGTTCCAAGTGAGACTTTGTTAGGGGTTTATCTCAAAATTAATTGATAATGATTAAAAAAATCTCACAATAAAAAAGGGTAGGGCCTACGTCCACACAACAGATGTAGGACAACATGTACTACATGCATTTCTATTTTAGAAATTAAAATCTATTGGAGCATTAATTATAATTATGAATCTATTAGAGCGTTCAACTGTTTGATAAAGACAACTCCGCAGTGATTTGGTCCCCTAGTATTGTCATTATTGTTCCTTCCATATCCCTGTTTCCACGTTTAGCTACTCCGATTCTGCACTTGCACGCCTAATCCTCTCACATGGTTCCCAACCTAAATTCTATCAAATCAAAAAGAATCATGTGGACATAATGGGAATAATTTGAACCGTTGAGTCCGCCAAAATCAATTGACTAATCAGACGGGACAAGAGCCGAGTACATCCCAAACCTTTATAGAAGGGACGATTAGCACGTTGAAAAAACCGTTTTATTAATTAATTAATTACTTAATTACGTTAAACAAGACCGCTGCTAACGCCACCTTGGAATTGAAGCAGTTGAACGACTAGGGTTTCGTGGGAAAAGCGGTCAAAGGCCTGGAATCCCTTGAAGAAGCAACAGCTCAAAAAGCCACCGCCCAAAGTATGCGAGCCACAGCGCAGACGCTCACCAAACTCATAAATACAATGATGTTAAAAACCCCTGCGTTGTCCAATTCCATGTGTTATGAATTTTTAATATGTGATGCCTACATGGAACCCCCCATGTGCCACTGATTGAGCCAGCCAGCCAGCCAACGCTGAACCCCACAAAATTTCCATGGAAAGTGTGGTCCATTCGCCGACCCTTCTGGGAATTTCCTGCCGACAAATATCAGAACATACGTATTTGTGAAAGCACATATTATGTTTTTCTTTCTTTATTTGGGTTTTCTGATTTTGCTGAGTGCCAAACTTGGACCAAAGAAGTATCATGCCATAATCCTAAGATTGTGGTAACCTTGGATTTATGGGAGGTCCAAATTAAATGAATTAATCTTTAATTAATTATTAACTCTAGAACTTTTGACATAATGATCTTAAATCATGATAACTAATATCAGAGTCAATTTTTTATCTCTTGGGATTTGAATGCAAAGTGGGGCAAGTTGTGGAATAAAACAATTTTATGTATGATTGAAACTTAAGTTGTCACATTTTAAAAAATGGATTGTCATAAACATTCTATTAAAGCATGGTGGAATATCATACTTTTAAAATTGTGGTGGGTTTGAATTTATGAGAGCTTAAGTGGTTGATGATAATCAAATAGATTAATAATTTATTAACACTTTTGGTACAATGGTCTTGAATAATGACATATCAAGCAACATTGCTCCGATTGAGCTAAGTGTTTACCACATAACATAAAAAAGCTCTAACTAATTTTGGATTCTCCTTGACATAGGCAGCAAGAACTTGTTTGGATGGACGAGAAATATTAGTGAAAATTCCAGAAAAGGGTTCCGGAATCTTCGGTTTTTCAACACTAATGTGTTCACAAACAATACCCTGAATGAAAGTAAGGCGCGTGAGGCTTGACCTAAAAATCACATGACACGAATGAAGTAACGGATGATGTTCTGTAGTTGGAGGTTGGAGAACCATCCAGCTCTGCACCAGCACACCGGTCCAGGAAGGCGACGCCTGAAATCCACATAAATTCTTGTTTTTTACTTCCATTTTTCTTGTCGCTTCACAGATACGGAGGAACAAGTGTTGGACTAACTTGGCGTTGAACGTTGTGCTCCATATTGTGGGGCCCTCGATATACGCGACACCAACTATTTGTGGTCGTTTACGTATCGCCCAACGGGAAAAGAAATGGAAGGTCTTTGATTGGTCGCTCTCTTTTTTCGTTTGCGAGGGGTGGGAAATGAGAACATGGTTAAGAGACCAATTTCGAGCTCTTTAGATTATAAAAGCTCGTTCCAGAAGCCTCTTAGGGCTTTGACGAGTTTGATGTACAGGTTTTGTGCTCTTTGAGGCATTTCGGAGGGGGGCCTCTGGAAAAAGAAGGCTCCGATTTGATTTTTTTTTTTTTTTTTTTGGGCCGTAGAGAGAGCTGTTTTCCGTCGGGGCGTGGTTGTGAAAGGAGAGATGATCAGATGGTGGGTAGTTTCCCTGCAATTAGTCGAGCTTTTTGTGAGCTCCTTGGTGCATTTGTTATACGGGTTTTATATATTCAGCACAGCCGTGGCGGGTGATCTCTCCCTGGCTCTCAATGAATACTTGTTTAAGCCCAGCATGAGCGTTGAGGTCAAAGAGGATGTGCCCGGAGAACCTTGTTCCAATGTTGAAAGTCTGCCTCCTATTGTATTAGTTCATGGAATATTTGGTTTTGGCAAAGGGGTATCTTCTATGTTCTCAGATATCTCTCGAATGGGCCGCCTTTGAATTGATCTTATTCGTCTTTGTTTATTCAATTGGGGTTTTTTGTTTTTGTTTGTTTTGGGTCTCAGAGATTGGGAGGTTTATCGTACTTTGCCGGGGCGGAGAAGAAGGATGAAAGAGTTCTAGTCCCTGATTTGGGGTCTCTAACCAGCATTTATGATCGGTAGGTTTATGGCTTAGAACAAGAACTAAAGCTTTTGGGTTCAGCGTCATTCATGTGATTCCTTTTTTCCTTCTTTCGATTTTCTTTGACGGGATCCCGGGTTTCAGGGCTCGCGAATTGTTTTACTATTTGAAGGGTGGGCAGGTCGATTACGGCGAAGAACATAGCAAGGCTTGTGGGCACTCGCAGTTCGGACGGGTTTACGAACAAGGTTCTAGATCCCCCCTTTCAATTTAACTCTCTTTATTCCTGTTTTCCTTCTCTAACGGGTGAAATGTTCACAGGGCATTACCCAGAATGGGATGAGAATCATCCTATTCACTTTGTCGGGCACTCAGCCGGAGCACAGGTTGTTCGTGTCTTGCAGCAATTGCTCGCCGATAAGGTTGGTTCAGAATGTATAAAATGCGAAACGAAGCTTGAGAAGTCACCATACAGCTTTCTGTGAAAACATTTAAGTATTAATGTCTTTTACATTTTTCGCAGGCATTCAAGGGGTATGAGACCACTTCAGAGAACTGGGTATTGAGCATCACATCCTTGTCAGGAGCATTCAATGGGACTACGAGAACCTACCTGGATGGGATGCAGTGAGTTCTGTTTATAACCTTATGCTTTTGCTTGGATCTGTGAGTCTTTATATTTCCTATTACAGCAAGTAAAATCGGCAGCTTCATATTTTTCATTGCGAGTTTGGGTCCGACGTATCGCTGAAATGATACTTGTCAAAATGAGAGAAATGAAATCAGTAGCAGACTAATCAAGACTTCGTTATTTCACGTCGCAAAAAGAATGTCGGGGCAAAACTAAAGCAAAACAGAAAAAGAAGTACTAGAAAATAGCATGATTAAGAGTTTGAAGCTTGTCAACACCTCAGAAAACTAGTGATCTGTTTAAAGAATTAAGTACTCCTCATCTAATAGGGGGACAGCCCTCCTTTTAGGCCATATAATTTGAAAAATTTTGAGGATATGTCATAATGAGTGCCTCACTCTTATTCTGCATCTAATTTTGTTACTTCAGTATAAGTTGGTCATACTCAGCAACCATGTCATGATAAGTTTTGGCTGCCAATCCAATTTTCTCCCACTTCAAAAAATTTCTGGGTGCTGAAATTGTTAAGGTGGTTTGAACTTGAACCAGGCCAGAAGATGGGAGAACCTTGAAACCTATATGTCTACTGCAATTGTGCCGCGTAGGAGTAATAATATACGACTGGTTTGACATTCCCTGGCTGAAGGCATATTACAATTTTGGATTTGATCACTTCAACTTGACATGGAAGAAAATTGGTGTTTGGGGTCTTGTTGAGTCCCTTTTGGGAAATTCAGGCCCGTTTGCTTCTGGAGACTGGATCCTCCCTGATCTTACAATTCAAGGTTCCATGCAACTCAACTGCCGTCTACATACCTTTCCTGATACATACTATTTCAGCTATGCTACCAAACGTACTAGGAAGTTGTTTGTTGTCACAGTACCTTCGAGTATACTTGGCATCCACCCCTTGCTTTTCATAAGAGTACTGCAGATGAGTCAATGGCGTCATCCACCAGATGTCTCTCCCCCTTATAAGGGCTACAGGTACTTTTATGTTTTATTTAAATTAATATGTTGGTGCATCAACCAGTTATCAAGTACCTCTTTTTGATTTGCTTCAGTTTTTTATTTTTAGAAAAGTTCATTATTATTTCAATTCTGTTTTTAGTTTGAATCATTTTAAGATTTTCTGTCAATGTATTGTTCAAGTCTGAATTTCAACTATTAATCAGTCTTTCAGTTTCTAAAATGATCATTAATTCTACTGTTTCAAGATTCCTGGATTTAAAGAATATAGATGCTATCTCTAAAATGTTTAATAACTTGCACAAACTATTAGATTGCAATTTTGATTTTGCAGCCTGTTCTGAGTTTGATATCCAACAAGAAAATAAAAATTAATATAGTTTTGTTTTTGTTGTCATAACCTTGTTCAGGGATGAGGACTGGCAAGACAATGATGGAGCACTCAACACCATCTCCATGACTCATCCTCGTCTTCCAATTGAACATCCAAGTCGTTTTGTTGAAAATGACTCAGAGTGCCAACCGTTGCAACCAGGCATTTGGTAAATCATGCTTCTTAGTACGGAATTATTACCTAACACGAGTACATAACAAGATCATATTTTCTGTGTGGATCATCGAACGTGCCTTCAGGAAATCTGATTCGACCTAGTTTTATGCTTCTCTGCAGTGAATTTTTTACCTAACACAGTTACTAACACGACCATGTTTGCAGTGTGGATCCTAGGGCCCGCTTTTGTGAAATTTGATATGATGCAATGGTTTTTATTAGACGCTATTAACAATGCTAGTGGCTGCATGATCATTCTCAGCAGTAAATCTGTCAAAACTTGTTTGAAAATTGCAAAATACCTGAGGTCCTGCTTCAGTTTAAGCAAATTCATGTTACAGTGACTTTCTAATAATAGGTGCATCTCCTGAAAAGCTCTTAAAAATCAGATGGAGGAGGAACTGTGCATTAACAAGTAAATTAATCAAGATTCGTTCCATTGCTCTTTATTTCATGTTTAGATACAGATAGCTTAACTAGGGCACCACAGTCTAGTTAGCAACTTGGTGAGTGATCATGAGATTGCTTTAGATTTGAATAGTGCAAGAAAGGACAAAAGAGTGATGGTTTTAAAGGACATGCATTGTAAACAGGCATTAGATTTCATCGTAGCGATATTATCCATCCTTATAATTGCTTCTAAATGCATCCTTTAATAGCTGAAGAAAGTTCCCCCATATAGTTATGCACTTACAAAGAATTGTATGCCCAAAACAATTTCAGAAAAAACATGAATAGAGCAAGTAAATAGTCCCATTCCGTAATGGTATGAGTCATATTTGAAAGTTAATATTCCTGTTACTAGGAAATTGAATAAATTCGTATTTTGGTTTTCACCCCGCACTTTTGGTCATTTCATCTTTAGCTTTAAGGGCTCTTCTTCCAGCTTGCTCAGAGACGATGTTTGACTGGATGCAGGTACTACAAGATTGTGGAAGCTGATCACATATTGTTCATTGTCAACCGTGAGAGAGCAGGAGTTCAATTTGATCTAATTTATGACGGCATATTTGAACGCTGCAGAAAGCATGTATTTAGGAAGACTCCACGACCATTACCAAACGAAGTACATCAATAGTTTTTGTATCCTGTTTCTCTCACTTGACACATTAAAACCGAAAAGGGAACAACAATTCATTTGCCGGGACACTTTTTTCTTCATTTCCGACTGTACATATGAATTATCTTTTGGTGTATGGTTTCTTCTTCGCCTCTTCCTATTCATACCATTTTCTTTTGTTTTTTTGTTTTTTTGGTTTTTTTGTTTTTTTTCCTTCTAGCTTTAAAGGAGATGTCAGGGGCATAGCTTTGTATATGAGACGACCTCCCTGGTTTTGTTAAAATTGGATGATATATCTTGGGATAGACTCTTTATATTTCACTGGCTGCATTGAGCTCGCTGTTTATGAACATCAGCCATTCCCCCTGTCCGTCTAGAACTTCGTTTCTTATTGGTTTACGCCACTTTCTTTGGCCGGTGATTTCAGTCAAAACAACGGAGATAGAAGCTAATAAAATTCAAACAAAGCAATTTCTCGTTTGGAATTGAGGTGCGTGGATTAAGATTCTTTAGAAAATATACTTGGGGAATACCTTAAGAATATTGGAGAATCACAAACCAAGATGGCTGGAGCAGAAAAGAAAAAGATGCAGAACACTACTGCTTTAGAAGTAGGTGTGATCATTCGCTGTATCAATATGATATATTTGCCGATATTCTTGAAATGCGCCAGCCAACCCCACTCAAATCCTGGGGGCCCTGCGGGTTTTGCTATGGATGTTTACCATCCATAAACATTTTGATTTCTTGGGGGTGCTAGGCAAACATTTGATTTACAGCTTTCCACGTTGCAAACCATCCCTTTCTTGTGTCGGGCAAAAGAGTCGCCGTATCCTTTTAGAGATCATTTGGGCCCAAATGACACCAGCAGCAGCATGTGCCGAACCATCAGCGATGATGTAGCTTGTTTGAGTGTTAGTTAAGCCATCCTTTGAGCCATAATGAACCAAACTTTGAGTGTTTGTTAAGCCATAATAGTCTCAATTATGTAGCGTCCTCTTAACCACTAAATGGCCCTTGCCCTTGCCCTAAGATTGATTCAAACTGCAGAGCAGGTTGAAATCATTAACCTTAGCTCGATGGTAGGACGCGAATTGCGTAATTACCTCTATACATAGAAGTAATTACGTTAAATCACATATTCAATATGCTGTGCGGTGGCTGCTGTTTGAGCTAGTGGCCCGCAGTTCGTCTACATAATCGTATGGCAGTCTTCTAATGGCCGCCATATTTCTTATGCGCGGTTAACTGTTGGCTGAGGCTCACCACCAACGGAGATCTTTTTTGTTTTCTTAAAGCATTCTCCCTCTTTTCTTTTTTTTTTTTTTGGGGGGGGGGGGGGGTTTGAAATATTTTGAATTTTTTTGGTCATCAAACGAATTCTTTTTTGGGATCCTGCATTATATGGTTTGTTTAAATGCAGGCATAGTGAAAAAAAAAAAGGCCAATTTTTATTAAGCTCTTCTAAATTTAAAATCCAAAATTATTTTTAATATTTAACCAGACCAACCCCCTAGTTTCCTTTATGATGTATCATACCCTCCAACAAGCACGTGCCCTTAGTAGCTTGGTAGCACCTAGAGATTTTCACACAAAATGCTGGGATTTGAACCTCTTCTTTTTCTAAAAAAATCTCATAAAATCCTCCTTTTCCTTCCCAATAAATAAATAAATAATAAAATAACCTCCAACAAGGATATCCTTTTGCATAATATATAGATGGGGAAAAAAAAGTGTGATGTATATTATTAATTTGCACTAGCGACGTGAAACAAAACGTCTATTCCACTTCTGAATGACCACTCCGCCTGTCTCCCATGCCTAGTTGAAGCCCATACAAAATTGTGCAGAGCCCTGCCCAAACAAACGCTTACAAATCATTTGAAGCCCAGTTGGGACCTGCATAAGAAGCCTCTAAGAATACATGCAGAGCATAATAATGGGCTTTTTGAGAAGGGCCACAGCCATGCTTCTACAATTCTCAGGGATGGGCCCGGGCTGAGGGGCACGACGCCGTTTTGTCCGTATTTGGTAGCCAAGAATCGTGTACGAGAATTTCATATTCGGGTTTGGATTGCACCAAGCTCTTCCCTTCTATGGTTCAGCTAGTGATTTTGACTGTGGCAACACCCCAAATATGGATTCGGGTGCATCCACCACAAATATCGTTCGATTTTTTCTTTTTCTTTTTCTTTTATTTTCATCTAATGGGAGCGTCGATCCACCGTCCAACCACGACGGTCTCCGGGCTATGCAAAGCAAATACATATTCAAATTTTGTGGTGTGAGTTTATTTTTTATTTTTCATTTTCCAGAAGGCACATGTGTCATCAGCGATTGCACATGCATCATCATTGGTGGCACATGAGGTTGTAGCGGATACCGGGTCAAAAGTCAGAACATTATGTCTGTTCTGTGGCAAGCCAAGTCCTGCGTAGGGGACGAAATTTTCATTTAGAACATGGTCGATGTCTTTCAGACTTATCTTCTATGTGAAGAAAGAAGAAGAAGAAGAAGAAGAAGAAGAAGAAGAAAGAAGAAGAAGATAGATCAGACCGATTTACACTACACAATTAATTATATTAGTTGTATTTGAGGAGTGATACCGTCCAATTACCACTTTGCTAAAAGGCGGGTCTGTTGTCAAGTTCTTTTCTCAAAACAGAGTGGAAGGAAGGAAGGACAAGATTAATGTAAAAAGTATTAACATTATACTGCTAAACGTGCAATAAATAAATATCCATGTTCCAATCCTGCAAAAGGAAACCAACCGACCAGATATGTTGCTGCATAGGGTGTCAGCAATGCATCAAACAACGTCGTATGAGGCTGTGATTTGTTTTGTTTTTTGTTTTTCTGGGCCAAAGATAATGCTACAACATGCCACCCCGCCGAAGCAACGGCAAAGGACAAGGACAAGGAAAATGAAAAGGGAAAGGGAAGCCAAACATGTGCTACAATGTGGGGAATCACAGGCCATGGAAACTACAAGATGCCCGTATGGAAGCATCGACGGAGGTCTATCTATCATCAACGAAACTGGTTAAATTTTTTCCAAACCACGCCGCCTTCCACAATTGTTACTCATAACAACCTAAGGTCTTGAGATGAGGCTTCTCGAAGTAAAAGCTAAAATGAAGGGAATTATTCATCCAAGAAAACGAAGGCAGTGGCCGTGGCATTGCTGTAGGAGCTAATTGACTACGGAATCATCTAAGATGACAAAACTTGTAGAACTTGCAGGAAAAAGAAGGCGATCTTGTCGGCGAACGCAAGGATGAAGAAGCCATGGTAGTTAGCACTTCACTAGGCGTATAAGTCTCCTGCTTATCCACAACGCAATCAGTTATCATCCACTCAAACCCTTACTCCCTTTTGAACCGTTAATTTAACTCAACGCATGGATGAACATAAACCATCTTACTTGATGTATCTAATTTGGTACGTTGGAATACTTAGAATCCACCGTAATCTCAACAACTTAATGAAGGAATAGGTCTAAGCCCATTTTATACAAGCGACAAAAATGTACAAGCAATTAAGAGAGAAAACTAAATACAGCCCAGCCCCTTTTGCTTTACATTTTAGGAGGTACAGAAATTACACCTCATTTTTTCTCAACACAGATCAGACGAATTAATCTCCGAATTTCAAGCCAAAATGTAGCATCAGACAGATAAACAAATCCAGCAGAAATCAGATAGTTAATGCAATCAAATTTATGGTCGCAATGAACCTACCACTTCCTCGGGTATTTATATGGAGCTCAGCCTGGGTAGGTCCTTGACCAGAAAGAAGAAATGGGTTGCGCAGCGAAGGACTCTGATGACAATCGCTCCATGTCCCCGGCTAACGGTACAAACACTAGTCTCTCGTCGAACACCTTTCTCGCTCTTACTAGGTAAGTCTTTTGTCCCCCCCCCCCCCCCCCCCCCCCCCCCCCTTCGTATTAGTCAAATGCATCTCAGGATTACGCCATACTTACAGTTCCTGTTTAAACGTCTTTCGAAAATGACTGAAACTCTTAAGCTGAAACATCTTCGTTCCTGTTACGAGTATTATCAAGATACAGTGATGGGATTTTCTTTGCTTATTACAGGGGTGATCCGAGAGTGTTTGAACCATTCTGGCGAAAAATAGGCGACAAGGGTAAGGTGGTTATCAGCGCCAGTGATTTGATGAGCTACTTCAGTGATACTAGTAAGATATGCTGGTTTTTGGATCCGGAACTTGGGGATGCTATCAGAAGACTGCACCGTACGGTCGGAAATGCGGTAACAGACGATAGGTACATCGTGGTGGGGACGGGCTCATCGCAGCTCTTCCAAGCGGCGATTTACGCTCTCGCTACTCCAGGCGGAGCCGAACCCGTCAGCGTCGTGTCTTCCGCCCCTTACTACTCGGTTAGTTTCGTCGTGTCGTCCGTCCATTTGTGTTTGACAACGGCCCTTCCATTTTTCTACTTCTTTTTCCCACTCGACGAGCCTAGATTTTTAAGTCTAGCTGTTGCTCGAATCTCGCAGCTATATTTTGATAACAAATTTAACCCCAATTCGCTAGAAAATAATTCTGCAATGCATCTTTTGCGCGGCGTAAAGTAAAGACGTGTTCCTTCAAACTGACAAGGTTGGGAGCAAGTAACGGACATAGAGATGTACTTATGTTTATAACTCATGACATGAAAACATGTGCTCCCGTGTTCTAATCTACCTGGTTCGTCAACCTTCGATTCTCTGGGATGGATTCTAACTGATTGACTTTCTGCGCCTTGTCCGTAGCGGAACTGAGAACCTGAAATGACCGAACCGCATCAGGCGGCATCTGGACTAAGATGATCTGATATCAGTCCGATAGTGTAGAAATCTTGTCACTTCCCTTCGACATGTCATTCGCACTAAGTAGGAGATTCTATTGTTATGATTTCTTGAAGTATCCTAATTATATCTGAACTAGTTTCTAATTTTGCTCTTCTTTTTCAAAGTAAACCGAGGTGGATTTTGATGTAATGTGCATTGCTTACAGTCATATCCTGAAGTGGTGGATTGCCTCCGCTCAGGCCTCTACAAATGGGAGGGTGATGCACGGACCTTTGATAAAGATGGACCTTACATAGAGGTGGTCACTTCACCAAACAATCCGGATGGTTCTCTTCGAGAACCTGTGGTGAACCGTGGTCAAGGAATGCTTATCCATGACCTTGCGTACTACTGGCCGCAATACACAGCCATCACCTTAGCAGTAGATCACGATATTATGCTATTTACATTTTCCAAATGCACGGGCCATGCTGGTTCACGCATTGGGTGAACATCTTATTCCCTTTCTTGTTAATGTTTCGCACTTACGAGTACAAAATGATCTGAGCTGAGTTCGCTTTTCCTTTGTTTTGTATTCAAGCTGGGCTCTCGTGAAGGATGAAGACGTTGCTAAAAAGATGACTCATTACATAACGATCAGCTCAATTGGTGTATCAAAAGAATCGCAAGTCAGAGCTGCTAAAATCCTGGGAGTCGTTTCTGATGGCTGCCAAAACAATGGGTCTGCCAAATCGGAAAACTTCTTTGAATATGCCCGAGATCTTATGTCTAGAAGATGGCAGAAATTAAGAAAAGCTCTTGAACATAGTGAATGTCTCAGTTATCTCAAGTATTCTCGAGATCGCTGCCTCTTCACCGGAGAGTTTACTGAAAGGCTGCCGGGTAATATAACTCATCTGTAGAACTGTGTATCACATTTATTTTCTCCCTCTAATTCTCTTTTGATTCCTCCATTCGCACGAAACTTATGTAATGATTTTCTTGTTTCTCCGACAGCCTTTGCATGGTTGGAGGGCAAAGAAGGTATAAAGGATTGCGAGGAATTTCTCCGGGGATTTGGTATCTTTGGAAGGAGCGGCAGGCTTTTTGGAGTCGATCCGAAGTTTCTTCGGGTTAGCTTGTTGTGCTCCGAAGAGGATTTTAATGGCGTGATAGAACAATTACAGACAATTAAGGGAATTAGCAAGGAAGATGGAAAAAGAGAGTAAATCTCAAGTTGATGTGCAATTTAGTTTATACCTTAAATTCAAGGAATGTCGTTTTTACTTTTGTTTGGTGTACAAGGGACGATTTCCCAATTGTAATTTCTGGCAAATTTTATCACAAGCCAATTAAATAACTATGTGTAACGTAGTATGTAAGTGGCTTCTCCTTGAAAAAGTCTTGGTAAAGATATTGAGGCAGTACAATTTATTCTAAAGTTAAGGGAAATAATAATAATAATAATAATAATAATAATAATAATAATAATAATAATAATAATAATAATAATAATAATAATAATAATAATAATAATAATAATAATAATAATAATAATAATAATAATAATAATAATAATAACATTGAAACTTGGTGAGAAACGATAATATAATAAAAATAGCACATGAATTATGGTCCACGCATTTTTATGGAGAAAGTAATGATTTGACAGATTATTCCAAAAATTCTAGATTTATTTTGATCCATTGCTTTTAGGTAAAATGAGGATCAATACCGAAAGTCACTTGAATTTCAAACCAGGACTCACCTCTGCAAGATACAACAAAGGATTCCTCATCAGAACCAAAAAGATTTTTTGAGTTTATCCTGCCTATTGTCGCTGCATCTTCCATCGTATTGATCCCGGCACTGTGATTTGCTTATTGCACCTAGAACTTCATGAAACCTCGTCTCGTCAAGTGTTCGTGCTGTGAATAGCTTATTGTCCATGCCATCAGTGTTTGACCGTATGTTTTAGTTGATGAATTGAACGGTAAATCATAGTCAATGTTGACAAAACAAGAATTGATGATCTAGATTCTCTCATTGTCTGCACATACCTCGTGTTAGGAGATGCCATTGGTTTATTGGTGCCGTCTTCGGCTGGAAATTTGCGTCTGATACAGCGTATGCAGCTCCATCTGCAAGACAAACTGACAGACATGTTTTCGAAAACACATGCATGTTCCGGAACTGGCAACATCTTCACGCACAGAAATTAAGGGGTGGGAAACATGCTAACGTGAACATGTGAACTTCGATGACGATGTTGGTCAGTCGTTTCTTTTCTCTTAGTTTGTATTTGTTTTTATGCTCACTCGTTCTGGGCTACTCTATTCGTTACTTGATTTCAAACTGAACGATATTATTTAATTATAGTTTATATTACTTAACACAAATAGTTATTTTATTTGACGTTGAGAAACTTGCATTACTATCCATTTCAAAGAAAACTAAAAAAAATTCTTTCTTTCTTTTCGTCCACCCATATTCATCCGATTGCACTAGTCAATCTCAGGAAGGCTTTTCAATTTCATGGGAATCCAAGGGTGTCATGAGACTTACTTTTTTATTTAGCAGGACAAACCGAGAATAAAGTTACACTATATTTTTCAAGATTCAATTCTTCTTATATCAATAATGGAGTCGAATTATTGGTGTAGTGCCCTTCCTGCCGCAAAAAATTGAGAGCCATTTGCGATGGTTACCATAATGTTGTTGGCTGAATTAGAGAACGTCTTCGAGTACAGATGTCGATTCTTGTCTCTGAGACGAAGAAATTCAGTGATTATCAGATAGCAAAAGGATTTGTGATCAAGAAAAATTTATATGTTCATGGTGAATCCAAGGTCATACTCGTTTAAGGTATTGTGAACTCCAAAAGAATGAGAGGCACTCCGTTGCCAGTATTTTGCAAAGCAAATTTTCGTTCCGGCAGACGAGGAAAGAAATCTATAGCAAATCAGACGAGCAGTGGATGTAATAAGTGAGGGTGGACATGGACTCTATAAGCAAAAATTTAATGAAGTTCTAATGCAGCCCAATCATAGCATAGATGTCACTACTCACATGGTAGATATAAATTCTAGATCAAATGCTTGATCTATTTGGATTGTAGACACATGAGCTAATGACCATATTACAAGCAACTTTAATTGTATAATGTCTATCACCTTAGTCATGTGTGACCATTCTCAAATTATGGAATGGTGACATAATATATATTATCGGCACAAGATCAATGGCCCTTCATAATGATAACCATTTGCATAATTTCTTGTATGCTACGGTTTTTAAGACTAATTTGATATTAGTTGCTATGTATACCTAGGATAGCTATCACACGACAAAATTTTATCCTAGCTTTTGTTTGTTCTAGGACTTATGAACTAGGAAAGTGACAAAATTAGGTAGAATAAAGTATGAACTATATTACTTAGTATTTGATCATGGGGAGCATACACATATGTTTTTGAAAAAAATTCTATGCTTTTTGAAATTTGCAGTTCATGTAATGGATAATCAAATTTGATGGATTGTAATGTTTTGCATCAAAGACTTGAACAACTTTCTTTATTTCCCATGTGTTTTCTTGACTTTGTTGATAATGTATCTCTTGATTGTACAAAAACATGCTTGATTTTCCCATTGACAAAACAAACACGTTTATGTTTTTCTAAAGACACCACCATGACACAGTTAGTATTTGAATTAATCCATATAGGTAATTGGGTTCTTACAAGGTCCTCACATACATAGGTGCATGCATTACCTCACTATTATTGATGATTTTCATGCATGACTTGGCATTTCTCACATAAGCCAAGATCAAGACCTTGGTCATCATTGAAATATTCTTTGTCATGATTGCAACACAATTTGAGGTAATAGTTTAAATGTGTTCACATAAACATTGCCCTCAATTTTCTCAACACTAAGTGTACATTATTCCTTTTTGGTTCTCGTGGGATATCGTGTATACATACTCCATAGCAAAATTAGGTGGTGTAATATAAACAAGGATATAAATTCAATGTTATGATGGCATTAAAATTTCAAGCTCACATGTTGACACATTTTTAGGGTAAGTGTATCCTTTATTTACATCTTGGTCCAAAGTAGCATTTTTTTAATCTTAAAAAGGTATTGTTGGTAGCCTTATTCTTTCGAAAATATGGACAACAGGAACTTTAGGTTTATATGGAGGAAAGGAAATTTCAATTGCTTATATAAGCAAGTCAACATAGAGTGGACTTATGCACATGTCTTCTACTATCAAATGCAACTAGAACTCCATCCTTTTAATTCATGAGTTTTCAAATCTTAAAAATATCCATCATTGGTGTGACTACTCCCGGAAGATTGCAGGTCAAATGGCACTAGTTTTTAGGATCGGTGGAATAACTATTTTAAAGGGCAAGATTGCAACATCCTATTATAACCAAAAAGATCTATGTAATTGTAGGAACTAGAATTTTAATAAGAGAGCCCCCTTGGATTATAAACGATGAGAATATTTTAAGAGATGTTGCTCATTTGGGGAGAGGCAAGGAAAAAGAAAATATATGAAAAGAAACTATAGAAGATATAGGATATTATGTTAGTTCAAAGTTATAAAATTTTAAAGGGATGATTTTACGGTGAAGTGCTTTGAATGCTTAAAAGGATCATGCACAAATGAACCAAACCAAATAGTTCTAGGTTTTCTAATAGCTTAAACAAAGAGCTTACAAATAAAAAGAACTTCAAAGAGACATTTAGCGCATTAAGCAAAACAACATCAAGTGTTGATATTTAAACTACCATTCTACCAACTACTACTTAGATATCTATACCGAAGGATACAAAAGATATAGTCTTTTCTATAACATAATTTCCAAGAACATTCTTTTCAACCTTACTGTTGCATACTTTGGTCACTTTCTTCATTCTTCACATGCTAAATTCACCTTACTAAATTAAATGAGACAATCAATGGTCTTGATGTTTATTTCAGCTTCAATTTGTATAAGTATAGTAACCACATCAAATGTTAATACAAATGTCCTCAAATTTGTTGTGTTTGGATTTATGTGTTCTTATAATTGTATGTTCGATCCATATATAAGTGATGCAATTTGATTAATTTCCACTAATGTCACTAGAATGTGCTCCAAAAGAGTACGAGATCATAGGAAAAGTGTGATTATGGCTTCTGTGGCAAACTTAGGATAATAGAATACCCATCACTAATTAAAAAGTCACCTATTAAGAGAATTTATAGGAAGCCTTTAGCATTAAATCACTTATGTATGTTTGGGTGCCTTTGTTATACCATTGATGTCATCCAACAAGATAAATTGTGACAAAAAGCCATTCCTAACATGTCATGGGATATGGTGTATCACCTTTATGACCATAGTGAGTGACTTTTTTTTTCATTAGGGATGCGATATTCTATAAGCATATTTTCATTTTCTTTCATGTCCCACACTCGCATTCCTATTGCATACGTCTTACACCTCATGTATCAGAAACTTAGGTGGAGGAGACTTATTAGTCATAGTGCTTGTGCCCTCTCTTGTTTATAGGTTTGTACCTACATCATCGCTTTCTAACCATGCATTGCCACCTCTTTAAAGGCTTGGTCGAGCCTACTAGTCACAAATTTGGTGTGTAGATCACATTTGTTCCACTCTTCCTACACATGAGCCTACCTTGATAAAGTCACACATCTCATGTACCATTTTGCGTATTGCTTCATATCATAGATTGTTTGAGTAGCACCATAGATCCATAGCATCCATTTCATAGACCGTTGAGCTATCCTCTTATTATGAGGCATTTTGATACCTTAGATGGAAGGATGCTATTCTTAAGGGGATTAGGCATTAAAATTAAATGATAAGTTCACACATCACATATACCATTTCACATTGTCTAAGCTCACTTAAGCTTTATGTTCTTGCAATAACATTCATTTCTCTTACAAATCAAAAGTTTTATGAGTTTTAATTTCTCAATAGCAATTGTGTTCTTACTTCAAATATTTATGGATGCTATTGTGTGAACTAAACCCAAAAATTAAGATTTAGGGGTTTGTTGTATGTAAGTCTTGAAGTTTTATTAAGTCTCTAAAACTCCTTAAAAGCCATTAAGGAAATCTAACCCTCAAACATATAAACTTAATTTCACTTCTTTTTTCTCCTTACCTAATGTGGGATACTTCTTGACAATAACTTATATTACTCTTCAATTTTTGCAATTCTTTTATAACTTAGGCTATGCAAAGTTGAAATAGTCCCTCGAGAAACTCTAATGCTCAAAGTTTAAAGCTCAAAGTTTTAGTTTGCTTATTTTTCAAAGCAGATTGGTGAAATTGTTTGCAATACTTATCTACTTCTTGTATTCTATATTGATTTATCACTTGCTTAAATTCTAGCACATTATTGTGACAAATTGCTAAGATGTAATTGGGTTAGCCTATGTGTATTAATTATTTGGGCCATATTTTTTCTTGTTGGGTTTGGGTCTCACCTGAGCTTGTATGGGTGTTGCCTTAATTGTATATGTTATTTGTTTCTTGGTGTAAATATTCGATTGAAGCAATACATAAAAAAATTGAGTTTCACCAAAGTGTTGTGTTTGGAATTCTCAGATGAGTTATGTTTCTTAGATGGTATCCAGAGCCAACTTGAGATTCTAATCAATATGGTAAGTTTATTATGCCACTTTCTTTCTTCGTATTTTTTTTCATCCTCCATTTGTTTAGAAAAGTGATACTCAGTTTGTTCTTTTGCTTTGTGTCAATTGAGAAAGAATTTGTGTTTTGATACTTTTCTCTTGTGCAGTTTTCTGTTTAGCTTTTTCGATTAAAATCACATTTTCCTGAATTCATTTTTCCCTTTTGGTTTTTAAAGTCTTTCGTTGTTTACTTTGTTAGGGCATTAATTTCTATTGTAAAAGTTATTTTCTAAGCACTACACTTTCATCTAGGTATTATGGAACCTATATAAACTGTTTTAGTTCTGTTTCACAAACACTCCAAAATGCACTATCTCATTTATTAGTCGAATCTATGGTTCACTGATTTAAATCCTTATTTGATTGCATCTGTTTTCTTATAAGTGCTAAGCGCATCATTTCACTTAGGGTGCTTAATGCACCGTTTCATTTAGGGTGCTCAGTGTATTGTTCCACTTAGGGTACCTAGCACACCGTTTTACTTACAATGCTTAAGCGCACCATTTCACTAATGAGGCTTAAGCACATTGTTTCATTTATGAGGCTTAAATGCACTGTTTCACTAAGGGGGCTTAAGCACGCCGTTTCATTAAACGGGGCCTTTAGCACACTGTTTTACTAATGGTGCACTCAAGCACCATTTAGTCAGGATTAGGTCCTTAAGTTAGACCCTTACCTGTGCACGACCCGGTTCGTGTAAGTTCTCTTAGTGCCGTCTTCTCCAATCCACTATTGTTGCCCTCATTACCGTAGATTCTGGCATCATGTTTAGCAAATCCGAGTCGTCTAAATTTCCAAATCTAGTCGAGATTACATATCCATTGATTCTTGCACCTGGGATGCCTCAACAACAGTCCTAGTTCCCCAACTCTTTAAGAAACCTAATGATTATTTTCCTTGAAGGCACAAAATGCTTATTATGCTTGGTTCAAAGGACAAGTTAAGGCTCATGAATGGACAATTGCCTAGACCAATTGATTGTGAGGTGTAGGCCAATCTTTGGGACAAATGTAATTGGTTGTTCTCTCCTGGTTGATGAATTTAATCTTTCTTGAAATTACAAATAAGATTGCTTTTTTACCTACTGCTTGTGTTGTGTGGAAGATGTTAAAGACGAGATACTCTAAAATCACTTGCACTCACTGGTATGACTTAGAATAACAAATCAGAGAAGTAAAACAATAGCCAAATGAGTCCATTGTGAAGTAATGCTTAGCTTTCAGACTTATGAGCCGAATTGGATTAAGTGTTTAACGACCATCAAGTGCAAGTGTGATAACTACATACGTGATTTTTCAAGTTTACTAGTAGCAGAATGGGAGTTTGGTCATGTTATGTGTTTTCTAGTCAGACTTTAGCCTATGTATGCCACTATTAGAAGCAACATCACTTCACGGAGCCTAGTTTCTCTGTTTGATGAGGTCTTTTCCTTGGTTACTGATAAGGAGCACTAATGTAGTTTACAAGTTGATAGTGGAAGATTAGATTTAGCTATTTTTTTTTGTTTAATCCCCAACCTCTTTTAGGGGGGGGGGGGGGGGGGAAGGAGATTTGGGAACAATCGACATAATTCCCCATCCATTGTTGGTTCGGGGCAAAAGGGGTCACAATTAGTTTGCAAGCATTGTTGTCGGCCCGAACACACCAAAGATAGGTGTTTTTAGTTGATTGAGTTTCCTAACAAGCCCAAGGGTCCGAGTTAGAGGAAGGAAGGTGGTAATACCTGCTCAGCACATGTAGTTAGTTTTTAGTCTAGAGATTAGCCCTCACCTTTTGTGAGCTATATAGCACCAGTGCTGATAGTTAACCCCACTAGTCAAACTCTTACACTTGAACAATATCAATAGGTGGTTCAGCTTATCAGTTGTTTTGGCCTTACTAAGCCCATGACAAACTTTGTATGTACCATCTATTCCTTGCTAACTTCATCTTTATCTAATTGGCTCATTAATTAGGAGCAAGTGATTACATCACGTGTGATCTTACATGCATAAAGAACATTAAGTCATATATATCAAATCCCATTTGGGTTAAACTGCTTGATAATAGTAGTGTCATTGTCACTCACATTAGGACTGTTTGCATTTTTCCATCTATCATACTCTATGATATCTTACATGTTTTTTCTTTAAATGCAAACTTTTGTCAATTGTCAAATTTACCTTTGATAGTTCTTATCATGCCACATTTTACCCACACTTTTGTTTCTTACATGCATAAAGAACATTAGGTCATATACATTAAATCCTATTTGGGTAAAACTGCTTGATAATAGTGGTGTTGTTGTCACTCACATTAAGATTGTTTACATTTTTTTTCCATCTATCATACTTTATGACATCTTACATGTTCCTTCCTTTAAATGCAAACTTCTATTAGTTGCCAAATTTACATTTGATAGTTCTTATCAAGTTATCTTTTGCCTATACTTTTGTCTCTTCTAGGACCATTTGATTGGGACAGTACTAAGGCTGAGCATGATTGAATGTCACTTATATCACCTAGTGTCTCCAACGGATGCCACTGCAGATGTCTTTTCTACTGTTGTCAAAACTTTTGATTATAATGCTCCTAAGAGAGCTAATGTGTGTTAGAACGTTTTATTTAAGAATAATGTTTTAAGTAATAAATAGACATTGTGACATTGTCGTTTTGGCCACTTTTCTTACCTTGATATTTTTTGTCAAGTTTGTCCTTTGGTGAAGTAAACTCGTCTCCCTTTCCATCTTGTTCTTCTAGGACGAACTCTATTTTTGAGTTGGTACATGTGGACATATGGGATCCAGATCAGACCCTTAATCATGATGGCTTACGTTACTTTCTAATCATCATTGATAATTTCTCTCATGGTACTTGGGTGTATCTCATGTGATACAAAAGTAAAGCAATGCCTTTCTTGTGTTCTTTTTTTACCATGGTAGAAACCCACTTTTATACTCGTATTCGTAGGTTGTGTTCTGATAATAGTTATGAGTTTTTTAGTCATAAGTATACATCTTTTCTCCAAATTTGTGAGGTTCACCATGAGAGCTCATGTATTCATACTCCAAAACAAAATGGTATAGTTGAGTGCAAACATCACCACATCCTTGATGTGGCATAAGCCCTATGTTTTCAGGCTAACATTCCAGATCATTGTTAGGGAAAGTGTGTCTTGACTGCTACCCATATTATTAATCGTCTTCCTACACCAGTCTTAGATGGGAAAACTTCTTTTGACATTCTATTTGGTAAATCTCCTTGTACATCACATCTCTAGGTATTTGGGTGTTTGTATTATGTTACAATAGTTCCATGTAAGGACAAATTCACACCTCGTGTTAAACCATTTGTGTTTATGGGATACTCTTCTTCACAAAAGGGTTATCATGTCCTTGACCTTACTACACGTACCTTTTCCATTGTCTGTGATATTGTGTTTCATGAGTCTATTTTCTCATTTGCTCAGTCTTAGTCACTCTCCTCTATCACCCCACTTAGTAAGGATCAGTCCTTTGTCCCCTTAGATCTTGATCCATATTATGTCCATTAGTCCCCTCTTTTGATGAGCCTCCCCACGTTACATCATCAGCATTTGAGTTTGCCATTTTCGATACTCCTCCTTCATCTAATGACTCTACCGAGTCACACCATCCTTGCCACATAAGTCTCCCTCTCCTTTTTCCTCACTGGTCATTAAGCATATACATTCTCTCATTGAGGATTCACCCATTAAGGCTTCTCCTCTTAATGTGGTACCAATAATCACTACACCTATTGTTTGACATTCTTAACATGAGTCTAAACCTCCCATCTAGACTCAAAATTATCATTGTCACCATATAGCTTCTAACCCTGATGGTCGTTGTTCTTTGGGTCCCCAAAACATACCCTACTTTATCTCTTGCTTTGTGACCCTTGACAACTTGTCCTTCACACATTGCACCTTCATTACCTTCATATCCTCCATTAGAGAGACATTCTACTATCATGAGGTAGTTCGAGATCCCCAATGGGTGGATGTTATGGCTAGTGACTCCATGCATTGAAGGCAAATCATACATGGCAACTAGTTAATTTGTCCCTTGGTCATACGCTGATTAAATGTAAATGGGTTTGCAAGGTCAAGTACTATGTAAATGGATCTATTAAGTAGTACAAAGCTCGCCTTGTAGCTAAGGGTTTCACTCAATGATATGGGATTGACTATGAGAAGACCTTTTTTTTCTGTGGCCAAGATGGTGACTATTCGATGTATTATGGCATTAGCATCCATGTTTCATTGGCCACTTCATCATATGGACATTTATAATGCCTTCCTCCAAGGAGATTTGCATGAAAAGGTTTACATGTCCTCGTCCCTAAGGATTTAGTCTCCCTTTACTAGTTTGCCGAAAAGTTTTCATCTACTCAAGTCTTTATATGGGCTCAAGCAAACTTGTTGGCAATGGTATGCCAAATTTACCATTGCTTTTCTTAAAGCTAGTTTTAAGCAATCTTAGCATGATTATGCCTTGTTAACCCTTCAACGTGGTTCTACTATTGTTGCCATTTTAATTTATGTTGATGATATGCTTTTCACTGGCAATAATGATGAGACCATAACTTAAGTCAAGGCTCATCTTTGCTCTAGATTTCACATGAAAGATTTAAGGCCAGCTAAGTTCTTCCTCAAGATTGAGATTGCTCGATCCAAGAGTGGTATCTGTCTTAGTCAATGCAAATATGCTTTAGAATTAGTATCTAAAGCTAGACTTTTTGGAGCTTGCCCATGCAAGATTCCCATGGATCAAAATCTAAAAATAACTTCTTTGGAATATGATGCTAATGCACCAGTTTTTGTTAATGACCGTGCCTTGATAACCTTGCTCTCTATCAGCAACTTCTTATACATTTGATCTATCTCAAGCATACTCACCCTAATATCAATTACCATGTTCAAATCCTCAGCCAATTCATGCATTCTCTGAAAATTTCACATATGGACATGGCCATGAAGGTTGTTAAGAATCTAAATGGTTCTCCAAGCTTAGGGATCTTCATGTCTTACCACAAGAACTTTCAGTTAATTGGTTTCTGTGACTTTGATTGGGCGGTTTGTCCCATGTCATATCGCTTTCCTCACCGGGTTTTATGTCAAGTTAGGCAGTTCTCTAATTTCTTGAAAGATTAAGAAACAAGCTACGATTTCCAAATCATCATCTGAAGTCGAGTATTGAGCTATGCCAACAGCTATTTGTGAAATTGTTTAGGTTATATGGTCTTCTTAATGAGTTATGGGTGATTGTTCCCTGACCTATCTTTATGTATTATGACAACAAAGTAGCCATCCACATTGCGAACAATCCATTTTCATGAGTGCACCAAACATACTGAGATTGATTGTCAGTTCATTAGAGAGAAGCAACAATGAGGTTTGATTTAGACACATACCATTTGCACTTATGAGCAACTGACAAATTTGTTAACTAAGGCTTGGTGTATTTGATTTGTACAAATCACCAACTTGAGGAGGTTGTTAAGATGTAATTGGGTCAGCCCATTTGTATTAATTGTTTGGGCCATATTCTTTCTTGTTGGATTCAAGTCTCACTCAAGCCTATATAGGCATTGCCCTAATTGTATATGTTCTTCATTTCTGGTGTAAATATTTGATTGAAGCAATACATAGAAAAATTGGGTTTCACCAGAGTGTTGTGTTTGGAATTCTCAAATGAGTTGCGTTTCTTAGACAAATTAGTGTGGATTTACTATTATAGGACTTGAGAAATATGGGGGTTTTTGTCCCAAATTGTTATATAACATTTACTAGCTATAGAATTAATTATTTTGCAAGCTCCACTTATCTTTAATTTCTTGGGAAAAGAAATTGTAACAGATTTGAAGGAGTACTTCTGTATAATCAATTTGATAATTTATTAAAAGAATGACTCTAATAAGTTGTTACAATTGAGTAAATGCAAGAACCAAGGTGACTTAAGTTGAACCACCTTTCAAAATTCTTATCTTAACTTGTTTGCTTTTTTTTTTTCTTGTTGTTTGATTGCATATTTCATAGCTAAATATTGCTACCGTACAAAACTAAGACAAACTTAAAGAAGAGTTAGAAACTTAATTCAACTTCTTTTAAATTACTTTGGAACCCAAAAGAGTAAATTCTGGAATTAAATGGAACTAGCCAAAATTTGTTGTGTGATCTCTTTCTCTCTTTCCTTACTTGCATTTACTTGTTTTCTTACTTCCATTACTAGGTTTGAGCAAAATATTATTGTTCATCTATGCTAATACATAAGGATAAATAATCAAGATTAATAACGTAAATAAGGTAAAGATAAAAAGAGATGAAAAATAAAATAAAATAAAATAATTAAACCAACACACCAACCTAATCCCCCCCTCCCCCACCTAAATTAGGCTGTCAATTCGCTTATTGTAATTTTGATTGGGCACACAGTAAGACGTCGAAGAGATCTACACTGATTTCTCATGAAGCTTAGATATTCCCTGATTTCATGAAAAGGTAAGAAATAGTTGAAATTTTCTAAATTGTTTGCTGAGGAATAATTTCATGCCATGACATCAGCGGACATGTGAAATCATTTGGTTTGTGTGGGCTGTTATGCAATTTGCAAGCATATATCTAGTCTTGTGTCTGTTTTTTGTGATAGTGAGACTCCATTTAAAATTGCAGGAAACTCAAATCTTTCGTGAGAAAACGAAATACCTACAGATTGGCTGATTGACTGTCACTTGACGAGCGGAAAGTTATTTAAGACCACTTGCATTTTTTCGAAGCAAGGTGGAGTATTTGACTTACACCGAACGCCAACATGGGTAGGACTGAGCATCATTTATTATTGGATGGTGGATGCAACTTGCAATTGGTCTGGCTTCAGAATTACTGTAGCTGACAGGGTATTGTATAGGGAGCCGTTGTTGTGCAGACGAGTACAGATACAAAGTTTGTTTCATTTTTCATGTAAGATCGATCCATTATAATGAAAATCGGACAATTATTTCATATTGTCCTCTCATTACTCATGCAATCCTTCTGATTTTAAAGGTTGACTTCTTTAAAACGATAAAGGTACTTTGGGACTTCAGTTTGGGCTTCAAAGAATTGGGCATTTGTTTATAATAGGCTTAAGCCCCGCATCCGGATTCCAGTTTGCTCATGAAACTTAGTGATATCAAACTTAGCAAGAATGAGCAAAACCTTGAGAAAGAATAAGTCTGTCACCATCCAATTAGCAAAATGGCCACCTTATCTGAATTAAGTGGGTGGCTGGAATAACTTCACTTAGAAAAGTGCTCCTTCGGTTTTTTTTTTTTTTGGGTTTTTTTGAAAACCTTTTAAGGCTTTACTGTAATTTGCTTGCTTGGGGGAAGTAACATTTCCGACCTAAAATATCAAGATATTGTTGATATGAATAGAAAGGGAACAGTTTTTTTTTTTTTTTCCTTTTTTCTTTCTAATATCACACCCACACAGGGATGGGGAGGGGGTGTCAAACCTGACCTGGTGGAGTCGCAGGTCAAGAGTTCCTTGACTTTTTGTCACTCAACTAGGGCGAGACCCAAAAAAGAAAAGGGAACGGTTGGATAACCAAACCACAACCTCCTGGGGAAAGGCACAAGATGCCGCATGAAAATTAACCATCCAGCCAATAGTTGGAGATAAAATGGAAAAGGAGATCTACGATTACAAGTTGATAGGGACTTTTACCACTCGATACACATTTGAATAGAAGATTGAAGCAAAAGTTTTGAGTTACAATACATGCTACGCATTTCCAAAAGCCAGAAGAGACGGTAAATGCATTTCTCGGTAACCATTTTCTGAACAAACCACTAATAATCCCGTTAGAATGATTGATGATACACAAACCAAAAATATGCCAGAGGATAAAAAATAAAAATAAAATAAGAGAAAAGGATTATACTCAGCATCCATCAGTTCAGAATTTTAATGAGGCTCTATCCACTTTTGAGTAATGTGTCGCTGAAGAAATATCCACGGGTGGAAAGGAACACCAACATGTGCAGCTTTTCATATAAGCCTTAGTTCATATTCACCAGCCATTGTAATATACCTCACCCATGGAAGAGCTTGATATCCACTTTTCTCAATAATCTTCAAGTAACGAACCTAAAAACAAAAACGATTTCCATAAATGCCAATTATCTTCACATCCTCATACTTGGGTTATCGGAATTGGTTCCTCTAAATTTAAAACCTTAATTTATCCGGAAGAAAACCTCCAGTAAAACTCAACAACATCTGTGATAGTCCCAATAGCAAGTTAAGCCCTCCCTTCAACACCCAATTAAGCATGAAAATCACAACAAAATCCGTTTTCCTGGAGAATGAAACTAAAGAAAAAACTCTTTTCAGTCAGATCCACTTCATGCGTAACCTTTTCCCCTTACTATTCCTATTCCTTTGCCATTATTTCCCCTTCCATGCATTTGCTTATCGCATCATTGCTATAAATCTGGATTCTTTCACATTTACCGGAAGTTAAGGAAAAATTTTAGTTGCAATTCAGGTTAAGCTGTATCAAAAAATTCTTTACCATCATCAACGGGCACAGACTAAAACATAAGACACCAGATACCAGCACACCATCTATGGATAACCGAAGACAAAACAAATCATAATCAACATACCTGGATTCCAGAAACAGTAAAATATGGTATCTCAAACTTCACACGTATAGGAGCTTTTCTCTCAGGAGCCGATTCTTCTGCCATTATGCTTGGAAGACGAAACTCTGCCCTCAACATATACTCCTAAAGAACTCAGATTCAAAAACAGCATATAAGATATGGTAGAAGGTTAACTGAACACAGATTATAGAATAACTCCCTTCGTGTCATCACTATCAATGCAAAGCAGCGAGACATTCTAAAGTAAACTCACACCTTGCCACCCGGAAAAGATCTAATTTTCCAGACCATTGCGTCTTTTTCAGGTGCATATGAAGCAGAACCCATTGATGTGCGAACATTTGGATTAGTAGCATCTGCTGGCACTGGCAAGTCAATCTCAACATTTGTGGCAGTGCTGCAAAATTAAATTTTCATTAGTACACTACACAGGAACCCCCAGCGAACAATCTACTGAAGTAGAGACATGATCAAGCCGTATAAGAACCCCAGCCTCAGGCAAAAAAGAAAAAGGTGAATCAGTACCTGCGCTCCTTGAACTGGCTCCTAGCTTTTACCATGATCTCAATACGACTTTTTGAATGCTTTTCAACTTGAGCCTCCACCCAAATCAAAGGTTTCACCTGGTAGCAGAATTACTTAATGAGTGGCATAGAGTAAGCAACTAACAAATGGAAAAGGTAAAAGTGAATTTCTAAAGCACAAGGCAAACCTGAGTACTGAGTCTATACGTCATGAGATCAAAAGCTCCATCAGGAGGTATAAAGGATATTGTCCGGTCATTTTCAAATCGAGCCAAGCGCACACACCTAAAGTAAAAAATTGACATTCATTTCAAGAACTTGCAATAGAAATAGCGATTTGAACATTAACTAATACTTACAAAGTTGTACAACCAACACCAAAATTGAGGTAGACCAAAGAGTTAAGCTACATACTGATGAAATTTGATGTCTTCCAAATCAATAGCCTTCCCTTTGGTTGATCGACCTTGTGCCTCCAATAACACTCGGTCATTTAGGCCAAGCTTACACTCAGGCATGCCACTGCAATATAAAGTTCAATAAGTAATTCTAGCATCAAGATAAAGCTGATCAGAACATTTATCTGACGAGCAAGTTCAGACATAGTGCTAAATTGATGCAATACTACATTGAATCACAAAGTGCCAGCATATGTTTCTAAGTCTCTGATCACTACCTATTCTATTGCGAACTGGACAAGACAGGTAAAAAAACACATGAAAACCAGCAAGAACCTTCAGAGTAGAGCCCACATGAACCATAAAGGGATAGGGGTAAAGCATTAAGTCAGCAGATGAATCTTAATTAAAACATGTGCAGTAACAGGGCTAGAAACAACCCTTCTTTTTGATATTCTCCTCATATCATATTTAATTAATAGATTCTCTAAAGATCAAATTTGTCAACAGGCAGTCCATGCTTTGTTCAATAAATGCAAATCCTGCAAACTAACCATTTCAGACAGAAAGATTAACATAGGAAATCCATGACCAGATGTCCAATGACGAGGTAACTGTAGCACATAAATCAACACAATTTTGTTTGCCTGTGAACCCTTGTTTTCCGGATAACCCAACAGTTCGGTGTGCTTTACAGCAATGTATATATATGTCCCTTTGATGCATAATTGAAGAATAGCACCAATTACTGCATCTAACATAATTGATCCAAAAACAACTTTCTCAACAAAAATGTGCTGCTCTCTTACAGCAACATATTTAAAACTAGCATTGCAATCTAACAACTTTTCTATTTATATGTCACAGAATGGCAATCCTCAGGCAAAAGTTTGTCAAAAACATTATAAATTCCATTGGAATATGAATAAAGTAAAATAAAACCACAAGTGATTATTTCTTCCTGAAACTAGAATTTCACAGAAAATTGGATAACACACCTCAAATAAGTTCTCATCTTCAGTGCCCCAACTACATCAGACCTAATTATTTGCCCATTGCTGTTGACAAGTATATTAACACTCTCTACCACATCCAAGAAAACCTGAGAAACAGGAAGAGAAGGAATATCATCCAGAGGCTTACAACATAAACAAATAACAGAAAAGACTGCTTTTTTATTTTTCCAAAAGACCTACTTCATTCTTCTTGTACTGTATGCCTTCACTCCGCCAAGACACAGCATTTGTTACAGCCATGGGGGGCCTCTGTGTAACTTCCATCCTGTAAGCATCCGTCTTGATGAATTCACTGAGAATCTTTGCCTCTGTATACTGAGGGTAACCAAAGTCCATAATCTCGTCAAGTAACTCATACTGCCAAGAACACAAAGCATCAGCATAGCCCCCACAGTTGGTTTTCCATAAAAGCAAGTTTTCATAGAATTACAACAAATATGTGAATGAAAGTGCAATCAAAGAGTTAACGTCCTCTTACCACTACGACAAAGTTGTCCCTAAGAGATTCTTCTTCCAACTCTTCAAAGTAATGCTTAAACACCTGCCACAAATGGAATCAATCGGAATATATAATTATGAATCTCGCAACTAAAAAAGAACACATGTCGATTGGTCTTATACATGCATCAGTTAGAAACGGCAGCAAAAGCATGGGCCTATAGTTTACCACTAGGCGCTTACATCAACTACGCGATGAAGAAAGAAAAGAAGGCTCGCCGCATTGCAGTTCTGCCTCGATGCTGTCATCAGGTACACATTATTGTGCTGGATAAACAAGTAGGTTACACCATTGTCATATACCACTGGATCTTGCGTCTCTGGATCACCCTGAAGTATGCACGAGGGGAGATTAGAGAAAAACCAAAATTGCTGGGATCAGACACACATATTCCTATACACGATCACTTTATACAAAAGTTAGTTTGGTAATTCAATTCAAGTTGATTGGACTCATATTTCGAAGGAAGAACTTAGGCATCGTTCATATGCAAACAAATGAAAATTTGTCTGAGCGAGGGACCTCCACTAAACTAATAAGTCCAAGCCCATCACTTTGGCAATAAGCACACCAGAATTTTGCAGTAATTGGAAACAGAGACAACCAGAAAACGCAGAGAGTAAATGATCTAGCTTTCTCAGCAGCCAACTGAAACAATTAGAAGAGGAAGTTTCCAAATCTAAGAAAATCTCCGCAAATCAACTAAGGCAAAGATGAAAAGAGCAAAAATAGAAGAATAATGAAGAGAACCACCTTCTCGATAAGCTTAGTGAAGAAGCGCTCAGCCTGGACAGCGGAGACGTCGCCGCGGTAGTCGCGCCAAATCAGTACGCGGCCTTTGATGTCCAACAGGAACAGTGCCGAAACTGCCCCTGCCATGGTTTCCCGTAATCTGTTTTCCTCTTTCGAATACTTTTCTTAGGGTTTCTTAAGGCCGGATCAGATCAGAAGAGCAGTGAGAATATGAACGAGATCTGGCGCCTTGTTAATTTACCAGGAGGAGAGAGCGTCGGATCTAATTACGAAGGAACTATTTGCGGTTGGGTCGCCGTCTACTTACAGCGGTTCGACGTTGAACCATCGTGCGTCGGGGTCTGAATGATCTGTCCGAATCAATGAAAAGAAAGTGCTTGAAGCGGACCTGCTGGGTTTGTTTCTCGCGAACGACAATCGTCTACAGCGGCATGTCTATCTACTTCAAGAATTCAACCGCTAGCTTAATTAATTGAACTGCTTTTCAAAAAATCATTTTTTGTTCTTAAAAGAAAAACAAAGTCATAATTGATGGAGAAAGATTTGGAGAAATGATTCCGCCATTTCCAGTTATTCCAACAAAACAAAAAGAAAAACAAAAGAACTTTGCCATCCCTCGTCCATGGAATTTCGTAGACAATTTTTTGAATAATAAATAAAAGAAATGATTTTTCTTCTCATTATTCTTTGGAACTAACTTGGGGAAATAGATTTGCCCAATTTCAATGAAAGAGAATTGAATTTTTCATATTAATTGGTCTAGGTTTTTTTAACTTAGTGTTTAAGTTTATTATAATCTTTATCAATGACAAATCTTATCTAATGAGTTCAACCTTCTTAATTAACTAATTCAATTATAAGTTAGTAGAGATTTTAACTATGAAATTTGAAACTCAATATCCACATGCATGAGTTAAGTGTGTGAATTCAAAAATATGATAGAATATAATTGCTACATAAAGAAAATATCTTCTTAAAAATTTCTAATATTCTTAACAAATCTTTTTAATTGCAGCATACACCATTAGTTTTATCATTGTAAACAAAAATTTTAATTTATTAGCTAAAATTCGTTTATTAATAATTTTTCCATTCAACTGGATTGACGAATTCAATGAAACGGCTTCTTTTGTCAAAACTTCCACAGATATTCTCACTACCAAATCCAACAAAAGTTTTACTGCACAGGGCTCTCCATAATTTTATGATGAAATCGAGTGAATGACAAAATATAGTAACAATTCGGCTAAGCGTCATTTAATTAAAAATATCCAGACAGTAATGGTTGACACTACACATATCACGTTTTATTCATCTTCCATTGAACAGCCCACTGAAAACTTGGCTGTTTCCTCCTAGTGATGCTTCCCACTCTACCGAGGACATCACTATTTGAGAGAGTGACACAACTATATGCCGCATTTCTGGTCTGTCAATTGGGTTTTCACTCAAACACCATTCAGCAAGTTCTGCCATCTGCAAGAACACAGTTATGAGATGAGGAGCAACCATATCGTAACACGACACACTTTTGTGTGACATAAAACAAAGTCTGCATCCGTCCTCCGTCTGTTCAAACTCATAGAGATTATAGGAAGAAATACATTTAAGTAATATAAAACTTTTTTTTGTATCATTTATAACTTACTTTCTTGCAGTTAAAATGGCTCTAATGTCACATTATAGAATTTTGTTCCTATAAAAAATTAACTTAAGAATAGTGAGATGAGTCCTTCGTATAAGATAATTTTTAAATGATATTTGGATATAATATAAGAATTTTTTTCATTTTTTTAACATAATATAATTAGTAGGCAATAAAATTAGATGCTTGGAGCCTTACGAGACCTCAAAAATTGGCCTTATGATCCAGCCCAAATGGTCTGACATTGAGACTAAATAAGGAGAAAAAGAGAGCTTTTATATGATGAAAGGGTTGGACCACCCTAAATGGACCGTTTTTTAAGATGGTTAGAGATCCAAAATCACAGTCGGAGGAGACTGGATCGGGTGGGCCCAAATGTTCGGAGGTTGGATCGGGTATGGAGTTGAACATAGCAAAAAGGGGTCAATGCTTGCTTGGACTGCGGAGGAGGTTAGGTTAGGTTAGGTCAGGTCAGGTCAGGTTGGGAGAGATTGTTTAGAACAGTCTCACATTGGGAAAAAACAAAGAGAAAAGAAAAGTAAAAATGAAGCTTGTATGTCCGAGAATTGGCCCACCTTATGAACTAGTTTTTAAGGTGGTGGTTGGAGGCGCAAAATCATAACAACACCATCCCTCCCTCCGTGAAGGTAGGTGTATTCCTCCTCTTAACTAAATGTTTAAAGATGCATACAGAAAATGCAGGAAAATAAGGGTCCTGGAACCTTGCAAACCTTGTAGATGTCCTCCAAAGGGTAGCTGCGATAAAGATTTCCATCTATTACAAGTTCCAAAGCAACCTCCGGGTATTCGTCTTGGAATATGCTTTTAATCTGGTCATTGATTGAACTTTTTTAGAAAATTTAGCATGCTCATCAGGATTAGAACCGCAGAGAATGATTTTCAACTTTGGATACAGCAAAGTTTCTCTGTCCATGAAAAATTTGTTGACTTACTACATTAATTAATGATTTCATCTTGTTGGGCTCCCCGTCGTCAATAACAAGAGCACGTTTCCCTGTTATCAGTTCTGCCAGAACCACGCCAAACGCGAAGACATCAGTTTTAGTGGTCACCTGGAGCTCCTTCAAGGATCTTTCAATAAGTTCAGAAGGTCAGAAGCACAATTAACTGCAACTAAAGCGATTATGCTGAGATGGAAGAGATAATGCTTCTATTGCTAATCGAAATATCAGACTCACTCGGGAGGAAGGTATCCTGGCGTTCCAACTAGCCGTGTCACTAAGAAATCTTCGTCACTGGTTTGCCCAACTAGTTTTGCCAATCCAAAATCTGCTACCTATAGAGGCACAAGCTTGACAAGATTAGGACTGATTATAATATGGTGTAGAATTTGGATTGAGAACATATGGTGCTGGAAGATATAGTGCATTCTTCTAAGGACCTACAGGAAGTGATTCTGTCACCAAATACTTTTGTCATATTGGGTCCTATGATTAGGCTCAATATACTGTAATAATTGTATATATTTTGCTTCCTTTCATAGAGTACGTATTGCACCCTTTATATACGGGTCTCACGGGTCTCACATTGTACAAAATATATTCGCAGGAATAGAAGCCTCTTTGCTCACTCATGGCTTTTTTGTCATTTTGTTACAGATTCGTTTAAACTCGTCAGTATTAAAGGGTTAGCATATTATCCATCACTTGATGCAGAATGGATTTTGGAAGACAGATAATCGATCAATGGCGGTAAAAGAAGTGGTTTTCTCGTACCTTTGCTCTGAACCCATCATCGAGTAGAATGTTGCTTGTCTTTATGTCTCGGTGCACATACCGAGCTTTTGTGTGGTCACGAATGTATTCAATACCCTTGGCAGTATCCAGTGCTATCTGTGTTCTTGCAGTCCAAGAGAGAGGTTGATGACCTGATTCCCAAAACCATTTTTTAAAATAATTTTTTAGGATCTCGTTCAATCCTGTTTAAGCATAGGTTTCTTGCATTTCAACACCCAATTCACTCAGGAAAAAGTTCAAAAAAAGAAAAATGCCAAATACTACTTTAGCTTTTTCACTACCGCTTGATCGTTCACTTGTATGTCACATAATTAAACCACGCCGAAGTCTTCTTAGAAGGGTAAAAGGTGAGTAAATATCCCCACAATAGAGTACCTTTTAGCAGTGGATCGTGGAGATGAGAACTAAGTGGTCCATTCCGAACATACTCATAGACTAAGCAGAGGTTGTCATCTCCGCTGGCGTATCCCAAGAGCTCTACCTAAACGGGAGAATTTTAGTGTATATTTGCCACACCAAGCTTGGAGTCAATTATCAGTGCATATGTGATTACTCACCACATTAATGTGATGTATCTTGCATAAAATCTTTAGCTCTGCAAAGAACTCCTTGGATTTACTAGATTTCATCTGCTTTATTGCAACCTCCTGAAAGTTGAAGTGGCTGTTATCTTCTGGAATATTCAGGTGAGTAAAAATATGGTAGGAGAAAGGAAGATAACTGGCAAGGGCGTGTCATACCTGCTTTCGTAGTATTGCAAAGTACACACTCCCGTAACCACCTACTCCAATTTTCCTAGTTTCATCAAAGCAATTCGTTGCTTCTTCAATCTCCTTAAAAGTAAATATTACTGGTCTCTCTGATTCAAATCCTGTTGCACAATGGAATATGACTATTAGTGCCTCCCTTCTAGTTCAAAGAGAAAAGAGAGGAAATAATTACAACCATATGATCTTGGTTGAGTTCAAATCGTCAATACCTTTATCCGTTAGATGTTTTTTAATAGGATTTGCTCTGATTCATTCACCTTTTAATGTATTCATATTGTACTAAACTTCTAATTACACACTTAGCAAAACACACACAAAGAAAAAAAGAAAGTACAATTACACTTTCTGGACTTTCTTTTAAGACAAATGATTTTAGATACCAACCGAAGTTTGACGTCGAAAGAACATTAAGGAACCTACTTCTAGAAGGTAAAGTATAACCCTTAAAATCAAGTAAATGTAATAAATGCCAATAAGATGAGAATTTTCTTAATTAACTTGGAGTTAAGTTTGTTCTTTTTCATAGTAAATTCGTAAACAAAAAAAAAAAAAAAAAGAGGGTGGGGGGTTAAAGTAGGAGTGTTTTCCTTATCTTATTTCTTGTCAGCCATGAAGTTTTCTAGGCATGCCCAAGTCCTATTACCTTTTGGAATACAAGTATCTGACCTTCCATGTTGTCCCCCTCCAGGTACTGACTCCGGTACCCGAAGGTTTTTTTGGAGCTTGTGCTTTTCGCAACAGATTTTGGATCTCCTAGGTTCGGCTGGGATCGTTTTCTCCAGCGTAGAGCAACTATCAAATGATTACCGAAAGTAATGTCCACGCCGATAACGTGCCTATGATTATCTTCCATTTCTTTGTCTTTCCTGTTGAAAACCCGCATAAGCAAATTAATTACACAAACCTGAATTGAATCACATGGATGACTAAAAATTTCCTTATCAATCATAAAAGAAGAACTCAAACACAAGTCAGTTTGTAGAAAATTGGAAAACTAAAGAGGCACTTGATGTACAGCTAATCATTTCTGGGGTTTCATAGCATTAATTCACATTGCACCAGCTGCAAAAAAAGCTCGCCTCGTTTTGGAATACCTTTGTTATCCATCCGCACAAACAACACCCAACCCGGTTCTATAAACGATGGGTCTTTCGTAAAGTTTCTGTTCAATCTCTGAATGTCACTTTGTTCAGCAGATAGCAATAGGGTAATTCCTGATAAGGTATCATGGGCCTGAACCGTGTATGTCACCACAGTTTGAGAGGTGTCCTCTACGCATCCACAGGGAAGATAAATAGGTATATCTGGATCTCGAATTTGTTTTGAACCATTTCCTCCATTACTCCAAGCCAGTTCGCTGTATCTGTTAGAGGAAACACTATCAAATGTATCACCTTGTTCCACATGGTAGGATGTCTTGTAGAAAAGTCCAGTAGCGCCATCTGCGTTTGTGCAAGAACAAGGTACATTGATAAGGTAATCTTGTTTGTAGCCATGCAGTATGGGCTTCATTTGGGATATCTGGACAGAGTAAAAGAAGGCAATTTCCTCTACCGATAGACTGTTGTTGATGTGGTAGATCAACGCATTGCATGTCTTGACTTGTGCAGAGCAACCAAGAGGGTAAATAACGCTTGCTTTGACGGACAATAGAGATGCAAATAGAGGGAGGAGATAGGGAAGAAGACTATGGGAAGCCATAGTTGTGGCCTTTTGGTCATAGGAATTCTACCAGAAAGGGAATTGAGGAGAGCAAAATGGAACAGTTCCGAGGGTTGCCTCTCTACTCTCTGTCCCTTGCCTCTTTGGTTGATGGCTTTTGGAAACTGCCAATCTTCCTATCGTTTTTAACAAAGGCATTTGAGGGTTGTATATTAAACCAACAATGTAATAGTCTCCCGACGAACCAAGTCTCTATCCAGACATAGGATTAAGATTTTTGGATTTTTTCATGATTTTTCAAAATATTATTTATTCGATGCCCGCAAGTACTGGTTTGTCCGAGGCTCACCAAAGGGGGGAACATCTTATGTGGAATCTGACCAGACATGCAAAACCTCACCAAAGTCCAACCATTTAAATCGTAAATAACTTCATCATCAACATTAACTATGAGCTGGAGCTAGATCTTTCCTTTACGACTATGATTAGTTAGCAAGATTTAATGTACGTAAATTAGGCGACTCCGACACTTGGCATAAGTGCATCAGAGTAGAAAATGTAATCATCTAACAACTGGTGTTTGTGACATTTGAAAAACATTTTATAAGCATTGTCCAATCAATTACCCCGAAAGAGTGGGTTACTCTTCAGTTTGGAGTATATCAATCTCAAGTCTCGTGATCCGATAATATTTATCTGGGTCATCATTTGGGTTGCATGAACTGAGAGGATTCCATTTGCCCGAATGGATAATTGAGTACACGTAAGACAACCCAAGAAGGACAGAAGGACAGAGAATGTCCGACAATTCCAAAGGAACATCTTAGACGGGTAAGAACTGTCCTTGTTTTTTCCGTCTGTTTTCCATGGTTGTTGCCGTTGGGATTGGAAGAGAGTTCTTTTCCTCTCTTTGGCAAAGTGTCTCTTGGTCTCCTGGTTGACTGCCTCTGTTGGTTAAGGTATATAATTAAGCCTAATTTCTTTTTATGGTTCGGCAGGGAAAGAAGTCAAAACACGAAAATCCAACTCATTCAAAGGAGGAGGTTTAGTTTATGTATTCCAAGTAGGACAAATTGGATGTAGATCTTGTATGTCAAGCGATGCTTAGAACACAGCGAAAGGAGATCTCTTTGGAGCTATTAGCATTAATTAGCACAATCTCTTATTTATTTTCTTTCCTATATTTGACTTTCACCTATCATTGAAGTGATAAATTCCATGAGTAACTAGTCATTTAAGTTGACTTTTAGAAGTTAAGTAAAATTTTGATATATACTAATGATTATTACAAGATAATTAGGGGCATTTCCCAATGATGAGAAACAATATCACATCAAATAAAAAATGATCTCTTTAAATCTCTAAGCTCAATATACAGATTTTTAGTTTATTTGGGATCTTTTTAACATAATAAAATCTTTCTTGAATGCCTTTTGATACCTCCAAGAGCTACACACATTCAAAAACCACATTGTTCCTAAAAATCTTATTATTCCTTTCATTCCAAATTTTATAAACAAATGATGTAAACACAAATTTAAATATACATACTTGAAAACTTCTTGCTCTTGCATGGAGAAGGAATCAACTATTCTTTGAATGTCATAATACTTATAACACCATGGTAAGGTCTCCAATCATGCCTAAACTACAATTGAAATATCACAAAAAGTAGTCTCTTCATCAGCTACATTGTACAAACAATAACCTTTATTTTTAGAATTTCCCATGTAATGGAGTCTATCTCTTGTAGCTAGTCAATTTTGGATTGTCAAACATATTATTATTGAATGTCAAGGATCACATACTTAGATCGGGCAATTGTATGCCAACCAACTTTAGGCCTCAGGGGAAAGATAGTTTTCTAAATTGAATTGATCAAAAAATTTCCCTTAATAGCTATAGCCAAAATAAGTTTGTTTTCTCTCATATAATTGGGCTTTGGTGTGGAGCTAATATTAACTATGAGCATAGACCATAATATAATAGACTTCATTCTCTTGCATCTAAAAGGCAAGCGAGAGGGGGGACCCTTGGCTTAGTGGTGTTCTCTAAGCCAAACCCTAACTGATAATCCCACCGGTCATGGGTTTGAGTCCCTTCACCTTTCCCCGAATGCATGCGTTAAAAAAAAAAAAGGCAAGCAAGATGATCTAACCATATAAGGGGACTTGATTACTCAAGTCTGTGACAAGTTGTATTAAAGCTAAACCACACCTAATCTAGTAGGCTTACATCTACTATCCCCTAGTGTGGGGTAATGTAGGGGCCCTACTTATATTAAGGGCAATGTGGATTTAGGTATGAGAGAATGTAATGGACTTCATTCTCTCTCATTAGAAAGACAAGTAAGATCATCTAGTCATATAAGAAGGTTTGGATATTCTTTTTATTAGATTGACCTTTTAGGATAAAATCTAAGTTAGTGACAATAAGCACCTCCTATTGGTCGACAAGTTCCACTTATGATTGCTTACTATCATAAAAACCTTACTATCTCTTTAAATTTTAGAAGGAAGAATGGTTTGCTCTCTAACTCTATTGGCAATAGTTACTTTAGGTAGCTAATTATCATCTAGAGAAAGACTAATTTTCTATTAACAATCATGCACTTTATTTGGCTTGCAATTAGGAATCAAACCTTTAGAATCTTCCTTCATATCTAAAAGCTATTTCCCAAACCCCATCTACTTCACTTTTCTTACCAAACATTTGACTAACAACCCTTTTTCCTTTTTTCAAACTGAGCCTACGCTTACATCTGTAACCAACACCCTCTTGTCTTCTTCCAAACCTAGACCTCTAACTTCATCTGAAAATTAGGAAGGAAGAATTGGTTCCACCATGTCCCATTTAAAATCAAATTTGTCATTCTCATTTCCTAGCCTACCTAACCCAACTCCACCTCCTTCAACTCCAAGCCCACCAAACCCACTTCACAATCAAACTCAAATAGCACCTATAGTAGGTTGAATTGACTCCCTAGTGAACTCTATGATGTGAGCCTACTTAATTACCCTGGTCTCACAAGTTTAATTCTTCACTTAATAAAAGTTGTTTCTCTTCACACCATAGATCCTTCTACTACCCTTGAACCTCTCTCACAAGTTTCTCATCTTATAATCACTCAAAGAAAAATGGGAATTTCAAAGCCAAATCCAAAGTTGTAGTTTAAGTCTCCATTGATATTCCTTCAATTTTTGCCACTATCCAAACTACAAAATGCCATCCTACATTGAAGAAAATCAAGTTGAAACAAATCCTTTTATTTAGATAAGAATTGAAAATTGGTACCTTAAGAACCAAAACATCATGTTGCTAAGTGTTCAAAGCTAAATTAACAACAAAGGAAACTCTAGTCCATTTAAATGCTTAGATAGTTGTAAAAGGGTACTACTAAGAAAATGATGTTGATTTTCTCGAGACTCTTAGATCCTATAACAACCTAAGAGGGGGATGAATTAAGTTTCTCAAAAGTTCTTTTATCTTTTTTCATTTTTGCTATGTGAATCAATTGATAATTATATGGCAATAAGTAAAACACTCACACAAATCACAATCATACAAAGACAAGTGATTTTTAGAAGGCAATTTAACCCAACCACCTCAACACCTACTCCACCCCACCCTAGCAACCTATTAAAGTCACTCTTCTAATCAATCCACTAATTGTTTGTAAGGGATATCCAATCCCTTACAAGGGATAACTAATTCCTCAAACATGGTTACAAGTTTTCACCATAATATTACAAGTTTCAAACTTACTTACACAAAATATGCAATATACAGTTCAAAAGCTTCAAATAAATACTAAAAAACTAATACATAATGATTTGGACAAAAGCCTTAAATTTGGTTCAAGCCTTAGCATTGTTTACTCATAGAAAATTAACTTAATAATAATATGTATTGAAGTACAAAGTGATTTTCTAACAAGTAAATAAGAGTAGTAGTAAACTTAGAATATAGTCACCTAATGAAGAATCAAATTATGAGTTGAATAAGCTTGAGAGAAGAATGTGAGTTTCTTGAAAGATGCTTAATTTTTTATTGATGTTTGTTCTATATGTTTTCAATAAACTTGTTCTAATATAGTGTCAAAAGGACTAAGATTTCACTTCAAAAGAGCAATTTTGACTTCTTTAAAACAAATTACATCATTGGAGCCCTCTCTGTTCTCATTCTTTGCTTGTTTCTAAGCTTATATGAGAGAAAAGAGACAAGACTAAATTTTTGTCTCAATCTCGCTCAAAATCACACTTTAAGATGCTATTGTTTTATTTATATTTTTAAGTTAATCATTTGAGGTTTTGCAGAGCAAAACAGGTCATGGGTTGGACTTTTAGGTTTCATTAGATTCTTCCTCAATCCTCTTCAATCTTGAAGCATGTCTTTATGGGTACTTCACAAATCAATAGATTGACTTTTTGCTTGATAAATCCTTATTATTTCAGCTTCTAAAACACTTTAATTTGTTGCAGTTTCTCCTTCTATTAATCAAGTTAATGGGTTATGAAGAACACCTTAGATTGTCTCGATTTGATCTTCTTCAAGTAAGTGGGCTACTGATTTGTCTTCACAGAGATGTTCCCCTCTTTGATGGATTTTAAATGATGTGTCTTTTGTTGTCACCAAAGCAATTATCGAGAACTAATTTAAGTGATGGGTTGTTGTGCAACATTAAGCAGGTTGAACAGGTGTTTCTAGGTTGAATGACATGGGTTGGAGGTCATTGATCATACAGGTCATGCTTGCTCATCGGTCGCACAAAAGTAAGGTTGTTAGGTCACAAGCTCATAATGCATTTTGGGATGTGCTTGAAGCAATTGGGTCACATTGACTTGGGCTTCTAGATTGTGTGGGCCTAATGCGTCTAGGTAGCATAAATAGGTTGGATCACACAAACAGGATTGCACTAGGCTCATACAAAATTATGCACATTTGGGTTAGGTTGTTAAACTTGGGCTATGCACATTCATTTACCCATTTTCCTACATAATATTTCTATATTAATTTTCTTATAAAAAATGTAAATTATAATATTTCATACCATAATTTCCTTCTCATCATCAAAATATATTCCAACAGAAATGTTTAGTCCAGTTTGTGCAACTACCTTCAAACTAGTACTTATGATAGCAATAGTCAATTCATGGTCAATTCTTCAATTTGGTATAAATTGAAAGGTCCCTAATTACCTAAGAAGGGGGTTGAATTAGGTAATAAAGGTTACAAATTTTCTTTTTACTTATTTCTTTTTGTCTAATCATAATTAATTAGAAGAAAATAAACAAACAAGTAGACATCCAAGGAAAACAGTACATGAAAAATTTGGGAGGTGGTTCGGCCCATAAGTTGGCACCTAATCCACCCTGCTTTAGTTTCCCCACTAAAGCCCTCTCTAAAAAACGGCTACGAATAAGCCAAATTACAAGGGATTCTTAATCCCTTTTAAATCCAGAATACATAAATTTCTCTCCCCGAAATTTCCTATTCTATAATTTTTACAGTATCAAATATAATATCAATCAAATACAAAACGAATGATTTTAGAAAAAGTCCTAAATCATAGTTTCTGAATAATAAGCTCTAAATCGATTTACACTTGGATAAATTATCAAATGAAGATCACAGTGTAAAATCAATGCAATAGAACTTAATACAAGCAAGTATGAAATGAAATCACCAAGTAATTAGAGTGGCGTGATTCATAATTCGCGTTGCACTTCTTGATGTAGCTTTTTGAAAGGTTCCTTTCAAATCAATCGAAGCAAATCCTTTATAGACGAATCCTTAAACTCTTCCCAAAATTTCTTATCAATCCAACAGCTAGATTATAAGATTTCAATCATTAACTTCTCTAGGGTTTCCTTGGAATGGAAGGCAAATAGGAGAGAAGAGATTTGCGCTTTAATTGAAACTTTTGAGTCTTTATGTTTCCTTCACATGTTGAAATGACGTTGTTGCCTTTAATGGTTTAGCTTGAATATAATGTAGTCACTTGTACTGGAATGTGTGTACTCCTGACTTGTTAAGTCAACTTTCTGCTAATGTAATATGTGGAGACTCTTTTACCATATACTTGTTATGACAATATGCATGAATGAAGTGTCTATTCGTAATTGTTATACCAACAATATGCTATTGGTTATCATAATTAATTCCAACAATATTTGAATGATTATATCTATAAATGAAAAATTCAAATGACATTAACTCTTATAAATATTCTTTTATGATATGTAAATCAAATAAATCATAATAGAAAGGAAATATTTTAGTTATATTCAAATCAAATCAAATCAAATAAAGAAACAGATTAAAATTTTTACATTTATTAAAACTGAATTTTCCCAACATAAATAGTGCATTTTTACATAGAACTCTTGATTAAGAAGTCTTTGTGGATAGTTACTGGGTTTGTTGATCCAAATTAGTCAAATGCAATATATTTGTTAAGAAAAGCCCTCTATGATCTTAAACATATACTAAGGGCATGGTTTAATCAATTTAGTAAGTTTCTCATATGTTTTAACTTTTACTATGGGTTTTTGTTGTTACCCTATATTGATGAGTTAGTAATAGTATGTAACTTAAAAAAGACTATAGACTACTTTGTTTGTATCTTGGGCTAAACTTTTCCTATGAAAAATCTTGAACCTTGGCATTATTTCTTAGGAATGAAGGTCTACAAACAAAAAGATGGAATCGTATTATCTCAATGACACTATGTTATTAATTTCTGCACAATGTTGAAATAACATCATATAAGCCTACAACTACACATGTTGTTACTTATTTTTTTTTAAGAGGTCCTAAACAGTGTCTACTCTTAACTAAGCCAAGCTCTTGTCAACCTATACCTATTATTATGAAACCATCCCCATTCAAAAATGGTACATCAAATTTAGATAACTTGTCTCAATCTAATCTTCACATAAAACAATTATGCCAAATCACGAATTCTCCTTTAATCAAAGATTGACAAAATTAAGAGACCACTAGGATTCATTCATGGAACAATTAATATTGGACTTAAGTTTTACTCTTAACATTACAAATCACTATGAATTTAGGGATGCAAGTTGACTATGATGCAAAATCACACAAAGATCTACTACATGCTTCTCTTTGTTTTAGTTTTAATTATGTATCTTAGAGTTCAAAACAACAACCAACTATGTCAAGATCCAGTGCTGAAATTGAGTATAGATCTTTGGTAGTGGCTACTGCAAAATTCACATAGTTATCTCTCTTCTTTATAATTTGGGAATAACTCAACCTAAAACCTTCCCCTATCTCTTAATCAATCCAATCATGCACAAGAAAATTAAATATATAACATGTCATATGCTCTCATTAAATCAACTTGCTAGTGCTTTCACAAAAGCTTAAAAGTCATTCCCACTTATCAAAAATCAAATTGGGCTAACAACTCCAAGATGATGGGTGAATATTGAAGAATCAAGTAAAGATGGACGGTCACAAATTCAACATAGCATTGATTTGCTTATTCTTAATTTTTTTTATATATGTAAATTCTTGCATCCTACCATGTCTATAAATAGACTCGGTTGCTCTACATTTTTTATCTCTCTTTATTTTGAATACGTAGAAGCATTTTGCCACAAATCTCTCTCCCTTTGTCATTTCTACTCCTTTGTCTACTAGAAAGTTGCTAGTCTAGTATAGTATTTCTACAAAGATCCTCTTCATAAAAATTTCAGGTTATGGGTAATCAATTTTTTAAATGATAAAGAAGTCTATAGATACTTTGCATGGACCTCTTGGCCCAGGTTGCAAATTCCTGGCAAGTTTGCCAGCCTAAAAGCTCAAAGGAAAAAAAAGGTTCTTAGCTTGCATAATAAGTTTGTCTTTAAATTCAAGCTAAAAGTTAGGTTAACCAAGGTTGAGAGTTATAGGAAAATCTACTGGAGAGACGCCGATAGTTAACCTAAATCTCTACTATTTGATCATGGGACAAGGTAGGGATCTCGTGACCCCCTAAAAACAGTGTCTCCATCATGAACTAATAATTTTGTCCCTGATTCAATTAGAGGGGATCTTTAAGAGGGGTATTTACATATTGTGGTAGAATGAAAGATATTAAGTTGGTCAATGCTGTAGATTTACCACAAGTCCTAAACCACACACTTGCTTGGATTGGTTTTAAGACATTGTCCGGAGAATCAAGAGCCTTCGATATCGTATGCTCTTCACTAACCACAAAGGCACATTGAGTGAACATCCAAAAACTTTGCAATCCCATCGATCAAACTAGGACCCTCGGTTGCTTTAGGCATATTTTTAGGGTCCTTGCCCCAGTCTCGTGATGAGGAGGGCCACACAAAAGTAAAGAGAAATTACGGTTCAGAAGTTGAGATATCTGAAACACTACCGCATCCTCTTGTTTTCCTGGTAGGAGAAAAAGTCAACCCTCGAGCTTTCAAGGGTGGACCTCGCTTGCTGTTTTGGCCCTTTGCTTTCTTTGCAGTTCAACAACGAGAAACGACAAGGATCTGGTTGTTTATAACGTTTGAGCACCATAACCGCCATGGAGAACCTGTGAAAATTTGTCTCAAAGACTCCCTACAAGGTAGTTTTGGATATATTATCCTAAACAGCTCCACCTCATCATTGCTTCGTTTACTTATCTATCATGAACATGGAAGTGAGCCGTGTGACTATCTTGACAATCTTTGCGTGCTTCTCCATCCTCATTTCTTCCGAGGCAATGCACCGGGAAAACCCCTTACAAGTTGGGTTCTATAATAAAGCCTGCCCCCAAGCCGAGCAGATCGTGGCTGATACAGTTGCCAGAGGCTTCATGATCGATCAACACAAAGCTGCTGGCCTCATCCGCCTCTTCTTCCATGATTGCTTCGTTAACGTAAGCTTTGCGTAGCATTTTCTATCATTTGCGTATGTCATGAATCAACTAAAGGAAGACAGCCTCATAAAGTTCATATTTATTGGTTTGGGTCATCAAAATAAATCTTTGTTCTGTGTGTGATACCCAGGGCTGCGATGCCTCAATTCTGTTGGACTCAACACCATCTGGTGAACATGTAGAGAAAGAATCTGCAGCTAATGATGCCACCCTCCGGGGCCTTGAAGTAATTGACGAGATCAAGGCACAGCTTGAGGTGGAATGCCCGGACACTGTATCTTGTGCCGATATACTGGCATTTGCAGCCAGGGAAGCTGTTGCACTATCTGGTCTATCCTACTATCCTGTCCCCGGCGGCCGCCGTGATGGCCTCTCTTCCCTTGCAGCTGATGTACCTGCTAACATCCCCGGTCCATCATCACCTATCGGTGCTATAGCAAAAATATTCCTCACGAAAGGCTTGACAATAGAAGAAATGGTTGTCCTAACCGGTGCACACTCAATTGGCTCTTCTCACTGCAAGTTCTTTGATTACAGACTATATAATTTCAACTCAACTCACAAGACAGACCCTAGCCTAGACAGATTTTACGCTCAGTATCTGTCATCATTTTGCCCACCACAAGGTTCTTGGCTCGCTGCAATGATGGGTCCTCAAGCCGTGAACTTTGATCGCGTCTCACCAACCAGGCTGGATAATGAGTTCTATATCAAACTGTTGAGGGGGATGGCACTGCTTCAATCGGATCAGGCAATGGCTTCTGATCCTAGGACCAGTAAGATTGTGCGTTCAATGGCTGTACAACCAGTAGCATGGTCAAAGAAGTTCGCTAAGGCCATGCTTCGGCTGGGGTGGGTAGATGTGCTCTCTGGAAACCAAGGGGAGATACGGAAAAACTGTCGGGCTGTCAACTAATCTTTGTCGTTGACTCAAGTTTCACCGTTTGAATTTTCCACGTGGCTTCTGGCCCGGGAAAAAGGTCTAGAGTTGATTTTGTAGTTTTTTTCTCGTTTTCTTTCCGATTACACATAAGTATTCGGTATAATAGGTGATTTTTCATGTATGCTAATTTGAATTGAGCATAAAAAATTATAGCTCGCAATCAAGGAAACACGATACATAAATTCAAAGCGAGAAGATGCTCTTAAGATGCCTACTCTCTCTGGAACCCAACTTTCAAGTAACATGGTTATCCACAAATATTTTCGAAGACTAACTAAGGAACTTTGTCAGATGAAGATGGTTTAGCCCATCCGAGGCAAACCCCAGCTCTTGGCTAGGAAGTTCTGCATTCTGCACGAGACGTCCACGGTGTCAACTCACCTTCCATTTCGCTGATGACTTTCTCCACTCTCATCAACATACCTGGCAATAGCAGAAACACGCTTTACAAAAAGTGTATGGATATCCTTTGGCACACCTGACCCAAAACGTTCAAAACAACTTACCGTGGAAGGAAGAATCTTCCATGCATCTCTGCAAAAGGGAAAAAAAAATGTGAAAAAATCAGTAGTTCTGTGGAGCATCAAATTCACAAAGTAGGAGGCAAAGTGTTCCCAACTTCTAAACCAGTCATACACAAAATCAGCAACCCTGTTACCACTTGCTTTCGGGTTATCAAACACATGCAGTGAGAATGTCAAATTATAATTTCGAAACGGTACCACAATCTGGGATTTGAGATCGAATTCCTCGCGACCAGTCGACTGAGATGCAGCTATGTTTTTCAGAGGAAAAAATCGGGGTCATTATATGGAACCAAAAGAGTTTCTTCTGTCTACAACTGAAGCAAAGTATATACCTTGGTTGACCTCAGAGTAACAGTTTGCAAGTAATGATGTGAAGCTGGGTGGTAATGCCGCCACCCCTCCTTCGATGTTGTGACTTAATGTAGTTTCACTTTCCTTGTCAGACAAGTGTTCCTCGACTTTGTTGTTGAAGCTTGGTGATATTTGAGGAGCATAAGCCTCACTGGGATTCATGTAACAGAAGTCCTCACAAGCTCTGCATACAAAGCAAACCTTGGTCAATAATTTTCTTTTCACATTTATGGTGGCTTACTCATAGATGTCCTCAGAGGGAAGAATGAAGTAATTAATCATCAACCGATCTCTTCACCTATTAGAGTGTTGATTAGAACTCATGAACTCAGATTGTGATAGAATTTCGGATCCCAGGTCGCTGTTTAAAGGTGTGGTATCCCTCACGTCCTTCAAGATATCCTGAAAAGCGAACAAAAAATAAACATCAGCGCATTTGAAAAGGAGAAAGTGTCGTAAAACTGAAGTGTGGCCATAGGCTTCATGAAGTGTTTGAGATATCTGTATTATGAAGACCCAGTTTAGACAAGTCAAGCAGTAAAATTTTCACCTTCAAAGAATTTATAAACATCTCTGTTTCGTCGATTTTTGAAAATTGTAAAGCAAACTTCTGGATCTGCAAAGACATGATTAATTCATTGGGTTAAAGAAATCAAGAAAATTCCTAACTTGTAATGTTCATTATTAGATTTAAATATCCATTAACCACTAAAACATAGATGGTAATGCTAGAGGAAAAAGGACATATATGAACAGTTAGGACAATGAGATACTCCTTAAAGTATAGAGAACTGTAAAAGAGGAAGCGCTAAAGATTGAAGGGAAGAAATATTGAAATCTTTAATCCTTAACTCTAAATTGAAAGGAGACGCACTGACGGGATGTCATGACAGAACATGAGAACAGAAAGCAGTTTCCCTCCGCTGTTTGTATTTCCTAATACAGATGTAAAAAAATAATATTTTAACATGCCAATTAGGGTTCTAGGAGAGTCGCCAATCGTATCCTTCCTTGAAAGTAGCACTGGGATGAGTAGAGAAGAGAATCAACCTGAAGATCGCACCAAAGTAATAACCCTTCAAATTAGGGACGCCAGTTCTCGTAAGTCCTACTGGAAAAGCTAAAGCAAGGATATTAAGGGGTTCTAGGAAGTGTTCTAGGGTTGAAGTCCCTACTTAAGGATGGACATTCACTTGAGCTAGTTTATGAGTTGCAAACGGTCACATTAGTGGATATTGGCCAGTAAACGAAGCCGTACTAGATTACTCTGTTTGCAGTTCTTCACTTCCTTCAAGGAATTCCTCCCACCCCCACCCCCCCGTTTTTTTCGAAGGAACACTATGCCGAAGACAACACTGTCTGACACCCGGCCTAACATAACCTTTGCATGAAAAATTAAACAGCCCGTTCACAGAAAGCTGAAATATAGAGTCTAGGTAAACAACTTGCCTTGCCTACATGATCTTTGAAGCTTACAAAAACTGCTCTGATACCCCTAGCAGGAAATCCAGATAAGCATGACACATGAGGCCAGGAGAAGTGCAGTTTGGATACGTAGTGCTGTTCCTGCAACATTTTAATTCTGTCACTCAGAGTTCTGTAATGATATATCGTAAAGATGCATATATCGGAATCCAGGAAGGTTCTGTAGCTTTGTTTGCCAGTTCGAAAATACTTCGCCAAAACATTGCGTCAATAAGCAATCGACGATTCAGTATACGTGCTAAAACAGTGAACGGTGTCAGACGATTAACTTTCTAAGTTGCAATCCAAAAGAAGAACGCATAGAGTGCTATTTTTGGAGATCCGAAGGAAAAACATTAGATGACAGCTGCAGCCATGGCATCTCGAATACTCATCGACTAAAGTTTGGAAAAGAGATCATCTATGGAATCAGAGCTGACCATTTCATCTTCAAGAATTGAATTTCGAACGAGCGAAGTACAATTACAGAGATAGATAAAGGAAACATAAATTGAAAATTCATAAGTCCCCGAAGCCTGAATCAGTACAACAACACCAAACCATGATTAAAACTAATATGTTAGGTATTAGATCAAATCCAGTGAACAAAACAGAAATAATAACATAAACCTTAAGAAGTGCTTCCAAAGACTCGAGGGAGAGACAGAGAGAAACACAAGTCCATATAGGTCTTAGATGACATGATCTGAAATTTAAAGAATACGAGAAGCGTGATCGTATAAACCTATAGAAAAATGAGCATGTAATCCTCGGAACGGCAAAAGCTCTCGAAATCGTTGAAGGACGGATAAGCTAATCGGTAAGTAACAGCTCTTTACGTTTTAAATTTTCTTTTATCTCTGCAACTAAACGAAGAAGATAGAAGAACGAGATACAGCTTGCATATCACTAGAGAACGGAGGACTCACAAGGATCCTGCCCCGGAGAGAGACGGTGAGGATGGCTTCGGAACCTGAGAGGCCGTTGGCAAGGTGGAGAAAGGCGGAGGAGGAGGAAGAGAGCCATGTGCCTCGGGGACGACGATTTAGCAACTTCGGAAGCAGAGGCACGAGATTGGGGCACGTGGAGGAGAAAGTAGGGAAGCCGAAGAAGCGAGCGAACTGGATTTCCCATTTCTCTCCGGGGGCGGCCTCCAACTCCTGAAGGCGGTCAGTTGGTACCAGAACCAAAGTTCCCGCCATTTCTCTCTCTTCGCAATGCAAATTCAATTTGGGAAAAGGGCGCCGGGGAGGATCTTAAATACAATTGAACCCGAAAGGAATGTCCCGTGACACGTCAGAAATTTCTTTTATAATTTTATTGTTATCATTTATTTATTCTCTTATGTCGGTAATTACAGCAATATATTAAATTTTTTTTTACCTTTTCTTAGAAAATTTGATTAAGTTTTTAAGAAAATTACAATAAACATGTAATAAAAACTCCAAACAATATTTGATCTGGCCCTCCTCCTTGTTACGTGACCCAGCATGAACTACTGGCGGAATTGTTTGGTGATGCTGTTTAATATGCGAGTTACACAAGATTTAAATTTAATATGTATATCTTTTCCAAAGGTGTGCTGGGTGACGCTGCATGAAGTAGCTTTTTAGCCAGCTCTCAAATACGAAAATCTTGGCGTGTCGGGAAGCAGCTCTATTCAACGGCGATCGGTACCCATTAGGTGAATCAAACTCACATGGGTGTGCCACAAGTGCACTTGCCACTTGGTAATAAAAGTTAATGAAGAATACCCTTATTGGCAGAGACTTCTCAATGTTATAGTATATGCTACAGAAATCCATAACATGTGGTAACTGATGGGAAAAGGATGAATCAGTGGGGCTTAGATGCTACGCTAATTTTACAAATAAGGAATAGAAAAGAACAAAATTACAAGGCTAGCCTACAAAAAGCCGAACTCAAATAAAGTACAAGAGCCACTTGTGCCTTATTTACCTCATCTTGTGAGAAATCTTGATGTAATTTAAGAGCCTTTTTAAGGCCTTTCCACTGTCAATGGCTTCCCTCGCTCTATCCAGCGCCGCGGATATGTCCTCTGCACCATCACATCCCAGCAAGTGATCCACCGTTCCAGCATTTAAGACTATCCGATCATATGCAGCCCCCTTTTCACCACGAAGAGCCGCTAAACCCAACTCAATATTCTTTGAAACCTGAACTCACAGAATTTAAACTACTTGTCATAAAACCCAGGCCTTGAAAAGAAAAACGGCAAAGAACGAGAAGAAAGGCTTGTGGGAGGCTTTTGGAAACCGCTCTGTAGCTACAAGAAATTATTAAAACCTAGCAACGCGCTTGAGTAGATTCAAAGTATAGCCTCATCTAGCTGAAGAACTTTTGCACCTACACTCTAAGAACCATGCCCATCCCCTTAACTGACCCAAAAAGCAAGCTGACAAAACAATGGGATCGGAGGCTAGAAGGCAACAGAATTTCTTATTGGAAATGTGGTTGCTGCTACAAATCCCTTAAAAGCAAGTTAGGGTCATAGGCCATATACGAAGAGAAAATAGAACAAAAAACTTGGAATCTTTACCGATCGATCAGTCCTCGGAGTACTAGTTGGCTCAAAACCATAGTCCTTGGCATTAACCTCTAGATTAAAATTCTGACGGGAGACACCTGCAACATGAAACTTTCAGGTTTCAGTATGATGACGGGATCTTAATCAACTCATCCAATGCTGGTGAACAAAGGTAACAAACCATCCACTTCAAAAGTGGACGTCATGTTTAGCGAACGGAAACCCGAACAGTAGTTCACAGGATATCCTCTTGAAATGTCTGCTGACCGCAATCTAGTTGTCATCGACAAGGCCCCTTCCTCACCCTGCACACCAACAGCATAATCAGAGGTTAATTTGGAGTCCTGGTTGATACATAAGTGATTGATTGCATTGTATCATACCATCTAGACACTAAGCAAGATCGGGTCACCCACTTTTCTTAGTTAGATGAGTCTCTGTTAATGCAAAGTAATTAAAAATTCTAATATCTTATGAAACCTAATGGTCCAAAAAAAGCCAAAGTTCTGACCTTCACCACCAAGCCAGCATTAACACCTCTTCTCTTCATGAGCATCAATAGTGGCTCCTCATAACCATCATGATAAAATCCAGCAACCATTGCTTCTCTCCCTCGAGCCTGTCAAGAGAAAGACAATATTCGTTTTTCTTTTTCTTTTTTTTTTTCCATTCTGGCAAGCCGACCTCTTTAGATCATTATAGGTGACTGTCAATTTAGAATGAAACCAAAGTTTTACTCACACATGCATAGACACGCCCGTGACATTAATAATACCTATGATTTCGTTTTGGAATTGAAGTAGCTAAACCAATAAAAGATTAATTAAGTGAATTAAAAATATTTCCAAAACACTTTACATTCAAATATATAGCAGAATCTTAATTTACCTGCAAAATGCCATTAAATTTTGTTTATCCACAAATTATGCACCAAGCCAAAATGACCAATGAATTGATGACAATGGAACAAATAAGAATGTTGCTCACCTTCACCAATCGCTGAACCTTTTCAGTTGTTGCAATAGGGGGACGTTTTTTTATATGCTCCCTCACTCCAGTCAACGAATATCTGTAACAATAGTCTTCTTAGAAAGTACTAACATTAATGATAGAACGCTATAATTTTTATTCCCATTCCGTTCAAATTCAGCCAATATGACTGGTCAGAACTAGACTAGACACACACATGGTTCACCAAAAGATAGAACGCCCCCAAACACACTGCCCCTAATTTTCCCCTCAGGCAGAATAAAAGGAAATCCCTCCCAGCAACGATCTACAGCAGTAGACAAAACACATAATTTAACCAACAGAACCCCGATTGATTGAGCGCATGCACAAGTTAAAATTCTGGAACATAGCCTCAGAAGGACAGACCTGAAGAAAGGGATAAACATCACAGGTTGTTGCACATTCTCATCTTGAACCTAGTGCAATAGCAGGGAAGACACGATTTTCTGGCCATAAGAAAGACACCAATTCATTGAAAGAAGGTGCTTCATTAAGACAAGCAGAAAGCATCTTTTGTAGATTCATCTACGAGATGATAGAAATGTAGATGAAAAGATTTGACTCGAGCTTTAAAATGCACTTTGGTTCAGTCAAAGCCTAATAGGGGACAAGCATGTCTAACCCTCTATGTTACTAAAGGTGAAAGGAAAGATTCAAAAATCAATCATGGAAAGAGATGGTGAACTAAAATCTACAAGCACTGGTTTCAGCTACTTAAACTAGCTAGCGTGACTTAAAATTCAGCGGAAACACATTCACTTGGATGGCATTTCAATATTATCATTAAATTTTAGACGTTGGAAGGCTCACATTGGAGTTTTTCAATTGATATTTCGGGCTAAATAAGGTTTTCTCCTTCCTCTCTTCTCAGTGTAATAAAAACTATTCTTCAAAGGAAAAACAAGTGAATGAAAGATGTAAAATAGGAATATCTGGTTAGATTTTCTTACAGAGACGGTCGAGCTTCACGTTGACTTAAGTACGCAAAACCAACATCCTCATCCTGAAATGGAAATTAAAATTAAAAAGAAAAAAAGAAAAAAAGAAAAAAAAGATGCATTTTGGATTTAAAAATACTAGCTGTAACGAGAGACCTCAAGAACATCTTTTGCCTGCATCAGGGATAAGTTTGTATTTGCTCCGATAAACTTCAGCATTTGTTCTTCAGTTACACCCCCCTGAACAACGAAGTTCATTCAAATATACCACAGCCAAAGCTCAACACTTCAAAAGAAAATAAAAATATGAAACTATATCATTAAAATCCCCTGGAATATATTTCATCCGCAAAGAAAAGCTACTTAGAAGGAAACATTTTTATTGCAGGGAAAGAAAAGATCAAAAACTGTAAAATCAAAAGGCGCTTCAACTTGTACATCTTCCTTCCGAATGAGCTGAGGGCTAACCTTTGGTGGCATCCATTCCACACCGTGAAGCAAGCAAGCTTCACCATAACAGGATCTAACAGCAGCAACAAACAATGTGCTCCTGAAGTATCGTGTGTTTCCATCATAAGGTTCACCATAATGAGTCAATGATCTAACATCGGCTACAGGGGTGGGACCTGATGACAATTGGACGCATAAATAACAAGAAGAAAATACACACTTTAGCATCGGAATGCCCAGTGAGTGATGGCGCTACAGAAATTGACTAATGAAAAGTAAAGCATTTACCTAGTTCATCATCAAAAGCAAGGCAGTATGCCTTCAACTCGCGGTCAGTTTCCCTGTTCATACGTTGACCTATTAAAAACGCGGAAAGCAATGACTCACTTACTCCTGTTGACTCCTCATCGTGTACTTTCAACGGAAGAACATCTCTTAAAACACCTTGCACCTCCTCATATCCCAGATGACCTCCGGCCAGAACTTCCCTTAGGGCACCAACTAATCTCATTTCCATGGAGTTATTACCCACATACTGAGGCCCAATAGAACTTCCCACCCCCATTATAGAGCCTTCGGGATCGGCAATGAAGATTACATCCGGCGGAAGCACTCGAGTAAGGAGCGGCCAGAACGAGTTCATCGCGCGCCTTTCCCCTTCACTCCATTGGGTGGCTTCGGGAAAGGCATTTGCACGGATCGTCATCCCAGCAAAGAAAGCCCCAAGCTGGGCCCAGGAAACCTCTTCTTCATCTTTGAGTTCTCCCTTAGCTAACATCACACCACAAAATTAACAACCACCCTTAGGTATCATAAAAAGCTAGGTGGCAACATTATTATACACGAAATTTTTAGAATTCTGAAGAGAATTCTAGCATGTGATATCAAACAGTAAGAATTTCATGTACATACAAAAGAAATAAGTAGTACCTGATCTCAAGATAGTGTCCAAGACCTTAAAAGCCTGGTCCTCAGTGAGCGGCCTGGTCTGAGTAGGCCCCGTGCAAACCCTAGTCTGCGCATCAAGTACCGTCTGATTCGGCTTCGGAAGCTTTGAACTACGATAGGAAGATGAAACCGCCGGGTTCCGAATACCAGACTCAAAAAGGCCCAATTGGTCTATCGTGGCCGAGTCCAAAGCGACTTCCGTGGCCAAACAAAGCTTTTTTCCAGTGCGCCGGTCACGCGAATTCGCAGATAATCGAAGATTGCTTTGGATCAGCGCATGCGTGAGACTCCGAGGACCTTTGATGTGGATTGGAGACAACGATGAAAAGACCGGTTCTGGGCTGAGCAGAGCCTTCATGGTGGTCTACCGCTTGCTCTCTCTCTCTCTTACTCTCTTACTCGTCGTGGTTCGCGGTTCTTGATTCGTTTGCTTCGCAAAGTACGCCGATGCTATTATAGAAGCAGAGCAGAATGGCGGGTGTATGCTCCGTCGCTCGTATGGTGCGCCGTATCAATTTGTTTTAAATTAACGCAAGGTACCGCCAGGTGGTTCCGGGTCCCCAACTTCAAAGACAGGGTCAGCGGCTCAGCGGGAAAAACAGAGGGGGATGATGAAATTATAGGGGAAGCAATTGAGTCATCCCATCCTTTCTTTTTGTCCTCTTTCGGTCCTCAAGTGGGTGACCTTTTCTAGATGCGCTTGGATTGGATCCGCACGCCCTTTACGAGCACTTGACTTCCAAGACATCGATGCAACAAAGCTCTGAATTTTGTAGCTCCGGGGTCACCCTCTCCACCCTTCTTTCTTTCAAGTCGTCAAGCCAAGAACATAGGTCCAGAAGCGCAAGTTTATGTTCGCATGAGCTCCCTTCCACTCTTCTCTCAAGCCAGCGGCAAAAATCCTCTGTTTTTCGTAATTGCATTTCACCTTTGCTTGGATAATAATAACAATAAAAATAAAATGCGCCAGGAACAACAGTTTTTGTTCATAATGCTTTCATCTCTTCATACCTAATACGAGACATAATTCTACAGATTTCTCCATAAACAAGCAAAAAGCCCATAATTTATTCTACATAATGCTCGATTCAAAACCTGTTCAAACACTAAGCCAGAGACCCTGTATACTGCCGCTTAATAGTTATCATAATTGCTCTATAGATGACGCATCGAAAGTCACTTAGAACATAGTTCAATGGGGGAGGAACGCAGAGGAGAAAGAACAAATGAACGTCGACAACACACTTTTTCCCCATAAGACCTGACGCTCCCCAGTCTCTCTCATATCTGAAGGGTAGCAGCTATGGAACCAGCAAGGCTAAGAACTTCAAATGGCGGTTTATTCTTCACAGCCTTTACTGTCAACGGACATGAGTCTGTGATCCAGAAGTAGGTCAGCGCATTCTCAGGATTCCCTGTTTAGAACATTGAAATATCAGAGGACATGGATAAACTTATCCTACTCTAGGGACAATATAACTGCTATCATATCTATTTAAAGGAAAAGATTATTGTTTTAAGACCAGGATGGAAACAAAAGAAACCCCATCGATCGATTTCTGTAATAAACTCCAGATCAGAGACTGGAAATGTAACAGAGCAGAGCATATGCAGTACCTCCATTGTCATCTTGAAAGCGTTCCCACGACTTATTAGGAAATATCCCATGTGTCACATATGCACTGATTTTTGTAGCTCCGTGTGCAGCCAAAACTCTCTAAAAGAAGATAAAAGTTCCCATTTAGAACGAATAGCTCATAAGTACTAAACAATGGAGTTATGTATCCAGCGCAAAAAGGAAACAAAAGTAGGGGCATAAAAGATGGCTGGAATATAGTTAATTTCATGTTCAAATCCTACGTTCAAGGTTTCCAAGAGTCATTCCGTCATCATAAACCGTATAGCTTTATGACCAAGATACATAAACAGTTTTCCAAATCAAGCATCCACCAATTATGTGTCCACGTTAAAGAGGAAGGTATCGAAGAAACTTCGTGCAGCTATTCCACAGTGGTCTGAGATTGCTATAACCCATAATCCTTGGCTGATTTATAAAGATACCACATGAAGCCACAGGAAAGAACTTCACTGGAGGCAGTACTTCCCGTGCTTTTTATTGGTTATCACTTGGTCAAAATAAAGCGAATCAGCAGCAATTAGACTACTCATTTCCAGGAAGTTTTATTTCATCTTCAAAATCTAGTTTCTTGGCAAGATACAGTCCAACTACTAATTATAATTACAAAACCTGTACCTCATTGCCCTATTCTAAATCTCTTTGACCCACCAATTGTACTCAGGAACAATTTCAAAGTGATCGACTCAATTCACCAGACATTTCTCCTAACCTCACAATGGAAATAATAAGAAGAACAATATGACATGCATTCTTTAACTTTATTGTGCAGGTCAAAACTGGACTTTCTCCAGTTGGCAACCAGGAATCTTGCAGTTGCAGTACCTGGCATTCAATAAGAGTACCACCTGATTGAACCAAATCATCCACAATCACAATATGCCGTCCAGTAGGATCTCCCTCCTTGATACGAACTATTCGTTTGTCCCCTTCTCGGACTTTAGCACAAACAATCTGCAAATCAGTTGTGTGATGAAGGCAACCTGGGGGACTGTTTAAAGTTAAAGTGCAATTGAAATGTAAACAGATGCAAGCATCTCCGTGAAAGAGGCAAAATGGTAAAGTCGACAGTAAGAGTCTAGATTTCCTCCTGAAGCCCGTTATGAAATTAAGTTTAACAGATGTTATCCTCTTTGGTTGGCTGGGATGAAGGAAGAGGATAAAGAAATGCCAGTTCCTCCGTCATACACATCACATTTCATCCAGGGTCATAAAAACTATTTGAAATTCCCACTTGGAAATTTCTTTCTTAACCAAATGAGTGAACTACATAATCATGTCCACCTTTTTATTTCTATTGTGAAATAGAAATTCATAACAATACGGCTTCCACGGACATATGCCCAACTTACCTTTGCAGGGTTGGACTCACTCTTAACCAGAGGTCACAAGGAGACCCTGCACGACAAGAACTGAGCTATAGCACATTGGCATATCCATACAACCATATACGCTCTTATAAATGGTTACAGAAGGTGTCCTAGAAGCAAAAGTCTGTGGGCAGAGCAAAACCCCAGCAGCCATGGCAGCTGAAAAAGATAGATATCTTCCCATCAATAACATAAGTGATAAATGTACGTTCAGATCAATGAGAGGTCCGAGAAATAAAGCATCCACCGCCACTCATCCTACACAGTTTCTTAAATCCTTGTGTCCAGGACTTAGGGAAGTGGAGTGTTCAACATTATGACTAGATCCCTAGAGATGATGTAGACGAGAGCATAAATGAAACTTCAACATTTTACAACCTACCATGTGGCTGAAAAAACATGTAATTGAATGGAACAAACCAATTTAACTAGAGTGAAATCGTAATCAAACTTATGAGAGAAAAGGACAAGCCCAAGAAATAGTTAAATATGCTTATGCATTACCAAGCATCCATTTTAAACATAGAATATATGCAATACCGTTGGGAAATGCTGCAGCTGCTTATGAAATCGTTTCCAGGCACCATCATCTGGAAAAGCAATGGAAATCTGAAAAAAGAAGACCAGCACTGATCGTCACAAATGACAAATGGATAGCAGATAGTAGCTCCCATCAAAAGCTAATCTCCAGGCTGCCACCATCTCTTAACCGAGGGAAAAAAAAAAAAAAAGGGATTCTCCCGGCTGCCACCATCTCTAAGTGAATTCCAACAGTACCACAAAATCTACCTAAGAAGCCTGATCCCAGAATCTAGACTTATAAAATAAACCAGAGCAACGGACTCTACTCTAAAAGAATAAAGATCAACTTGTGAGGAACGCCTCAAATCAGTACAGCAAAAGAACAAAGAAAAATATTTATAACTCGTCTCAGTCCTTTTAATAGACTGGAAACCATCAGAGCAAAGAACCATATTCTAAGGACTTCTCAGGTACGTGAACAACAGCTATGTGCTAAAAAGCAATTAAGGAATCGAATATATTGTTCTGAGAGTTATTCAGAAACCCTGATCTCTGGGGTTGAAGGGATAAGTAGCCTTCACTCTATATCAGTGACTTCGAACAGGGCAGTATAAACATGAAGCTCAGCATCTCAGAAATACTTCACATGCCCAAAAATTGAAATAGAGGAACCAAAAAATAAAATAAAAAAAGGAATCTTACATTATCAGAATCGGGAAGCTGTTGGAGCCTACTTTTAAGCAAAGGTATCCCACTCTCAAAGCATGGCAGAATGTTATCACCAAAGTAGAACCTCTCCTAGAGACAGCAATATATGAATATTAAATGGTCAGACACTGCTCAAAAAAGCAAAGCAGTTAACAAAGTCAAACAAATAAAAACCCAAAAGTCATATCACTCGTTCATTAACAAAATGATTTGTACATACTAATATCTGCAACCATGATTTATTGCCAAGGATCTCTATATCAGATGAAAATTCCCAAGAAACTAAAAGCAATATAGTACCAGCAGGCAACAAAATAATTCGTATGCACTAGTTCCAATAACAATTATTGCCATTGACCTGGGGCTCAGGTTGCAACTCCTTTGTAAGAACCAGTTACAAGGCAAGTCCTTGTGTCCAAGACCTACTAAGTTTGGTAATAAGAGCAAGGTGCTGAGTAAACTAGTGCATTTAATGCTCACTGGTCCCCTGTAAAGAATTTACCAGAGATGTAAAAATTTATGCAGAAACCTGCAAGGCATGGATGTCAAAGGTCACTAGGCTAGTAGGTCCTCCCCTCGAAATGGGTATGTTCGACAGTATCCTAGCAAGTGTAAAAGCTGTGGCAACATCTCCTTCATCCTCCATGCGCTCCGAAGTTCCAGTTGGGAAGAAAGGCAGCACAAGTGTGAACGACGAGATGAACAACTTCGGCAATGCGTAGACGACGGAAAGCTGCTCAAAGATGACTCCAGGAGAACTAAACGACGCCAGAAATGCTACGTGCTGTCCTCGAATGCTTTGCGCATTGGGTATGAACAAGTTGGGGAATCCATCAGCAAATGTTCTAAACCACAAATTACCAGAAGAGAAGTTTAGCAGACACAGAAACACACTGAATCCAGTAAAATAATCTTACGAGGCACAAAAACAGAAAAAGTTTGAATTCACTAGTCATACGTAGTCATACGGTCGCTCTAGTAATTTCTAATTAATTTTCTACAATTTTAACTAAAACTTGAGTTAAGTTTAATTATGGATTTACTGTATTTCGTAAGATCAATTCTGCTTTGTGCAGGGCCTGCAATGGGACCCACGGAAGCTAAAGTGGCCAACGTTTTTTAAATTCTTAAGCAAGTTGGCACTGATAACCGTACCTCCAGGTGATGCTACGGAGCTCAATGGCATCGGACTCCGCGGAGATTCTCTCCGCGAGCGCCTTGGTCTCCGCACAGTAGAACAGGGAGACCTTCTTCACGTTTTTCGGAGGCGAATTGCGGGCCGCCATTGGCACCTTAGAGGGCGAGTGAGAAGAATTCTGGATGACGCGAATCGGATCGGTCCAGTTTTTGGCCTTGTCGAAGTCGAAGCTCGTGATATCGCACCTGATTCCGAGGCTCCTGAACTTGTTCTTCGAGAATTTGATTGCTGGGGGCCGAGAAAGACTTCTGACGACGTGATAATGAGAATAGGGGAAGGTAGGGTTTGGGGGAGAAGCGGTCTGAAGGAGTCGGGTGGCACCCATGTGGCAGTCGCAACTATGCTGCAATGTAACGAGTCGCAACACAGCGTGCTCCGGAAGATGAAGACTTAGCTGTCCTGATCCCCAAAATGACACCTGAACACGTTTTCTGTGTTTTGGATTCTGATTTCGGTAGATCACCGTTTCAAAATCACAGTGGTTTTCGGATTGGTTAAATAATCAATCGGAAGGTCCACAGACTAGCCATGCCCATCGAAGACTACCAAAGAAAAAAATCATTTCTTACTGGAGAGCGATGTTTTGAGCAATATATAGCACTGGATGTTATTGTTTCCATGCCGCAAGTATCGCACAAAATATACAATCTTTATGGTCAAACTTATATAAAATAGCTCTAACTTTTGTAATAACTTTTAAATTGATAAAAAATATATAGTATTAGATGTTATTTTGTGCATGATCAAAGTATAACATATAGAATATAATTAATTTATAGTAAAACTTAGATAAATGAAGTATCATTTTTAATCTTTAAGTTAATTTTAAAATTATACTCTTACATTTTCAAAATAGTGTTAGAGTTTAGGTTAAATTTATTCTATTTTATATAACCTTAAGTTTAATGTTATTTAACATGTAGATATATCATAAAAATCTCATATAAAGTGTACACTCTCTTATAGTGAATTTTAGATAATAAAAAAAGTATTCCTCTAACATTTAAAATAGTTTTTAAGTTTAATTTTTGAGTCTTTTATTAGAATATTAAAATTTAAATTGAATATATTCTATTTTATATTATCTTAAATTTAATACTACTTGTCATGAAAGAACATATATATAAAACACAATCTCTTACAATAAATTTTAAATAAAAAAGTGTTCCTTCTATTCTTAACTTAACTTGGCTTTTGAATCATAACTTTAAACTTTCTAACAAAAAAAAAAGAAAAAAAAAAAGACGAGATTGTCACATTCCTTTTAAGAGTTTCACTTGCTCGCAGCGACATGCACCAGTACTTTTTATTCTCGAGAGGGAGTCAACCTGACAAAGCATTATGAGCCCATACGAACGTTGGCCAGGCGGGCCTGCTATGACTAGTCCATGTTCTCGATTCAAGAAGCCGTATGGGCCCTGAAGACAACCCACTTTCAGCCCGCCGAAGAGACAAAAGCCTCACATCTTTATGTAGCCGGTTGGGCAGATGGAACGACAAAAATTCACAGGCATTTAATCCAAAATCATGCGCACATACCTAACTTTTCAGCATTATTTAACATTTATTTTATTACTGCAGCATTATCATTAGCATCATTATCAAATACTCCAAGATGGAGCCTGTGATCACGACGGGTGCAGTTCTGGTTTGCCGAACGTAACCATGGTTAGACGGGGTAGTGAGAAAATGGTGAAACTTGACGAGAGTGGCAGGAATGTGGCCCCAGACACAGAAAAAGAGAGGAAAACGAGACAAAAGTAGCTATAAAACTTGAGGCAGGGAGCTCGGAGGCAACGGACCACTACACACTAAGAAATTGACCAGGAATTCTCATTATCTGCCAAGAACACATAGTTTGAAGCTGCGCCACACTTCTTGCGGAGCTTTATCCTTTTTTGGTTTTATAGGGATCCCAATAATCTTCAGACCATTTTTCAGTGGCCCTGGTGCTGCCATTGCATTCACGTTGCGCCACAGAATATCCCCTCTCGCTAAGGCAGAAAAGGCTCAGAATTTGTGTCAGGGGCACTCTAACATTCCTAACTTGTGCGTGCTTGAGTTTCTCGCCTCGTAGAGAGCCCGAGCTGCCCGGTCTCTCGACTTGACTGTTGATTGGGTATTTTTTTTCTCTTTGGTTTTCAATCTTATTCTTGTCGTTCGTGTTAAGCTTCTAAGCCAGATTTGTGGATCCGTGAATATCCGCCTTGAAAGTACGATTTTGTGCAATGAGGATCATTGGGCGTTGAACTTGACGCCGTTGTTTCTTTAATCGTCAATTCTTTTATTGGGCTTAAATAGGCGTCCATGGATGGTTATCTATTCATTTTTGAACAACACTTGGCTCCATATATTCTTTGACATCCATTCTGCTCTAATTGTCCATTCTTCCTCGTCCCTTGGCCTGCGATGTTATGGTGGAACATATATTGTATTAACGTTTTGATATTTCCGGTGTGAATCTACTGTTGATTGTTTGGTTCAGAATGAGGGCGACATGTATTTTCAGAAGTCCGATCATGGACCCCTTGCCATCTTCGCTTTAGCTGTTGGATAGTTTTTTCAAATTTGTTAGTTGCAGCGAAATTTGAGTTTGTCTGCATCTCTGTTGATTGGCAAGATTGACTGAGAGTCTTTGACATCTTCATATTTCTAAATCTAAACAAGTTGGAGTGGACATACTATGATACTTCTAAAGTACTTATGCTTCGTGACATTTCTTGGGTTGGCTTGTAACTTGCTCATCTCAACTTTGAAATTTTCACCCTAGGAACCGAGTTTACAGTTTACCCTTTCACCTTTATATTGAGGTGACATTTGTGAGAAGGTTGCTAGTTCATAATGTCTCCCAAGGCTTTGGACTATGAATCTCTGAATGGGAACGTGAAGAAGGTCCAATATGCTGTTAGAGGTGAACTATATCTTCGAGCTTCTGAACTCCAGAAAGAAGGGAAGAAGGTACACATACCAGCTCTCTTTGGCCATTGTATTGTTTTGGTGCTTTGCATTGCTTGAATCTTGATTTAGAAATTTGATAAGGGCTTCCGTCTCTGAGGTTTTTGTTTTGCCATTTCAGTTTGCAACGAGCTGGTTACGTAGTTTCCTGTGAATTTATGGGTTCATTTACTCTTTTGTCTTGGTCTTATCTTGCCATGTCAAATTTAACCAAAAAAAAAAAAAAAACTCAGCTTGTGTTTGTGACATAATACGGTATCCTAGTATCTCAATTAGGTTTATGCAAGATATCTGCCTAAACAGTCTATGTGCCTTTAATTCTATTAAGAATCCAGCATGTAATGGCGGTATATGCACTTGCATATGCATATAGTGGAAGAAAAGAAAACTAACAAATGGGTAAAATTTATTTTGTGTTGTATCAGCAACTTTAGGGTCTGGTATTCTGGGCAAGAGTTCGTTTGATATAGTAGACTGCTACTATGTTAAAAGCTATTTAGTCTCGCTAAAGCATGGTTAGATATGTTAACAACTTTTTGGACTAGTTAAAAAGCAATTTTTCGTCTTTTAAATGCCACTATTTTCGGTGTATATGCTTTTATTTATTATTTGCTTTCATGTTCACAGATTATCTTTACCAATGTTGGTAATCCTCATGCACTAGGACAGAAGCCACTGACATTTCCTCGCCAGGTTCACCACTTTTGCCACATCTGAACTCGATATTAAAGTCTTTCCCTTATAATACTCGCTTCTGGTAAAATCAAAAGAGTTTTGTAGTTTTTGCCATTATCGTTTGTTGAACCAATGAATTTCCCTGTTGTAGGTTGTTGCTCTGTGCCAAGCTCCATTTCTACTAGATGATCCAAATGTTGGACTACTTTTTCCTGCTGATGCAATTGCAAGAGCAAAACACTATCTTTCATTGACTTCGGGGGGTCTTGGTATTCTCTTTAACCTGCCTTTCATTGACAACACTTTAATAAAATTTCAAGGTTTAGAAACTTTGGAAGCCCCAACCTGCGATCCGCCCCTCCCTTTCCACAAATATTTTGGCCTGTTCTGTCCTATCATTTTCAAATCCACATTTTCAGTTGAGCTATCACATCTTTTTCTTTCCCAGCATTATGCTCCTTTTAGCATTTCTTTTTCCCTTATTCGCCCTTCCTATCAGTTATTTATCCCTTTCCTGGTTTTGATGTACTTCCCGATTAAAGTGCAACCAAATCATATGATCCCTTTTTATTATATATCTAGGTGCTTACAGTGACTCACGAGGTGTTCCGGGAATAAGGAAAGAAGTGTCAGAGTTCATTGAAAGGCGTGATGGTTATCCAAGGTACTAGTGCCCCACATGAATCTTTTTACAAATTTAATACTTGTTTTAATGAGTTTTGGTTTTCATTTACCAAGTTATTGACTGAAGGTTTCATTATTGGTTTCCAATGACAGTGACCCAGAACTCATATTTCTTACGGATGGTGCTAGCAAAGGTGTGATGCAGATCTTGAATACTATCATCCGTGGTGAAGGGGATGGGGTAATAAATCATTTGATATAAGTCACTACATATTGGTGTCCTCTTTTATCAATCATGTTCTATTATCGTACCTCCTCTTTTCCCTCTTAATTGCATCTTCTTTTTCTCTATTTAGTTATTTTAGGTTTTTCTGCATTGCTAATTCTTTAAGCAGAGAGATTATTCCATTAAGGTTTGTGTATTGCCAGGTTTTGGTTCCAGTACCCCAGTACCCACTTTACTCGGCTGCAATCTCTCTATTTGGTGGTTCTCTTGTTCCATATTACCTGGAGGAAACAGCAAATTGGGGCCTTGATGTTAATGACCTTCGCCGTTCAGTTGCTGAGGCTCGCTCTAAAGGGATAACTGTTAGTATCCATTTGCTTAGCCTTTTTTTTCTTTTGACTAGTAATAAAAGCGTGCATTTGAAAGAGCCAGTAATAAATTGACTAGTCAACTTCGAATTGCTCTTTTTTATCAATATGACTTGTCTTGGCTGGTTCATGGGAGAATTTTCAGTATAATGTAGATCTTTTTACCTCGGGAAGACCCATTATTATCTTCTTCCACTTGGACCTAACACTACAGTATCTTAGTCTTCTACTACGTGCATTTCTATAATTAAACTGCTTTTCTTTCCTTTAAGGCTTAGTGATGACAAGCAAATCTCTACTATATGATCAGGTAAGAGCAATGGTGATAATAAACCCTGGCAATCCCACTGGTCAGTGCCTAAGTGAAGCAAATTTGAGAGAAATATTGAGGTTCTGCTACCAAGAAGATATGGCATTGCTTGGAGATGAGGTTTATCAGCAGAATATATACCAGGATGAGCGCCCTTTTATCAGTGCTAGGAAGGTAGATGTATCACTGTCATTAGATCTAACTCTTTTTTTAAAGTTTTCGCATGGACTTTCTAATTATATTTGTAGTCTTTGTTCCCTATATTTCTGATAGGTTTTGATGGATATGGGGCCACCCATAAGTAAGGAACTTCAGCTGGTTTCTTTCCACACTGTTTCCAAAGGATATTGGGGGGAATGTGGACAACGGGGTGGATATTTTGAGATGACTAACATTCCTCCGCAGGTTCATCTCTCCATAACTTGTTCAGATGGTTTTGTCTGAATTTCTGTACACTTTTTACAATCAAGACGCATTAAAACCGATTAGGGAAAAGCAGAAAAGTATGTATTTTAATGATTAAGACGAAGCTTGAAATCAATGTTAATATGTGATCCAAGCACAATTATTATTGTTTGATCTTTAAATGGTACTTAAGCTACTGATCCTCATTTCCTTAATGTTGCAGACAGTTGACGAGATTTACAAAGTTGCATCCGTATCACTCAGTCCAAATGTCCCTGCACAGATATTTGTGAGTTAGAGCTGAATTTTTGGTCTCGCCGTATTCTGCATAGAATTGGGCTCACCCACTTCTCTGTACAAAAAGCTACCATCTCAATGAGAAAATTACTTTTTATGTTTACAGATGGGACTGATGGTGAATCCACCCAAACCTGGAGATATTTCATATGATCGGTTTGTGAGGGAAGGGTATGGTCACTATGAAGTTGCTCCTGTTACTCAGTTGTGAAACTTGATACCTTTATGCCCTTTGTTGTCAGTCATGGTCATGGTTGATAATGAGCGGTCTAACTGTTTCCATCATTTTTATGGAGCATCATTTAATCATCAATAAATCAATAACCTCAAACAAATGATCATCAATATTGTGTTAAAAAGAACTGTAAGATTTTTAAGATTTTGGAATCTTGATGCTTCCTGTGCTACCAAGATTTTTTATTCTCATGGTTAAATGCCCTCTTGCCTCTTTCAAAGGTAAATAAGTATCTTATGAACATTGAAATATGCAGCCAGGGAATTCTCGAATCACTGAGGAGAAGAGCAAGGATAATGACTGATGGATTTAATAGCTGCAGAAATGTGGTTTGTAATTTCACAGAAGGTAAACTGTTGGTTTTTGCTCATGCATAGAATATTTTTCTGCATTTTAGTTATTGGTTGTTATTTGAGTACTGGGAAAATCTGCTTTAGGTGCAATGTACTCATTCCCTCAAATACGCTTGCCGCCAAGGGCAGTAGAGGCTGCCAAAAGAGCTGGAAAAGTACCTGATGTTTTCTACTGTCTCAAACTTTTGGAAGCAACTGGCATTTCGACAGTCCCTGGCTCAGGATTCGGACAGAAAGAAGGGTAAGTACCTAATAATGTTTCCACGAGACTTGGTTCCTCTTTAGCTAGATTCTGAAGGCATCTTACCCTTATATTCTTTCTTTTCCTTTATATGTTGTAATAAAGTAAATCTTCTTGTATGTTTCTTGACAATACTTCCATTACCATTTCCGTCTAACTGGTTTTTCCCTTGAAAAGTGTAGTTTCTTCCGGTTTTATTATTTTCCCAAACTGGTTTCCTGGCTCTCAGCATTGAAAGCTTTTTCAAAGCATGATTGCTTTTGGCCAAGCATGTCATCTCATATTCATGTGTTGTGCTCACCCAAGTGAGACAACTTTATGTTTCTGTTTCCGTCTCTGCTTTGCTTCTCACAGCTTCTCAAATGCAAATCTATGTATCTGAATTCTTTTCCACTTATAGGGTCTTTCACCTGAGGACAACTATCTTACCTGCTGAGGAGGAGATGCCAGCGATCATGGCCAGTTTCAAGAAATTCAATGACGAGTTTATGGAGCAATATGAAGACTACAGAGGTTACTCAAGGATGTAAACGATACTTGATATATCTAAGTTGTATCATAATTTGTTTTCTGTTTTGACTGTCACCAGCTCCTCAATGTATTCCCCTCAAACTTTATCCTTTCCTGGAGAATCTCTCAAATATCAAATCTTTCTATGAATCTCTCCTGACTGTCTGGGCTCTTTATATTATCATATCATTGCATAGAAGTTGCTCAACTATGACCTAAGACTAAATTTGCCTGGCTGATTCCCTATGGATTCCCTCCTGTGCTTTGCGTCTGCTAGATTTTAGGCACGGCACCCCCTAGTCCCGTAGCTTCTTTAATGCTGTAGGTTGATGGGCTAAGCTAATTTATATCATATATTAGACTCTTCACTCTTCTCTCGGATGTTCTGTCTCTCAAACTCTTTTTGCGTTATCGCTCAATCATGGAGGAAACTTTTTTCTTTCCACGAGCGCTTTGGCATCCAAGGAAGAAAGAATATGAGAAAGTGGCTTTAGGACGGGGAACTATAGATATGCAAGATCTCCTACTTGTGCCAAACAGCACGCACATTGTGACGTAGAAAAGCATTGAAAAACTCACCCGTGGAAAAAATTGATGTTCAAAGGAAAAATCTGACAAAAAGGGAAAGCCACAAGCAGGGACTGTTGGTGATCCCCAAACCCAAGAAGCGCCACAGTCCAAGTCAAGCTCCCCAAAATTCAGTCCTGCCTGCGGCCAGCTATTTTCACGGGCACCCTCTGATTGATAATGTTGTTTATTCGATGGTCAGTGCTTATGTCATGGAGTTCCTCGGGTTCCCTTCTCTCTCAAGATGTGATTGGTATAAACAGAACATTGAACTTTTACTTCCTGCAATACTCGAAGCCTCTACTTTCCTACTCTTTTTCTTTTCCCTTTGTCCCCTCCCCTCCAACTCCAAGCTGCGTCTAAAGTCTCCCTACCAAAAGAGTCCAAGCCAAAGCCCAAAGTCCTCCCCTTTTCATCTTCCTCTCCCTTACTTCCCCACTTTCCTTCGGGTTTCATTTTATTCCCTTCCCCTTCCCCTTCCCCTTCCCCTTCCCCTTCCCTCCACATAACATTACATAAACCCTCTTTATTCCCTCCCTTGTTCTATTCCTTTTTATATTACCTCCCAGGTTTTGCTTGTGTTAGATCAACCACAACATGGGGATCTCCGAGAAGGGCCTGCAGGTTGATGGAGGCTTAGAAACGGAAGGGAAAAGATGGGTTATTGCTGAAATCCCGGTACGGGCTCCGTTGAAGCCCGTATATACCAACCCAGCGGAGAAGGAATGGGAAGGCACTGACGGCCAAGAAGAGTGTTCGACGACGCCAACCGGGGAGGAGGCGAGGATCCCGACAAGGTTAACTTGCCCACCGGCTCCTAGGAAGCGGAAACCTTCTTTCAAGTGCAACTATGTCGGTCCCAGGGAGTTCTTTACTCCTCCAGAATTGGAGACTCTATTCATGCAGAGGGCAAGCTAACTAGCTAATTATTTGAGTTTGGAGGAGTAGCTTCATTTGTTAGAACTAATATTTGCTTCTAGTTTGTAACTTTAGTTTGTCTCTCTCTTCTTCTCTCCCTCCTCTCAGTTTGCTATCATTATCATAACTTTGTTAGGCTTCTTGTAGTCGGCGAGGACTTTATGTACAGCTTTGCTAAATAAATGACAAAAAAAATTGGTGACCTAGTTTGGCTTGTGAGTTCCTTCACGAATTTTCTTTCTTTCTCGTCGGTTTGATTCTTGATATGGGAAAAGGAGGAACAAAGCACGACTCTTGATTTCCTCCTGGCCTGGCCCGGCCCGTTTATGCTTGGATTGATGAGGTGCATGACACTTCATCTCCGCCTGGAGCGATGGTGTCGTTTTGAAGTCCAACAAGGGCATCATGTAGGGAAGCAAATTCCATTTTGTACTTCGTATTCTTCTGGGTCCTTGGAACTGTTCATACTCACGCTCAGGAGCACGAGTGCCGATGCAAGTCAAAATCACGGTAAGCAGCCAAAAGTCGTCAAACGCAAGCAAACGTAGACCCCTCTCAAAGGGTAAGAACGAAGGTGCACGAATGCTCCGCCGTTGTTGACTAAGACAATTTCTGACTTCATCCTTGGCCATAGCCACCGTACCGTTCTGCGCTGCCTTCATCCCCACCTTAGACTCAACTTTAGTTCGGTCTTAGAGAGTCCCACCGGCAGGACCCCCCACCCACCTCGGACTTTCATGATAGGGGGAAGGTTCTCTGTAATGCACATGTGGAATGGAGATTTAGAATCCTATGTCATTTGAGTGGTCCTTATTGCCCAGAAAACCAACCAAAAAATAATAAATAAAAGATAAGAGAAAATAAAAGAACGGTCCTACTTTGCAACTTTCAAGCTCAAGGTATGCAGTAAAACAGAAGAAAAATGCTCAAGTCATGCATACCAATAATTGACATCCACTGTACATATTTTATTCAGGTTAAACTTTTAAAAACGGAATATGGAATGTCTATCAGAAAGGAAGAAAACCCTTTTCGTTTACAAGTGGCTAACCAATAGTTTACATGATGAAGCAAAGTTACAAAGTGTGTTGGCCAAGGGCTGCTCACCTAATCTGAGGTTCATGTGCAGAATAAAAATAAGTTCATCGGGATCGGAGCCATGACATGGGGCAATAGCGTTGCAACACGTCCTTCAAAGACTGCATATCTTTACTTGGCATGTAGTGGGTCAGTTTGGATTAGACTTAAAAAAATTTGGTTGAATCTCATTATTGGAGACCATGCGTGGAGATCAAAACTGTATGATACCATAGACTGTACACATTGATTCAAATTTTCTATTCCTCCGATTCATTTCTGTGGACGATAATGCAAGAAAATGCTAAGGGGTGGGTCAATGGGTGGTTATTTTGGAACCACCTTACCTTATGCTAACCCCAAACCTAAACCAGAGCAGGCAAAAGAAGCGATTACTTAAACAAAAGGAGTTGCCACGCATTTATCCACTTCATCCACCAGGGGGGAAAGTGGAACAATAATGAGCTCCAATGCTTCCAAGATTTGTTCCAGGCATACATTCACAAATTTATCATGGCAAAAAGAAAAGAAAGAAAGCCGGAAAAGTTCAGCAGCATCATGTGGGATCCAACAACGGATGTAAGACATATCTAGATTTGAATGCCTTTCTTGAATTTACCTGATTCCGTATGAGCATTGCCGCTGTATGCTGCTCTTATAAAATATTGAAAAGGAGAGCTCCAAATTTGCAGTGGAGTAAATATTAAAGACTCAAAGCCCAATACTTAAATATTATCAAAGAATTGGTTTTTATTAGGTTGAGACTTTCACTTTCAATGCTTTCTCAAACAATGAATATATTTAAAAGACTTAAAAGTCAAACAGGAATTAAAGCAAATCAACATGACTTTAATAATATGTAAGAGGCTTAAAATTTAACTCAAACGTTAGCTTATGAATTAAAAGAAAAAAAAAACTATATTTAAGCATTAGCTAAGAATTTCTTTTTCTTTCCAATGTGAGTCTTTTTGTCTTGAATTATATCTTTCCCATTTGTTGATTTTAAGGAATTCATAATGCAAATTAATTAACTACTATGAAGAAATTTTGTTGAAAAAGTTTGGTTGATTGAAACTTTATATATAAAGGTTAAAGGTGTAGAAATGTATTTGCTAGTAATGTTTTTCATGATTACCTTTGTGACTATTATGACAATATATGTAGGTGACTATGTACTATTTAAATGTATAGGTTTATTATAGCAAACTAAATCTAGAAACAAAATGATGAGTAAAAGGCTTTGAAAGAACATTGAAGAAGCAAGTAAAAAAATTTAGCTCAATATTGTTTACTACCTAAAGAACCAAGCACAAGTTGATATATTTCAACATAATTATCATGTTACTCAACTCAGCCTCTACACAATCCATTCAAATTGCAACCCACAACTTCATACTCTTAAACAAAATCCAAAGATGTCCAACATGCCTTCGCACCAAATCAAGTTCAACACCATCATGACCTTGTAGATTTGCTCAAGTTCAACCCAATTTCAGCCACACCAATCAACTCAATCTTAGATCCATTTTGTTGTAAAGATCTAAGAACTCCCACAACTAACTCATAAGTTTCTTAGAAATTTTAACAACATACAAGACAAAGCTTGTTCAAAGATTACAACCAAGGCAAGGCAAAATTTAAGAAAACATTCAAGCAACAAACAACTACTAATTCACCAACCTACATGCCTCTTTAAAGGAAGGCCTTTTGCCAAAAGAAAAACCTAAATGTTTTTTGGAGAAGATGACACTGTTTTTGCTTAGGTTACTTTATCCCTAACACTACTTTTTTTTCCTAGCCAAAACTTACCATTTTGCCTTCTTCCTAAAACACACCTCATCTCTTAATGAATTTTGTAGCTCATTTCCAAATATGTCCCTCCTAAACTAACAACTCATGACAATCCCCACCCTTTTAATAAATCCTTGTCCTCAAGGATTAATGTTGAATGATGAAAATTGTTTTTGAATGTAATCAATATCTTTCTATGATGATCCAAGATCTTAAATGTCTACTCAAGCAACTCAAATCATTGAAGTAGAAGATCAACTCTAGATCCATCTCCTCTTCTTACTATACAATGATCCAAGACCTTAAGTGGCTCCACTAATTGCTTACCTTTACCACCAATCAATGGTCCCTATGATGTATCTTGCAATGTGTATTCATAGCTTTCTTCAACTAAGAGCTATGAAAAATTAGATGGTTGGTTACTGGTGATCATAAAAAAACCATAATAACCTAGAGATAGCTTGTAATCTTTCTTCTATGAGAAAAAGAATTAGTGATAGGGCTAAATTTTCAAATATATAAAATCTCGCACCTCAAATTCACACTTCATTATGTTCTTATTACCATAACTTCTATGCAAGCCTAGGCAGCTTGGAGATGGGATTGAATCAATTGCACCTATGAAATTGCTCCTATATGAAGTCCTATATACTCTTATCATTTATGAAGCAATAGTTATGACATGAGGGTTGGCTTGACTTGTAACCATACAATGCTTTATTCTAAATACTAATTAACCTACTCCATCTACCCATTAGTATGATGGTGGTCGGTCATACTAGAGTAAAGCTACACTCTTAAAATCCCCAACAACTACTCGCAAAACTCATATATGAACAATGTGTCTCTATTGCTTACAATCATTGATGGTAACTCATGTAATTCTTTTACTCCATCCATGAAGATTGAGGCCACTTGAGAAGTTGAGAAAGGAAACTTAACCCCATAAAATCAGCATTATTTTTGAAATAATCAGCTACTACCAAAAGTGTCATTGACATTGCTTATTGGTAATCCCTCGATAAAAAATAAAACTAATCTCTTGTCATGCTTGATTAGGAATTGGTAATGGTTATATTAGATTGGGATACTCTTTCAAACTTGTATATCTAGCAAATTTCACACTAAATACACTTGGAATCACCATGTATTTCATTACTAGCTAATGGAATTGTTGTTGGATTCACTTTTAGGTGCTTGAAATTCTAAAATGGTCCCCTACACTTAAGTCATGCAAGTGTTGTACAACTATCACATGTAATAGTCCTTGATTTTCCACAACTACTTGCCACAATACCTTAACACCCATTGCTCAAGCTACTCCCTAATTGACTAGTAAGGTCCATGACAAGGCCTTCCAAAATGGGTTTTAAATGTTCATCTCCTTTATAACTCTACAACACCTCTTGAATCTAATGTGGTTGAAGGATAGAGATGGCTTGTAACTTTGAGATTTCAACCCCTAGTGGAAATTTAGAAAGTTCATCTGCAATCTAATTCTCATTTTTCTAGTAATATTGAATCTCATAATCAAATCTTAAGAGCTTAATAAGTCATTTAAGCTATGTAAGTGGTAACTCTCTAATTTAACAAATGCTTCAGATGGATTAATTATAATTATAAAGTGATTTTGATGCGGATCTGGATGGGCAACGGAGTGAACTTTAGGATTATGGAGAGATTGAAAAGGAATAATAACAAGGCAATTCAAGAATATAAAGGCTGGAAAGGTAAGGACTAGAATATAAATGATTGAAAGGTAAAAGACAACAATTTAAGTGTAGGAATTAAGATAATTGGAATATAAAAGGCTGAAAAGTAAAGACATGAAATTTAAAGGGTAAAGCTTAAGGGAAAATGAAATTCAATAACTTTTCAATTTTCACAGTTCTGATTACAACTGAAGTAACAATGTCCTTAAATAGACGACTAAGACTAATCATAGAAGGATCTAGAATTCATAAAAGCTAATCCTAGTAGAACTAAGATAAGCTAATCTTGGTAGAACTTAGATAAGCTAATCTTGGTAGAACTCAGATAAGCTAATCTTAGTAGAACTCAAATCCTAAAATTAAGAAAAAATCAAACTAACCAAATTTAGATAGGATCCAAACAAATTAGGGATTTTAAAATAGTACAAATCTTGATAGGTATGGAAACTTTAGATAAGTCAATTCTTTTGTTTAGGCTTGAACCCACTAAAGTACATTGTAGCCCTAATGTCTTGTCATAGGAACTAACAAAACTTAGGCTTTCTTGTTAACTTGGCCTTTGGACGTGTCCACATTAGTCTCCTCGGGTTGGAGAGGATTTGTCCTCAAACTCAAATGGTTGTTGTTATCCACATATGGAGACAAATCTCCCACATTGAAAGTGGATGAGACTCCCTCAAAGTCACTTAGCAAGTCCACTTTGTAAGCATTTTCTCCGACCCGCACAACTACTTCGAATGGTCCATTAGCTCATGGTATGATCTTGCTCTTTCTTTTCGTCGAAAACCTTTCATTTCGTAAGTGTACCCATATGAGGTCCCTAGGTTGAAAAATTGATGGTTTTTTATGCTTGTTGGCCTTCTTTTGTTAAACCTCATTTGCTTTTTCAATATGGACTCGAATTTTTTTAATGGAACTTTTTCATTAATTTGGCCCGCTCATTTGCATCGAAGTTGATATGGGCATCAATGGGTAAAGATGATAACTCAATAGGAGTAAGTAGATTAAGCCCTTAGATTACCTCAAATGGCGAATGACTAGTTGTAGCACTTGGAGGTCAATTGTAGGCAAATTTCTCATGTGCAAGCTTGATGTCCTAATCCTTAAGAGTCTTGCTCACCAAAGTTCTCAAAAGTGTCCCCAATGTTCGGTTGGTAACCTCTGTTTGCCTATCTATCTAGGGGTGGTGGGAGGTGCTAAACAATAGTTTGGTACCAAGCTTGGCCTACAAAGTTCTCCAGAAGTGGCTTAAGAACTTGGTATCTCTATTAGAAACAATTGTTTTTGGCACACCATGTAATTTCACAATCTCCCTGAAAAATAAATCTGCAATATGAATCGCATCGTCTGTCTTGTAGCAAGAAGTGAAATGTTTCATATTAAAGAATCAATTAATGACTACTGTTATGGAGTCTTTTTCCCTTTGAGTCCAAGGCAGAGCCATAATAAAATCCATGCTGAGATCTTCCCATGACTGGTTTGGAACTAGTAATGGAGTGTAAGGACCAGGCTTGAAATGCATCTTAGCTTGTTGACACATAGCACACCGAGATATGAAGGCATAAATGTCCCTTTGCATTTGGGGCCAACAGAAATGCTCCTTAAGGATCTCCAATGTCTTGTGCACACCAAAATGCCCAACTAGACCTCCTTCATGAGTCTCTTTGATCAACAATTCTTTGAATGAACTCTTAGGAATGCATAATCGGTTACCCTTGAACAAATAGCCTTCTTGCACCATATATTCTCCATGAGCTCCTTTGGCACATTCTACCAAGATAGGAAAGAGCTCCTCATCTCCTGAATAATGTTCTTTTATAATTTCAAATCCAAGTACCCTTGCATCCAAGATGGTTAGCAAAAAATACCTTCTTGATAAAGCATTTGCCACAACATTAGTAGTTCCTGATTTGTACTGCGAAACAAAAGTAAAGGATTGAAGGAACTCTACCCATTTAGCATGTCTTGGGTTGAGTTTGTGCTGGCCATTTAAATACTTAAGTGCTTGGTGATCTAAGTAAAGAACAAATTACTTCGGTTGAAAGTAGTAGCTCCAATGATCAAGAGCTCGTACTATCGCATAGAACTCCTTGTCATAGGTTGAATAATTCTTTTTTGCATATGTTAACTTCTCACTAAAATAGGCCAATAGTTTCTTAGACTGAACCATGACAACCCCAATTCCCACACCACTAGCATCACACTCAACTTCAAACAATTTATTAAAATTTGGTAAAGCAAGAGCAGAAACTATATAAAGCTTTTGTTTAATTACTTCAAATGCTTTGCTTGTAGATTCATTCCATTCAAATTGTCTATTCTTCATACACTCAATGATTGGAACCATGATAGTGCTAAAATGATGAATAAATCTCCTATAAAATGAAGCTAAGCTATGAAAGCTCCTAATCTCAGTTGGTGTTTCTAGAATGGGCTAGGACTTGATTGCCTCCACTTTTGACTAATCAACTGTAATGCTATGTTGAGAAACCACATATCTAAGAAACATGACACTTGGACTCATGAATTCACACTTCTCCATCTTTGCATATAGTTTTTGTTCCCTCAACAAGTTAAAGATCTTTTTCAGGTATTTCACATGATCATCAATACTTTGGCTATAGACCAGACTATCATCAAAGTAAACAACTATGAATCTACCAAGGTATGGTTGAAGTATCTCATTCATCAGTCTCATGAAGGTGTTGGGAGCATTTGACAATCCAAAAGGCATTACTAACCATTCATATAAGCCTCCCTTGGTCTTGAAGGTAATTTTCCATTCATCACCCTCCCACATACGAATTTGGTGGTAACTACTTCTCAAATCAATCTTGAAAAAGACTACAGTTCCATGAATTTCATCAAGCATATCATCAAGTCTAGGGATAGGATACATATACTTGATTGTGATGTTGTTAATAGCTTGACTGTCAACACACATTTGAAAACTACCATCTTTCTTGAGGACTAGGAGTGCTGAAACAGAATAGGGACTCATGTTTTCTCTAACATACCCTTTTCTCATCAGCTCATCTACTTGCCTCTGCAACTCCTTGGTTTCTGTAGGATTACAATGGTAGGCAAGCTTGTTGGGTAGAAAAGCCCTTAAAACAAGGTCAATATGATGCTCAATGCCTCTGATGGGTGGAAGACCGAGTGGTAGGTCAATTAGGAAGACATCTTTATATTCGAATAAGAGTGGTAGAACCTTTAGGTGGGGAATACTCTCTTCAGTTACTTTCTCTCCACCATAAGTAGGGCATATATAGGTTTATGATTAAGGATGGCTTTTTCGAGTTTGGTTTAGGTGATGAATAGGTTTTCTTGGGTGTTTTCTTTCTGGGTTAAGGTTTTATGGATCGGGGATGGGCTTAAGGATGTAAAGGTGATATACTTGCCATTCTTCTTCACGGTATAAGTGTTGTTTCTCCCGTCATACTTTGCAAACCTATCAAACTGTCATAGTCTTCCAAGTAGCAAGTGATATGCTTCCATAGGAATAATATCACAAAAGGCTTTATCAATATAACTTTGCCTAATGGAAAAAGAAAGTAAAATTGGTCTTTTTACTTAAAGATCGTTGCCCTAACTTAGCCATTGCAACTTGTAAGGCTGTGGGTGAGAAGAGGTTGATAGCTTTTCAACTTTTCAACCAATGTTGTGAATGTCACATTAGTATAACTTCCACTATCAATAATCATAGAAAAAACCTTGCACCCAATGGTACACCTTGTTTGGAAGATGTTTTCTCTTTACTCATCTTGGGAACTGAGCTTTGAAAAGAGAGTACAATGAATGACTAGAAGCTCACTAGAATCTGGTTCAACTATGCAATCTTCTTCTTCTGTTTCTTCTAATGGCTCCTCCACTTGGTATATTTTTCTAATTTCCTCCCATTCTTTTATTGTCATTACCCTCCGATTAGGGCAATTAGCTTGAAGGTGGCCAACTCCTTGGCACTTATAACATCTAAGTTAGGGTCGTTCACTTTTGGAAGTAGTGGACTGAGAACTCTCATCATGTTTGGCCTTCATGTTTTTGGGCTTGTCTAGTTCCTTAGGAGCCTAACTCGAAGAGCCATATCTGGTGTTGCTTGAGGCAGTCTTCTGAACATAATCTCCTTTGCTAAAATATTTGGTCTTGGAGGTAACTTTTTACTTCTCAACCTTAATAGCCAGCTTGTACACATCATCAAGAGAGCAATAAAGTTGCAAATCAACCATTTGGGAAATATTTGGATTTAAGCCTCTAAGAAGTCGGGCAATGGATTGCTCTATTGGTTCAGGAACATCACATTGGATCATCAGCTTCTCAAATTCTTTGATATATTTTCCAACACTTCTTTTTCTTGCTTGAAAGTGTGCAGATTGTGATAGAGCTATTGTTTGTATTCTCTAGGAAGAAATCGCCTAGTTAAGAGCTTCTTAAGCTTCTCCCAGGTTCTGACTTTACCTTGCCCATCTCTTTCCCTGAGCTTTTTTATATTGTCCCGCCATAGAAAAGCATAATCCTTGAGTTTAAGAATAGCTACCTTGCATTTTTTCTCCTTGCTATAGTCTTTGAATTCAAAGATTCTCTCCATAGTGTAAACCCAATCAAGAAAATCATCTGGGTTTAGACTGCCATCAAATTCAGGAAAGTCTATACGAAGGCTTCAATCATCTTCCTTTGGCCTCCCTCTTCTTCTTTTCCCAATATCTTCATCATTGGAATCAACATCAGATTCAACATCAACATGAGGCTATGGTGGTTCATATGTTGGGGGTACATAGGTTGGTTGTGAACTCTGAGGTGGTTCATATGTTGGGGGTATATAGGTTGGTTGTGAACTCTGAGGTGGTTGATATGTTAGAGATACATAGGTTAGTTATGAACTCTGAGGTGGTTGATATGATCTATATTGTTGGTAATGAGGGGCATGTGGTGTTGGTCTTCTCGGTAAAAAGGGTTGGGTTGATGGTTAGATGAGTAATAGTTGAAGAATGGACATTTGTATCTATGGTATAGATACTTGGGGTGGTGTTAACATTGTTTGGAAGGGCTGGTGCGTTGTTTGTAGTGGTGGTGGATTAGAATAAGGTGTCTGAGTTGTTTAAGGTAGTAAGCACCGCTAAATTAAGAGTTTAATCTCTTGGACTTCAGCCTTTACCTTCTCGATTTCACTCTTCTGCACCATATTGGCAGTTGGCCATGGTTGAGTGGGCGAGGATGAATGAGAAGAACCATCACTTTCTTGAGACATGGTAATGCTATCAAACATCATATTTATGAGATGAACAAATCTGTTAGAACAGCTCACTCACCAAAACCTTAGCTCTAATTACCACTTAATGCAGACTTGGATGGGCAACGGAGTAAGCTTTGGGATTATGAAGAGATTGGAAAGGAATAATAACAAGGCAATTTGGGAATATAAAGGGTAGAAAGGTAAAGACTAGAATATAAACAATTGAAAGGTAAAAGGTAGTAATTTAAGTGCATGAATTAAAATAACTAGAATATAAAAGACCGATAAGTAAAGGCATGAAATTTAAAAGGCAAAACTTAAGGGAAAATGAAATTAAATAACTTTTCAATCTTCACGATTTTGATTACAACTGAAGGAACAATGTCCTTAAATAGACGACTAAGACTAACCATAGAAGGATCTAGAATTCATAAAAGCTAATCCTGGAAGAACTAAGATAACCTAATCTTGGTAGAACTTAGATAAGCTAATCCTGGTAGAACTTAAATAAGCTAATCCTGGTAGAACTCAAATCCTAAAATTAAGAAAAAATCAAACTAACCAAATTAAGATAGGATCCCAACAAATTAGGGATTTTAAAACAGTATGAATCTTGATAGGTATGGAAACTTTAGATAAGTCAGAATCTTCTATTTGGGCTTGGACCCATTGAAGTACATTGCAGCCTCAATGTCTTGTCATAGGAACCAACAAAACTTGGGCTTTCTCGTTAACTTGGCCTGTGAACGTGTCCACATCTTAACAAATAAGATCTCCATTTCTAAACCATCAAAACAATAACTAACAACTCTTTCTTCTAAGTAAAGAATCTTAGATGTTTTGTTGATGTGCCCTACTTCGATAAGCAAAACACCTAGGTCGCCCATTCTACATCAAAATTTCTCTTATGCCTCCATAACTAGCAGAGAAGGAAGCTTAGTAAAGGTTTTAAATACATTTACAAGTGCCTATAGTATGCTAGTGATCTCTAATGGTATTGTTTTTTCTTTAAAATCCCTAGCAATAGCTTGTAGATGTCCTAACATACAATGTGGATGTTTAATATTCCACTTACAAAAATTGGGAGCACTAATGGCTAATAATAACCATTTTAGCCTTTTAATCCCTTGTAGTTCAATCATTGTTTTTGCTACATGCACAATTAAAACATTCTCTATCACATCAAGTATAATAGGATTAACAATTCATACCAATGCATCCCAATTATCATATCATATTCCTCCGAAGATAATAACCATACACTCATCATAAATTCATGCCCTTAGATCTACCATGAAAATTTCCTACATTATTGATTGCCCATCAAGCAAAACTTACTAGCCATCTTAATCAAAAACTAATAATTTCTTCAATAACACAAACCACTCTTTATACTATTTTGTATTTAAAAAAGTATGTAAGGACTCAATGTCAAATAGAATGTTTATTATAGTCTTTAAACTATAAGCCTCCATCCTAAAGGTGTTTGTGGAGTCCTTACCTGAAATTGCATAAATTCATTAGCTTACTTTATGGGATCGCCCCATTAGTTCTTGTCTCACTACAGTCTCTACTTTTAGTTCCTTTACCTTAAACAATTTTTTACTCTTGCATTTACACCCTAGAACCCATTTCTTATCATAGTAGTAAATAGCTCTTACTCCTTTCTCTCTTGCATTTGAGTTTTACTAAAATGCAACACTAGCCATTGTGATGTGAGGTTTGGGGTAGCATGTCAAGAAGTCTAAGCTCTTAATCCACTACTTAAAGTTTGGGCTTGAAGATTCATCATTACAAGATTTGGTCATGCTAAATTCTGCCCTAAAGTTGAAGGTACTGGTTATGGGCTTCACTAGATTGTGTTTTTAAATGATTTTCTTAGACTAACATGATTTGATAAGCCTCATCCAAGTTAGAGAATATGATAAAAGTACTTGAATTTTTTAGTTTGCTTTCAAGCCTTTCATGTAGTACTCCATAAAGAAGCTCTCTATGAATCCTGAATTTTATGAACTCACTATGGACTATAATTTCTTAAATTCTTTAATATACTTCGTGGCTATCTAAGACTATTTTAATTGATAAAATTTGGCTATTATGCGGCCATACTCATATATTGCAAAGCACTTCCATACATCTATTTGAAACTAACTCTAATTTATTGGTACCATCTAGCGGCCTTGCCATCTAAGTCAAGGAGGCATATTTCACCTTTAAGTGCCCCTTGACATCAGCATAGTGGAAAATGGTTTCACATTCATCTAGCTACTCCTTAGGGTTAACTTCATCACACTAACGAAAATCTATTCAAGATAATCATTTAAGAGAAGAATTTACCTCCGAGCCATATTTGGTGCCCACTCGATAATAGTCACTATTTTGTTGCCCCTAGCCTTTTCCTCGGCAAAAATTAGGGTCAAAAGTGTCCCTATCTAGTGGCAGTCGGCTACCATACCTAGCAAAAAAACCTTGTTGGCCACCAAAAAACCTTCTCCATTTACTTTCGCACTTCATTTTTGGCATCAAAGAGCTCTGTTGGTTGAACTAAAATCCCAAGTTTGGTTTTCTACTATGGGCCCTAGATAAGGATTGAGTCACCGGTCTGTTGACAGGGTGGTCTTGTAAAGAAAGAGAGAGAAAGCGCTGCTTTTTACCTATCTTGTCTAACGGAAAAGACATATTGGAGCTGGAATGATGGTAGTATTACTAGGAATAAGGAAAACAAAATTCATCCATGATTACACTTGCTAGTGGCCAGGTTTAAATAGAAAACTTGGGTCTAAGGGAATCTAACCCTCTCCCTTACAGAACCCATTCACAAATAATAGCTTGCTAGCCTACACTTCCATCATTACTTATTCTGCCGTTACGCTAATCCTCCCATTAGAGTGCTCCTCTACTCCAGTGTGTTGGAAAGACACATGGGTCAGAAGCTTTGTTCAGACGCCAAAATCATGCATGCATACGCATGCATTTGTGCCGCTGCTCATACCCATTCATTTATCATGAGTAGGCTCAGACACGCTACTCTCATGTCCTTTGCCCACGTTGCTCTTTTGCTTTTTGGTCACGCTGTCCCTCTGCTCATGAGCTGGGTTTGCTGCCACGTTGAGTGATTTTGGAGCTGCACATGACAATACCGTCCCGGTGTCGGAGACCTTGCCCCCAAGGTCAAACTCTGGGAATTGCTTTTGAAGGTCAGCGATAGGGACCCAAGTAGCCTCGTCAAGGGAAAGGCCTTGCCACTGAATAAGAGCCCGAGGGACACCGTTGTGAATGTTTTGCTGGAGAACCTTCGCTGGTGAAGGAAGTAAAACATCATTCTCGTTCTGTAGAGGAAGGTTGGGAAGAACTTCAGCAGAGGAGGGGATGTATTTCTTGAGGTGTGATACATGAAAAACAGGATGAAGCCGAGAGGAGGGAGGAAGGTTAAGGCGATAAGCCACTGGACCAATTTTCTGAAGGATCTCAAAAGGGCGAAAATATCATTGGGAGAGTTTCTGATTCCGTTTGCCGGCCAAGGAAAGATTCCGATAAGGCTGGAGTTTAAGGAAGACCCGATCACCAACTTCAAAGTGAAGCTCAGAGTGCTTGCGGTCATAGAATTTTTTTCATGCGATTTTGGGCAGCCGCAAGCTTGTGTTTGAGCTCTCGGAGGATTTCAACACGATCCCACAATTCTCGCTCGACCTCCGGAACTGAGGCAGACCCAGGAATATAAGTCAAAAGGCTTGGAGGGTGTCGGCCGTAAACAATTTCAAATGGGGTCCGCTGCGTAGAACTGTGGATGCTGGAGTTATAACTATACTCAGCCCAGGGAAGCCATTTAAGCCACTCTCGAGGCCTATGGCCAGAGAAACAACGGAGATACATTTCTAAGGTGCGGTTGGTAGCCTTTGTTTGACCATCCATTTGGGGATGGTAGGCGGAGGTAAAACGAAAAGAGGTACCTTGAAGATTGAAGAGCTCACGCCAAAAAGTGCTTGTAAACGTTACATCTCTGTCATTAAGAATGGAATGAGGGAGGCCATGCAAGCGAAAAATCTGTTAAAAAAAAACATGAGCCACCGACTGAGCTGTGTAAGGATGAGAGAGGGCCACAAAATGAGCATATTTAGAGAGCCTATCAACCACCACGAGGATAGTGGTTTTTCCGCTGGAAGGGGGAAGGCCTTCAATGAAATCAAGGGAGATATCTTCCCAAATGTGGTCGGGGATAGGGAGGGGCTCAAGTAAACCAGCAGGAAGGGAATTTGGCCATTTGTTTTGTTGACAAACAATGCAACTTCGGATACCCTCCAACACCACTTGACGCATGCGAGGCCAGTAAAAAGCTGCTCGGATATGATGAAGAGTTTTCTGGTATCCCTCATGTCCACTAGCATGGAATTGATCTATGATGATGGGAATAAGCTCAGAATCCATAGGTAAAAAAATACGGTCTTTAAAAAATATCACACCATCACGGAGAGACCATGGACCCACTGCTTCATCAGCTTGGATCTTCTGAGCCATATCTTGGAGGGAAGAGTTCTGAAGATTTTCTTCTTTAACCGTATTCAACCACAAGGGAATGGGGGCACTTAGAGTAGCACATGAACTAGGACTTTCACATTGGCGGGAGAAAGCATCAGTTACACAGTTTTGGGAACCCGGTTGATATTCAACTACAAAGTCGAAACCAAGCAACTTGACAAGCCACCGCTGCTGTGCTGGGGTGGTGATACGTTGCTCCCATAGGTACTTGAGACTATGTTGGTTTGTTTTTACAATAAAAGGATGCCCAAGAAGATAGTGGCGCCATTGCTGTACGGAGAGGACTAGAGCAAGAAGCTCCTTCTCATAGGTAGAAAGGAGTAAGTTACGGCCATGGAGAGCTTTGCTATAAAAGGCAATGGGTCACTTTTCTTGGGACAAAACAACACCAACACCCGATCCGGATGCATCACACTCTACCACGAAGGTCTTGGTAAAATTGGGAAGGGCCAAAACAGGTGAGCTGGCCATAACATGTTTGAGCTGCTGGAAAGCAGTTTCAGCCACCTCAGACCATCCAAAAGCTCCTTTTTTCATAAGAGAAGTCAACAGACTAGCAATGTTGCCATACCCGTGGATAAAACGGCGGTAATAGCCAGTAAGGCCTAAAAAGCCTCGTAGGGCCTTCAAAGTTTTCGGCCATGGCCAGTCAAGCATGGCCTGAACTTTGTCTTGGTCCACCGAGAGGCCGGTTGAACTGATAACATGACCCAGGAACTTAATTGAAGTAAGAGCAAACTGACATTTGGAACGCTTAGCATAGAGATGATGTTGCTGAAGGATCATGAGAACCTCTCTCAAATGCTGCATATGAACTTCCCAAGAAGGGCTATAAACTAGAATATCGTCAAAAAATATTAGGACAAATCTGCGCAACTGATTCTTGAATGTGGAGTTCATCAAAGCCTGGAAAGAACTAGGGGCATTGCAAAGGCCAAAGGGCATTACCAAGTATTCAAAATGGCCATGATGCGTCCGAAAGGCCGTTTTGGTGATATCTTCCTCTCGCATTCGGATTTGGTGGTATCCAGAGCGGAGGTCCAGTTTGGAGAAAATTACGGCTCCTTTCAGCTCGTCCAACAGTTCGTCAATGGTGGGCAACGGGAATTTGTCTTTGATGGTCAGTTTGTTTAAGGCGCGGTAATCTACACACATGCACCACGTTCCATCACCTTTACAAACCAGCAGTACGAGAGAGGAGAAAGGGCTTCGGCTAGGCTGAATCACCCCTTCCTGTAGTAGCTCGGCAACTAATTTCTCAATTTCTGGCTTTTGGTAATGTGGATAACGGTAGGGTCGTACCACTACCGGCTGGCTTCCTTCTTTCAGGGGGATAGAGTGATCATGTTCCCTAATGGGAGGCAAGCCATGTAGAGGAGAGAATACCACCATAAAGTCCCCCAACAATGTCTCCACGTCAGGATGGAGGGGAGGGTCTGGTTGATCATGGCCTGCCACTGCTGTCATAGTGATTTGGAGGAGAAAACCTTCTTTCCGCTTCCCGACCATTTTCTGGAATTTATCTGTATTCACAAACTCATTCCCCTTGGGCTGGTCGCCCTGGAGTTCAATCAACTTTCCTCTAACAAAAAAAGACATGTGGAGACGGGCAAAGTCCCACACAATAGGACCTAAAGTGCGTAACCATTGTGTGCCCAAGACAGCATCTATGCCTTTTAAAGGAAGGAGATAAAAATCGATTTTCATAGGAACCTTTTGAAGAGTTACATGAACTCCACTACAACAACCCTTGCTCATAAGAACTTCCCCATTGGCCACTTCGACTTTAAAAGAGCCTTCTATGTTGGGCTTCAATCCCAAACGGGCAGCTAAGGACTTACTCAGAAAATTATGAAAGCTACCACTGTCAATCAAAATGGTGACTCTAGTATTATGGTAAGAATCCTACTTCGTACCTTCATGGTTTGGGGAGCAGACTCCCCAACAATTGCATGGATGGAGATTCGGGGAATGAGGTCTAATCCCATTGTCTTGGACTCATTTTCAGAAGTGGATGCCTCCTCTGGATCCTCTTCATCAGGTGTTGGTGCTTCTAGAGGTGCTTCGGAAGGCCATGTTCCTTCGAGCAAAAAAAGCTTTTGACAGTGGTGTCCAGGGACAAACTGCTCATCGCAATTAAAGCATAGTCCCTTAGCACGTCGCTCTGCAAGTTCTGCTGGGGACAACCTTTTAATTGGTAATGCTTTCTTTTTAGGACCTTGTGGGGGCTTACGGTTTTGCAAAGCTGGAGCTCTCGTTGCTTGGACCCGAGACTCATAAAGCTTGGCAAGTCTAATAGCAGAAGATAAAAAGGCGGGCTTGCATGCTTGAACATCGATTCTGATTGGGTCTTTGAGGCCGCTAACAAAACACCCAACCTTTTGTTCTTGAGTGAGAGTGCCAGCTCGTAACAAAAGGCGAGAGAAACGAGCTTGGTATTCCTCAATAGTACCTGTTTGCCTTAATTTGGTGAGATCATCGAAAAAGTCCAAATATCGACTAGGACCAAAACGTTCCAAGAGCTCGTGAGTGAGGGTTTCCCACGATATAGCGTTTTCACCCCTTTCACAGCGCAGAAGTTGGAACCATACTTGAGCCTCGCCAACCAAATTCCAAGAGGCAATGAGAACCTTTTCATGCTCACGAGTGGAGTGATACTCAAAGAATTGGTTAGCTTGGCAAAACCAACCTGTAGGGTCCTCCACGCCATCGTATCGTGGAAACTCAAGCCGAACAAACTTTGGGTGGCAAGTGCCCGCTGTGGACAAAAAGTGGTCGGACTGAGCGCCTTCTCTTCACACATGGGAGGAGGAAGCCGAGTCCTTATCCTTCGAGCTTCCATGCTTCAAGCTGTCAACCTTCTGGTTAAGGTCAGACACCATTTTTTGCATCATTTCCATAACCTCATGAAAACGTCGATCTGTGTCAGCTGCCAGCCGTTCATACGCCTGATCAGACATGGCCGGTGCTGGCTTTGATACCAATTTACTATGGGCCCCACATAAGGATCGAGTCACCGGTCTGTTGACAGGGTGGTCTTGTAGAGAAAGAGAAAGAAAGCGCTGCTTTTTACCTATCTTGTCTAACGGAAAAGACAGATTGGAGCTGGAATGATGGTAGTATTACTAGGAATAAGGAAAACAAAATTCATCCGTGATTACACTTGCCAGTGGCCGGGTTTAAATAGAAAACTTGGGTCTAAGGGAATCTAACCCTTTCCCTTACAGAACCCATTCACAAATAATAGCTTGCTAGCCTACACTTCCATCATTACTTATTCTGCCGTTACGCTAATCCTCCCATTAGAGTGCTCCTCTACTCCAGTGTGTTGGAAAGACACATGCGTCAGAAGCTTTGTTCAGACGCCAAAATCATGCATGCAGACGCATGCATTTGTGCCGCTGCTCATACCCATTCATTTATCAGGAGTAGGCTCAGACACGCTACTCTCCTGTCCTTTGCCCACGTTGCTCTTTTGCTTTTTGGTCACGCTGTCCCTCTACTCATGAGCTGGGTTTGCTGCCACGTTGAGTGATTTAGGAGCTGCACATGACATTTTCATTCTAATTGATACCCCAATTTGCCATGCTCGACAATGCATTCGACGTCCCTCCAAGCAGCCTAACATTGCTCTCTAGTTGAAGTCCTCGTGGTCCTAGCTTGGGTGGTGCAGTGAGGATTAAGGCCTGAACATCAGTTGCCCATGGTCATGAAGGAGTTACTATGGCCCATTGTCATGGCCAAAAATTGGCCCGTGCCTGGCCGATAAGTGGTCGCCTCCCATCTAACTAGTCGCGGACCTACCTCTGGACATCCCTCAATGGACCTCCGTCTGCTAGTTGTGCGTCAGAATTTCTCTACCGAAAATAGTGAAACGGCCTAGAGAGACATTGCAACTCAACATCCTCCTCTGTCACATCCTCCAAGGTCACAATTCCTTCGAGACTGTCGACCACCACTTGAATCTTCCCTTTTGCTGATGGTGGCTTGAAGGTCCATGATTCCACCTTTTGTTTGCTCAAATCTTTCTTTTCAACATCTTTTGCCTAAGAAATTTCTCCATTCTTCACTTGAGAAATGTCTCCATGGCCACCTTTAGATTTTTCAAGTTTGTCAAAAAAAAGACCCAATTGAGGAAAGCTTTCTTTCTAGAAAACAATCCAAACACTCAGCAAGGAGAGAGTTGGAATATTTGACTTTTTCCAAGCTCTTAGCAATCTCCCAAGCTTGTACCTACATTTTTTTTCTCCAAGGCTTGCGAATGAGCTTCCAAATCCACTATGACTTGCCTCTGTGTTTTTCACTGTATTCACCTAAATACGTGCCTCGTTGGGGGATGGTTTTTTTGGGAGAAAGGAAAACCTTAAGTTTTCTTGGAAAAGACGACTTTGTTCTTGCTTAGGTTTCTCTTTCCCCAACACTATCCTTTTTCCCTAACCCATACTTACCATTCTGCCCTCCTCCCAAAACGCACCGCATCTCTTATGAAAATTGCAGCTCATTTCCAAATTTGCCACTCATTATGCAAACAACTCATGACATTTGCACTTCCAAATTCACTCGACCTAGAACTATTTTTGGCGTTGTTAAGCTTCTATATAACTCTGCAGACAAGATTTTGATTAGCACAAGTTTCTGCAACGTCCATGAAGGACTTGCACAAGCTTAACCCAACCCAGGTGTAGTACGAAATAGAAATTGTGTGACCCCTATGCAAATGACCTATGACCCATGAATTCACATTGCACTTAACAACGTTGTCATTCTGAAGGGAAGAACAAATAAGGAAACAAAATCCCGAATCATTGGGATTTTTCTTTCCTTTCCCTAAACCCTTGCTCACCCTACTCTCCCATGATCAAAGCCCAGATATTCGATAAAGATCCTTCCATTTTTAGTCTAAAGGTAAGAATTTCATTGATTACAAAAGTTACCATTTGAGAGCTGTGGAAGTCTACAACAAAAGAGGTCAATTTTGAAGAGAATCACGAAACAAACAAGAAATCCAAAATCAGAGACATCTTTTTACTCTAACCTGATCTGTCAAAAGAGTTCTATATGTTGTAAGGATTTCTTTCAAGCAATAATACAGTTTATTCTAGATAATATATCTTGTTGTTTGCATAAACCCCCACTTACTGGGGAATTTTGCTTTTACTTCGATATTGTGCTTACTATGTGCACTTTGATTATTAAGGTATACCTTTGATATTGTAGTCCCTAATTGTTCCTTTCCTAAATATCATTGAGACCAAATTGTAATCTTAGAATTTGTAAGTGTTTGTTACTATGATTGTTAAATCAAAAAGGTACCTTCTAGTGTTTTACTAAAAACGTAGAGTAGAGCTTGAAAGGAGTAGCCTAATTCACTTTAAAATCTTTGTATTGTTTGTTGTAGTGAAGAATTGAATCAATTGATAGGATCTTCAATTAATTCAGACTTTATTAGTTAATTTATATTTGAATTGATTGATATTATATTTACTTGAATGTTGTTTGATTAACTAGTTGAAAAATACACTAACACAACAGAAAAATAAAGGAAAAAGGGAAATCTAATTCAACCCCTTTCTCCGGTCAAATTGTCAACCAACCGTGAATGGAGGAGAAGGCCTAGGCCAAGTCGACCTCCCTGCTCGGGTTGCATCTTCCAGTGCAAACGTGAGTGACTCACCGAAAGAAGCCAGATGCCTATAACGTGTGCCACGCTGGAGGGAAAGACTGGCATGAAGCCTTAAGCCACTAGGGACAACGACCACAAGATGGATCCATATCACCTCATTCCCTCGACCAGTAGAGCAGGGAAGCTAGGACCCGAAAGCCACTGTCATGCTTTGGATAAATTCTCTTGGGAGTAGGACAGTCATCAGGGCAAGGGAGGTGACGGCTCGAGCAGTCGTCCTACACCCACTGTGTACAACCGTCGGAAAATCTCCAGCGAAAAGTTTTTGTTATAACAAAATAATTCCTTTTTGTTTGAGGCTTTTTTGTAAGCTATTAGAATTCTTTTCTTATTAGGAAAACATCCTTGGGAACGAGGTCTCAAAGTAAGGGAGAGGAATGTTGTATCTTGGCCACGAGTAGGAAGAAGAATTGGATTGGGATGAGGTTTTAGAACAAGAGATGTGGCAACTGAAGAGATTGCATGACCAATAAAGAAAGTAGATCAAGTGGAGCGTTCTCGAAAATATGACTATTTTAGTTGAGATCATTAATCGCTTGTAGTAAAGGCAAATTAATTACTGCATTTAAGCTAATAGGGAAGGGATCTCTGAGGGAATAACTATCCAGGGACCGGCAACTTGTAACAAAAGTAGCATAAATGGACAACAGGCGATAAGCTGTAATTCGAACATGTCTCCATTATATTAAGGAGATCAGATAATGTAAACGGCAATCAATGAATTTGAATATCCACTTAGGTTCCCTCTTAACCCTTAATGTTCGACAAGACTGATCGGCCATTACAACTGTAACATCCCCGAACACGTTATCAAACACTTGCACGCAATGCCCTCATATCATGTTTACCAGCAGTAAGAGGGTAACATCTCCAACAGAGGGTTTGGCGCTGCATGCGTTCGTGTAAAGCACACCAATCCACTGAACGATTTCAGCTGCGTAAGCTCCAAGCCTTGCCAACATGACAAAGAATAATCCCATCAGCCTGAACGTCACAAGGTTATATTCCACACAATCTACTCTCACCCTTTTACTCACTTTGATCTTTTCTATCCTCTTTCTCTCAACCTATCACCAAAGTTGACAAGACAGGTGGTTAATTGTGTTAGATGTGATATTCAACGCAATCCTCTCTATCAAGATTTATCTTCAGTTGCCTATAGATACGAGGTGTAGAAAATCTTATATATGCTTTGTCATTTGAGGACCAGCGTGTGTGTATATGTGTATATGTGTATATATATATATATATATGGAAAATAAAATTTCCAGTGATACATATATGTATGGAAATAAGTTCTAGGGATAGATTGCTCTCTTATTAACGTATTGATTACTATAATTTTTCCTGTGGTCTTTCTCTCAACCTATTACCAAAGTTAACAAGACAAGTGGTTATAATTGCCTTAGCAGCAGACAAGGGTTAAACGTAATTTTCTCTAGTAAGATTTCTTTTCAATTGCCTGTAGATACGAGGTTTAGGAAATCACATATATGTTGTCATTTGAGAGAGACAGAGAGAGAGAACTAGCACGTATGGTAGAAAGGTGTATTGTGCACATGAACTTGAAAAGGGCTCCTATGATGGTGTACGGAGAAACACGATGAGGCCTGGGAACGTGCGAAGGTGCGATGAGGCTTGAAGACATACAGTGATGAACAAAGAGGCCTAAAGACCACATGGTGGGCACAATAAGGCTTGCAAACATACGGTGAAACAGTAAGGCACCATAAGGACTGGAGACAAGCTTGAGATGTGACAAGACTGGGAGATGTGCAATGAAGCATATGTGCAATGAAGCACATATACATTATAACGGAAAGGAGGCCTAGAAGCTTGATGAAACCTAAAGGTCCATTGTGAGACCGAAAGTCCAATAGCATGGTGCGGCCCAAAGTTGCAACAAGGCCCTAGAGATATATAAAAGAGTGATGCCCAGAGTAAACCCAAAAACTAGAGTGGAGGCAAGGCCTAAAGTCTGCGTTGGCTTTCAGCTTGCATTTCCTCCGAGTGGTGGAGAGATCCATAGGCCATGGAGTCCAGCGTAAAGGAGTGACTTTTATAGTTTCAACTTTGAAACTTTGAAAGTTATAGTTTCAACTTGAATAATTTTACATCTTAAAAAGGATATGATCAAATTTAAATTGCTTATTGGTGGAGACATCAGTAGTATTTTTTGCTATGAATTTGAAATTATTCATTTTTTCACCCTTACAAAAATAAAATATAATGAAAAATAATTTAACTAGACATAAAGTTTTAAAAAATACAAAAACTGCAAAAAAAAATCTAAATATCCAAGCTAAGTTTTTTTTTTTTAAAAAAAAGGAGTTAATATATCCCTACAGCGATGAGAAGGTCATTCCAAATACGTGATTACAGACGAATACACGTGGCTTCCTTTTGCCAAAAATTCAGATATATTATAGAAATATCGCTGTTTAGAATATAAAATCTTTGGCCGGCTGTTCGCGTCTGAGAGGCAACTAATGAGGCGTTTCTTAGTGGGCCTTTCGTCATGCGATGCGTCGGAAGGCAGGTACGGCTGGTCTGATTGGCCCTTAAAGACGTACTTCCATATCAGAATCTCATCACTGTACTCTCAGTTTTCATCTTAGTTTTCATCTTAGTTTCATCTTAGTTTTCATCTTAGTTTTCATCTTAATTTCATCTTTTATGGGTAAGACAAAAGAGATAAATATTAAAATGTATATGTGTTAATTCCACCTCGTATATAACTTTAACTTTATTATTATTTAATATATGAAGACATACATATAAGACGGAAGTTTTATATGAAATATGTATTGATGAAAGTTAAATAGAAAAAATGTTTCGTTGATTATAAAATTAATTTTTATTTGATTTTTTTTTAACTTTTTGTTATAAATATATTTTTTGTATAAAACATATTTATTAGTTAAATATTTTCATTTTTTTAAATGAATACATAAATTGTTTTCTGAAAATATAGATGAGAAGTCGCTTAAAAGCGATTTAACATTTACAATCAAACTTGTAGACGGATTTAATTTGGTGTTTCTTTGTCAATCTCATAACCGAGTTGAGGTTGACGTTTTTGGGTTTTTATTTGAGCAAATGCTAAAAGAGGTCCGGTAATCAAGGATGGGGACTGGAACGACATCGTCACATATTCATGTCACATGCTGAAGTGGCGGAATAAGAGTGCTCGGCGAGAAATATCCACCGAATCACTCCGTCTCCGTCTCCGTCTCCGTCTCCGTCACCCTCACCCTCACCCTCCCCGTGACTTTTATTTTATAGTTCAGGTAGCTTGTCCGTTGAGGTGGCTCAAGATGAGGCAGAGAACATGGCCATGCCGATGGGAAGGCTCCCGCTTCTCGTCCCTTTCTCTGTCGAAATCTAACGTTTCAAAGCAGTACCCTAAACCCCCTACCGGAAAAACTTTACTTGTGACCCGCCAGATCCGGTCCCGTTCTGACGGCCACGATTTCTCGGCCCTCCCGTACGATGTTTTGGCGAAGATCGCGGGGTCGTTCAGCCTGCAGAACCTCCGGGCGGCGTCGCTCGTGTGCAGGTCATGGTGCGAGGCGCTCCGGCCACTGAGGGAGGCCATGCTGTTCCTACGTTGGGGCAAGCGGTTCAAGCATGGCCACGGAGGGGTACGCCCAAATTTGGAGAAGGCTCTCGATTCTTTCCTGAAAGGTGCGGCTCGTGGCTCGACTCTGGCCATGGTCGATGCCGGTCTCATCTACTGGGAATTGGGCCACAAGGACAAGGCCATTGCTCTGTATCAGACAGCCGCTTCTCTTGGCGATCCTGCCGGGCAGAGCAATTTAGCTATTTCCTATTTGCAGGGTTCGAGCTAAAAACTAGATACTTTTTCAGAACAGCAAATTGTGGCAAACTGTTCATCAGTATTTGCAATCTCGTGCTCATGTAAAGTTTGACGATTGTGTAGGTGAACCTTCGAATCCGAAGGAGGCTGTAAAATGGCTGTACAAAGCCTCCCCCGCTGGCCATGCTCGGGCTCAGTACCAGCTCGCGCTTTGTCTGCATCAAGGTCGCGGCGTAGATTGCAATTTACAACAAGCCGTAAGCAATTCTTTCCCTTGCTCCTGTTGTCCTTGTTTGTGCGTGAATTTTCAACTGTGGGGCATACTCTGAAAATGGTTGGACACCCTTTAAGCGTTTATTCGAAACCCAGTTGTTGGCATAAGTATAGCAGTACAGTTTTTGCAACTTTTCTGGTGCAGTATATCCCAGAAATTCTGTATGATAGGTTCCCATTTCTGGTACAGGCTCGGTGGTATCTAAAAGCAGCGGAAAATGGGTATGTCCGAGCGATGTACAATGTCTCGCTGTGCTATTTGTATGGGGAAGGTTTAGCGCAGAGTCATCGACAAGCGAGAAAATGGATGAAGCGGGCGGCTGATCATGGTCACTGTAGAGCTCAGTTTGAGCATGGGCTTGCTCTCTTTTCTGTATGTGACGTTTCTGTACCATCGTGTTGGATACACTAAAACTAGTTTTGTGACATTGAGCCTTATGAGAATGAAATGCTATAAGAAGAGCAGAGGAAGATAAGAATGGATATTGAGACCTTCTATGGTCAGGCATGAAGCATACTTTGTAATCCAGGAGTTGCAACAAACCTACGCACATTCACTAACGTCTTATGTCGGCCCTTTTTTGCTTCGTTTCTAATTCTCTCACAATCTTATCCCTTACTTGTATAAGATTAGGAGATCTCAATTTCAGTAGACTCAAACCTTAGATATAAGATATAGAACGTGAACACTGGGGTCATCCACCAGCAATTATGCACGCATTTTCTCCTAGAGTTGTAATTCCGAAATTCTTCAAAGAATTAGAGTATTAAAAGCTCAATATTAGAGGGTTTAATTTAGAAAGTATTAAAGCTCATCTATAAAGACTACTAGGCATGTTTCTCTGCATTCATCGTCTTCTCAGGTTGGTTGCAACTTGACAATTATAATAATGTTTGAGGTTACATTTAGAAAGGACATCAATTTGTCTTCTTCATGTGACTTTCTGTGACAAATATGGCTTTCAAGTGTTTTCAGCGGTAAGGTTCCTTTTTGTCCAAATAGCCTTTGCTGCCTCAGCAGTCTGGGGCTGGGATTCAATCTTTTCTTGTTGATTTAAACGAACCATCAGATATGTTCAATAATTAATTTGTTTTGGTCTTAGAGATTCTGATGGTAATGCTGCTTGCACAGGAAGGGGAGAAGATGAAAGCTGTAGTGTACCTGGAACTTGCCACACGTGCTGGTGAGAGAGCAGCAGCACGTGTGAAGAATGTAATTCTCCAACAACTGTCAGCAACTTCACGGGATAGAGTCATGCTTCTTGCTGACAATTGGCGTTCTTTGCCTTCATCTCGCTGAAGGTACCTTATAAATGGTTTGCACACTTTACATTTTCCTGTCGTCTTTTGGCTGCATTTTCTTTGGTCGTCTCTTTTCTGATGAGCAATGACAGTTGTTAGTTTAGGGCAGATACGAAGAACATATGTCCCTACTTGTTACTCATCAGTCAGTGTGCATTCTAACTTTGCTATCCTTCTATGCACTCGGTATATTTTGGTCCAATTACTGATTCTACATTGTCTTTCATTCTGAATTGAATGGTTTGAAATTTCTCTGCTGGAAGGATACTCTCCATTGGAAGGATAGTGACTAACCACTTGTTTTGTTTTTCTCAGTATTGTTGCTGAGGAACCTGTTTTGTTCTTCATCTTCTGACTTCTGTCAAACTGTGCTGCATACAAAGTGGTTTGAGATAGTAATCTGATGGACCGGGGGCCTATTTATGTAATTAGTGATAGCTTGCGGGCAAGTTGTATTGAACCAATGACCAGTGAATCACCCGAAATGTGTATATTTATAGATTAATGGTGAAGTTGGTCACTTGACTTCCACAATATGCTTTCAGGGTCTTCAAGACAATTCATCTTGGCAATTGACCCTCTGATTGCTTTCCTTGATCAGGAGACGATGACAGAAATTTCAGTCAGTCATACATATGTCTTGTATGAATGATTAATCCATGGCCAACTGCAATTTTGTTAATCTTCAAGTTTTTGTAGATATACTCCGACGTGAAATGACTAATTGCTTACTATATTGTCAGTCGAATCTTCATTTACTGCTCCATTTGACCACTGGGTTATAAACTATTTTCTTCACATTGCCAATAGCATTAAATTGAGGTATGGAACGCAGATTGCCCTGACTTGTTTATGGAACATGTGTGCGCACGCGTATGTGTATATGCTGTTGGTGCTGAATGGTATGGCTGGAAGTTCTGATGGTTAACGACTATCGTGGCTCTTCGAAAGGCAACAATTGCTATGGTGAATTAAACAGAGTGGTGGTTGGGCTTAGTGACAGTAGTTGTAATACTACTTCCATTGCATTGTACATCTCCTGCTGCAATTTGTATCAAGGATAACGCACCATTTCAAACAAGGAGCAACTCAAACTTGGAAGGAGTATCCTGTATTTTAGTGGCATAGTTTCAGAATTGAACTTTCATCCTTTCAAGATCCTTACATAAACAACCCCTATTGGAGGAATATAATCTATATATGAGCTTAATAGATGGGCAAATCAAGAGTATATATTTCAGATACATGCATTAACATTTTGAAACCAAACCAGTAACATCTGAAGCCAAAATATTCCTGTGGAACTTTATCACTCTTAGGAATTTCAAAATTTTAAAATGGCTGTATGTAGCCGTTCCTCTGACAATCCAAGAAGCTGCAAGCATTCCTATATGCTGATTTCATGCTGATCAAGAGAACAACTCCCTGACAGTAAAAAGGAAAAAAGGAAACACAAACCACAAGTCGGGGACGAGAACAGATTTCATTCTTTCTTCAACTCAGCTCCAAAATTTGAAGATGCACCCACTGAAGGTTGGTTTCTTGAAAATTCAGAAAACCTATTAGTTTTATGACAATAATACATCAGGAAAACCCATACAATTTAGGTAGACATAAGTCCAGATAATGGTCTAAGAAAACAGCAGATATAAAAGTCAAAACAATTCACTGCCTTCACTAGTGCACTATACAGATTAATCAAAAGCATGAATTGGTTATGGAGTAGATTGAACTGTAACAATGAATTTCTTTTTTCCTCTTCTTTTTTTTTGAAGAAAAAACAAGAAAAGATATTTATATGGGGAGGCTACAGGAGAAAAAACGGGGAGGCAACACCAACGAATGCTGTGCATAATCACTTTCCTACAAGAGTAATAGTTTGATGACCTATTGTATTTGCTTATTCAGCCGCTGTATTTGTATGACAACTACTCTTTTTCATCTGATCAAAGAGTATCAATCACAACCAAGTACCTAACAGTGTTGCAATGACCCCTCAAAAACAATGGTCCACTTCTCACCAAGTTGGTATTCAAGGATCAAATGTAAGAATTTGAGAATGGTCTCCAGCGTGATACAGATTTAGGTGGTAAATAGCCTTGGAGACCAATTCTCTCAATTCTGGATGCTGGGAAATCACAGTACGGTCTGCCCCCTCAAGCGCAGTCAACACCCTCGCCTGTTCCAAAGCTTCACTGTTGCTTGCATGTAATGCAAGGTAGCAAAGGAGAATCAGACCATGCAGCAGTGTCTCTTCATTGCCCCTTAGTATTCTCATCAAACTCGGCACACCATTGAACTCAATTATCGTCTTTGAATGCGAGATATGAAGATAATTGTCAGGACAAGCAAATTTCCCTAGCGCAATGGCGGCTTCCAAAGCCACGGCCAGGTTTCTATGACTAAGCTTACTTACTAGTGGCTCAATGACCCGGGTTTCTCTGGCAGGAAACGTCCGAGCCAATGAACCAATCGATTTTATGGCTGGGACTTGCAACATCGGGCTGTCCAAATCTCTGATCACCCTCAAGAGCTGATCCACAACGGCTTTAGCAGCTGGTGAATTAGTCTTGAATGCTGCACGCCTAAGGTCATCATTGGACTCGGCCGCAGCCGTAATCTCCATTAGAGTCATCAAACAATTGCACTGCAACTCTCCTTCTTCTTTCTCCACAAACTTCGCCAAACAGAGAAGCCCTTTCGTCTCCGTTATCCTACGACTATTTGATACACTCCCTCTCGCAAGCTTCCACAAAGCCTCAGCACAACTGATTTTCAAACTAAGCTTCACTTCTGGCTTCTCGTTCTCCCTTTCTCTCCTATGTTTACTCCCCTCAGAATTGTAATAGTAACTATAGTAATAATGCGAGCTCGAACTAGCGCTCGAATTGGAGAACTGTCTGCTACTGGGTCTAGCGAGTGATTTCTTTTCCATCTCCTTGTTAATCTGAACAATGGAATGAATGCTTGGCTTACCGGATTGGTGATCTCTGTGATCGTCCACCAAGGTGTCGAACGACAGGAGCGTTACGAGCGGCCTTATCACGTTCTCCCTGGCGAAAGCCTCTTGCGCGAGAGGGTCATGCTCGGCCATCCTAGCCACCAAGTTCGCCACCTGAGATTGAATCCTCATCGGAGAGTCCCCGAGGGCATGAACTATAATTGGAAGGCCATGCTCGTTCGAGATACTCCTCACTCGGTCCTGCTCGTTTGCCAAGTTGTAAAGCGCACTCGCCGCCGCGAATTGCGCGTCCGGCGACCCGCTCTCCTTCAGGAGCTTCAGTAACAGGGGAACCGCGCCCTCCTCCACTATTATCTTCTTGTTCCTATCGTTGTCTTTGACAAGCGAGGCGAGTTCGTTCGCTGCCTCGATTCTTTCGGTGAGTGGGGCCATTTGGAGGGTAGCGATGTAGGACCAAACCCAGGCGAGAATCGGATCGTTGCTGGCGATGGGCGGGAGAGACAGGACGATTCCAGTGGTGTTTTCGGAGTCGAAGACACTGAGGAGCCACCTCATGTCCCCTATGGACGACTCCAGGAAGGCAAGGACCTTCCGGTAGTCAGCGGCAGTGACGATCGTGACGACGCGCCGGAGGATGCTTTGGCGCTTACACTTGCGGACTAGGGTTAGGGCACGTTCTAGGTTCTTGGAGACCTCGGCGACCACTCGCCGAATTGGGCGCTCGTAGAGAGACGGCGTCGCGGTGGTTAAACGTACCAGGTTCCGTAGCATCTGAGCGAGGCGGTCCGCTTGCTTGCCCACCTCGATACACTCGAGCTTGAACGACTCAGCGTCGTCCGCGGCCGAGCGAACCCGCTCGGCGAATAGAATCGGGTACGAGAGCTCCTCCTCCAATCGCTTCTCCTCCGAGGCCATTTCCAACTCGGCCGCTGACTGAACAAATTACTAGGCGAATAACGAGAGCAGTTGCTGGTATTTTCCCGAAGGGAAGTGCCGGGAGTCTACGGCGACTCAGAGACAGACAAGGTTTTGCAGGCGTGGGTTGGTGTTGGTGGGACAGTTTCGTCTCGCTTCGTTTTTCCTTCTTCGCATGTCTGTGTCTCCTCACTCGGCCTGCCTTGTATTGGAAGTCGGGCAACGGGAGCGCGTGGGGGTGTTCCGAGGAGACTAGTCCAAACGCTGGGTCGCGCCGGAGTACATTAAATGATTTGATTTCCCCTTTGTTTTTACTAACTGCAATATTTTACTGCCGATTTTAGCACAAAAGTTACAATTCCTCTGCCCTGCATTCACAGTTTAGCGATAATCCTCACGCTATCTTTTCTTGTTTGAAGGGTCAATTTTCACCTCTCTGAAACAAACACACACACACACACGACTTGACTTGCTGACTAGACTCGCGGACCGTCTCTCGCCCGTTTCCTCCGCGCAGTTCATACGAAAGTCTTGTTGGGGACCACGTCCGCTAAACTTAACGCGGGATCGCACAAAAAAAAAAAGAAAAAAAAAGGACATTATTCTGTGAGAGAGGATAACGTAAAATTATGGTGTTCCCACAAAGCGACCACGAAATGAGAAAGAAAACTGATCGGATAGATGTCAACATTACTGGACGGAAAACCATTTTTGTGTTAGGGCAATGAACTTGGACGTTCAAATTTTCTACGAGGCTGACTACCCAAATGAATATCAAAGATGGGGAGAGTTCAGCATTTAGTGAAATCCGGATAACAGATGTTTCCATAATATTACATTCAAATTGCACAATGGTGCCTGCGGCTTCATCATTTGACAAACAACACCCAAATCCCACATAGTTAAACAACAATTGAAATCACATTTTTTTTTCTCTCTTATTTTATTTTATTTTATCGCAATAACTAGTAGCAGTAAAATCCTGCTAAAACTTCCTTTCAAAGCTTAGCCAGTAGCCCATTCTGGATAGGCTTTACTGCCATCGCATTTTCCTTGATTTCCGCATCGCTTACACTGGGAGGCACATCCACAGCCGGCGAGCAATTGAAGAAACCATGTGGCTGCATTACAAACAGCAGAAAGGAAGCATGAAAATCTTCAAAAAAAGGAAAGGAAACAAAAAAGGGATATGTTGTTATGAGCAGTGCAATACCATAAGCATGAAACCAATGCGATCCACAGGCATAACAGGCCAGTCTTCCAGCCGAGGAATGTGTGTGACTCCAAAGGCATACCTGTAATCATTTGATAAGACCATGATCGTTACCAATGGATCTCTATTATCCCTTCATCACTAGCTTTGCTCAACCGTACACAAATCTTTTTGTCACTCTGTCTTAGTTGAAGTACCTATTAGTAACAATTTGAGGTATTTCAAATTGTCTAAAACCTATTTAAGAGTCAGCTATAAAATGAAACTCATGCCTTGTACTTAGAAGTGATCGCAAAAAGAAAAAAAAATGACATTTTTAATATAGTATCAAAGTTTAAGTTCAAGAGGTGACACTCCTTATGTATAAAGTGGATGTATTAACCCCTTAATAAAACTTACAATCATATTAGTTGTAAGAATAATGTGAAGAATATTTCACATTGCTTATACCAGTCCAAGACTATTTATTCAATGTAGTATAACTCAATATTATCAAAATCAAGTTTTTATATGGTGTACATAAATATAAAAGTAAGCCACATTTACAAAGCACATGGAAATTCTGAAAATAAATTTGGAATGTTAGTAATTGATATACACGATTGCATACATATGGAGATCTCATGGATAAAATAGAGGAAACAATTTCAACAAATACTTAACTCAGTAGTTAGCAAGTGCTGTTGGGATCTCTTGGTCCCAAGTTCAACACCTCAAGAGTATATGGGTAGATGTGTAAGTAAAAAATAACAATAAAATAAATAAAAAATAAAACAGAGGAGAACTAACCAAAGAACGACGTCAGCTTCTTCTAGCGATCGATTTTGCTTAACCCAGGTAGGCAATCCTTCCCCAACACGTGGATTTTGATTAGGAAACTCACCCCCCGGATACATTTCATCCCGTGCATATGGCGTGACCCAAAGATTATGCTTCAAAAAAGCGGCTCTTCTTAGAAATTTTGCCTCAGAACCAGCTAAGGGTAAACAATTTGAACCAGGTACAAGTCTATATCCTGTTAGCTGTCCAGTTCGATTCACATTTCTCGTGTTTCTAACCTACATTAGGGAACAAGATGGATCATTAAAGTAGTTAACAACAAACCGAAACCAAGTAAATGGTAAACTGTAAGCATCTCCTCCAACCTAATCCACGCTGCATCGGAGCAATCAGAAGTGAAAGCAAAACACAAAACAGGTTATCAAGAAACCAATAAGAAGTCCAATGCAAGCGACAGAAGAAGAATAAAACTACCCAACAAATGCTAGCAATACCTTTTTCCTGGAATAAAACAATAATCGTAAGATAAGAGAAAGGTATCATGAAAGTAAAATCATAAAAGGCCTACAAAATAGGCTCAGAGGTAAAAAATTTCGACAAGAGCTGATGAGTATTAGATATAGGCTACACCGAATTCCCAACCTTTCGTGAATCAATGTGATGATATACAAGCTTCAACCAACATTAGTTGCCACCTTAAAAGATTTTAGAAAAAAAAAAAAAAAGAAAGACCCAGAGATTTTGGACAAGTCATGACACTAAACATCAGAAAGGATAAAGAATCTTACAATCCAATGCCGAGCAGATAAAGGATTACAATCGCGTATTGCTTGTAATTCAGATCTCAGCAGTTCCTCTTCAGCAAAGAAAGCATTGTTATGGACATTATTTTTTCCTGGTTCTTCAACTTTAACATTCACCTCAACAACCTAAAAGCCAAAGATAGTTCGGATCTATAATCATCATGCGGACAAACTTAACAAGGATTTTCTTCCCCATCCTCCCCCACCCAACCCCTCCAAACAAAAAAAGAGCATATAAGGGCAAACAGGAGAAAAATGCACTAGAAAAGCAGGCATTATAAAGCAATTAAGATGGAACATTCTTATGAAGGAAATTATCACCACTGTAAAAAGTTGACCTCTTGCAACATATCAACAGCCATGCAGATGGTTTGAGAATATGCTAGAAAGATAGTTTTACCAGACAACATAAAAAATCCCACGTATAGGCTATTGGCCCAGGACGGCAATGATTATTACATTGAATACACATGATGATATCAGAATTCCATTCCTCAATGACTTTGAGGGAAGGAAAAAGTATTCCGAAGGTTCTTAAAACTTTCAAGTAACCCCAAATAGAGGATAAACTGCAATGCTAGACCTATCAAGTGACCAAATCCATCCGAACCATAAAAAACAAAGAAAACATTGTAATGCCCGACTCAGGAAATTGTTTGCTGCATATGTATGATGGCGTGTGATAAACCTGACAGATCAAATCATAATTGGGCTCTCTGTATGATTTGGCTATTCATTTAAATAGCCAAATCACTGAATTCACATCCTTTGTTGAACTCAGAAGACACTCTCGGCAGACTATTGTTACCCACAAAATCCAAGGAAACAGAAGATCCATACTTAGGGAAACTCATATTGTACAACAGCTCCCCAAGTCGTATAATATTACAAAGTTGATTTTAATACCCTTGCAATGATTTGGCAATGCATTAGTCAAACCATGCACCACCCCAAAAAGAAGCAGATAAAATTAATATCTTCAATATCATATATATAGCACAGAGCTAGACTATTCATGAAAACGTCACCCAGGTCCCAAGATGACTAGGCCTGTGGGGAAGCCAGTGTCGAATTTTAGTCGCAGAACTATAGACAGAACTAGGAATCCCAATGATGCTTTTAAAAATAACTTGTGTCAGACAAGATGGTTAGCTATAAACACCGTGAAATATAAATAATGCACTTAAGTATACAAATATAAATAATGCACATAAGCTTACCTGATTAAGTGTTTCACCAGGTCTGCAATCAACTGCCATGTCCATACGAGCTACAAAAAAGTGTTGATGCACAGGAGCATATAAGCCAGGAGCAATTGTTGTACCGTACTTTCGAGTTTCCCCTGGTTGCAATGCTCCTAAGCTAAGTATTCCAGTGAGTTTAACCTCAGCTTCAATCTTTCCATCCTATAACAAAAGAAATGAAGCAAGAGTTTATCTTGAGTTGCTTGCTTCAGACAACAATATCAAACGGAAAGCCTAACAAAGAACAGCCGTCACACTGCAGTGAGCATCTAAAAACCAGTAAGAACATAAGCAGACAACCAAATGTTGCCATCATGAAGGTACTGAGCTCCAAATACAGTCCTCAGAGGACCTTTTTACTATTTGAAGGAGCAATTGCTGCATAATCACATGAAAATATAATTGATTCTGCTGGTCAATGAGGTACAATTAAAGGGGGATTCACAACTGGATCAAGGTTGACTACTTGCCTGATAAAAATGCCAGAAGAATCCATACTCATAGTTAGCCACAGTGCATATAAAAGACACCGTCAGCCTTCTAGATCGTCGAACTTCTGCCAGACCTGATCTCCAATCTTGATGTTTCCACAGAATCCCATGATCCTCTTCATGCAAGCAAACACAGTTCTCAATTGTTTCAACACCCCCATTGAAATTGGTGAAGTGCGCATCAAAGTACTTTATGTATCCCAGACAATCACATCCCTGAAATGCCAACATTATGTCATAAAGAATTGATTTTAAACCAATAGAAATTGCAACTATTAAAAAACAATGCAAAACAAAGCAAAGAAAAGGGGGAGGAAAAATGAAAAAAAAAAAAGGTACCCTGACCTTCTTAAGCGAATGAGCATTCTTTCCAAGCCCATCTTCCCCTGCATCAAATGCATTCTTCCTGTAATGTGGTTCATTTGGGTCTCCATAAGGGACCACCATCTCAACAAAACTTAACCTGTGGGCTACAGGTCTCCGACCTCTACTACCATCAATATATGCAACGGAGTATATTACCAAGCCCTCCCTAGGGGTGAAACCAATACGGAAGTTCCACTGCCCACCAGAAATGAAAATAAAGGAATAACTATACAGCCAGCTTAATTATACAAACCACCCATGAAAATTCAGAAAACAAAATCACACCTTCTGCCACTGAACAAAGTGCCCATTTACACGAAAACTTGGACCCTCGGGCTGAATGATTTGTAAAGGTTTCACATCACTTCTATCAACACCTCCACGTGTTTCTCCAGGGGTGTAATTTCTCAATGGGTCAGCAGGTGGTAAGGGAACAAGTTTACGGTCTTCAAACTCAATAACCACCATATTTTGCATATCCACGAGTACATGGATCCCATCAACTGGACGTGCATACCCGTTTTCCATAGGGCAGTCACTCTCTGTTCTACAGAAGATAAGTGGTTTAGCAAGTCTGCGGCTAGGCGCATCAGCATCACTGTGATATCCAGCACACCTGTTAAAAGAGTTAGCACACTGGAGAGTGAGAACAATTAACAAAAATATAGCCGATGCATGCATTTAAAAAATATTCTCGCATAAAAATCCATCAAAAGGAATCTCAATGAAGTAGCTAACCAGGGATCAACCATCACAAGATCCATATCCTCAATACCCCTTCTCTTCATGGCCTCCCTAAATGGAGGAAAGTCCTTTACAACAGCTTCACATTCAGCATATTCCACAGCGTCCTGTTATGGCAGAAGCAATCGAGAAGAATGTTGACATTGGACAGACATGTCTAAAATGATTAATATGGAATTAGGATGATGGTTAGCGGAGGTGGGCCCAACAAGCTGGGCATGCAATCTAAGAACTGTTGAAAGAGTCAATTTATCTTGGTCACAAAATCATTTCTTTGTAAAATCAAACAGAAGCAAAGGAAAACGTTCCCGGTAGAGAAGGTTGCTGCAGCATTCATGTAATTTCCTTAGCAAAGGGATAACAGAAGGCATTAACCTTTTAGCAATCTTTTCCAGACATTCCAAACATTTTCTCTTAAAATCACAATCATGTCAAAATGCATAGTAACTTACGTTCCAGGATAGAAACAGCTTTGCATGTAGACTCAGGTGCCAATTTAGTATTTCTAGGATACAGTCATAAGACTATAATGAAGGCATTCCATCACGAAAGATATCAATTTCAAATGAGATTTACAATAAGATGAAAGCTCCAGATTTCTTCAACAACCTAGTTAAGATGATCGATCAACTACAAGAGAAGCTATTTAAAATCTAGGTACCAATAATATGCATAGCAACTTCTATTATCATAAAGTAGTAAAAGGTCAGCTTATAATGAAGGGGAAAGCAATAGCCCCCAATATACCATGGGTGGCTGAACATCCGGAACAACTTTTGATGAGATAACTTTGCCCCTGTGGTGACCACCACGAGTTGCTGCGTGCACTTCTGATAGTTCAACAATCGATATGCTTGTCTCATTCGACCTCTTGTTGTACACAACTAGTCTTGCTTGTCTTGGAGGAAGCTTACTAGGAATTACAGGCCCGCCTTTTGACTTGGGAAGTAGTGATGGTTGAAAAGGAGGGAAGAAATATGCATCTGCCAGTGCAACAACACTTTTTTCTGGTTCCACCAAAGTTACTTCAATAAAGCGCATGCTATCTCTCACCTAAAAGTTCAAGAAAGATTATCACTTATCAAGCGGATAAACAAGAAGACCTTAGCCGGAAGAAAATGTCAACTAAACTCTGTTATTTCATGATCTGAAGCATAATTCAGGATAAAGAAATAATAATGAGACAAACCTCAGGGGTTGCTCCAGCAGCCCTGACAGTCGCCACTGCCACAGAGATCTCGGCAGCAGATAAAGGGTCCAATGGGTGGCTGGTTTGAGCCCTCACCATGACTGGCATGCCTATGCAATCAAAGAAGCAAGATTCATAAGCAACAGAACTGAAACTAATGCTACCTAATCTATCATATACCTACCAAGAAAAGCTCTGTTTTGGCTAGCGATAAAATTTGGAACTTCAGCAATTCGAAGCAGAAAAGGCCACCTAAGTCAATTACGCTTCCAAAACACACTTGACAAACTTAAATTCTAAAATATACCAGGGCATGAAGAAAGGAAATCGAGGATGAGATTATAACCTCAAGACCATTAGATTAACACCTCAGACACTAAATCTTACGACATTAGTGTTTGGTTGCCGAGAAAACGAAGAGAAGGAAAGGAAACTACAAATGTTTTGAGTGTCGGAGCTGTGATTACCTTAGTTGGACCCAAGAAGACAAAAAAGTCCATCCATTTGACCCCACTTTGCTTACTTTAGTTGATCCAGGATTCCAAAACAACAATAACTACTTAAAAAAACTCCATCCGGAGTCCATGTTTCTCTTCTTTCCCTCATGTTTTCTCAGCAAACAAACACATGTTAAAAGAGAAGCACTATTCAAAACCAAGATTACACAGTCCTAGAAACCAAATTCAAGAACAAAAGGCAAAAAAATGTTTTTGCCCTCTACGTGTGGTTAACCTTTGGTAGAAGCAGTGTTTGTAGACGGGGGGTCAGTAATGGTCTCAAGGGATCGGATCATGCTTTCCACGGACGACATCTTGCGCGCTAGATCCTTGGGTGGGTCGGGCTCGGCGACTGCCCAATCGCCGGAGGGGTTTCCAAGCAGAGCAGAAGGAGGAGTTTGAGGTCGCAATGACTTGGAGACGGCGGCAGCTTCTTTCGCAGCACAACATGGCGTCGTTTTTTCCTGAGTTGTGGCCATTGTAAAGGGTTGGCAAGCTCACCGTATCCACCGTAGAAATTGACACTGTAGTACACCACTGACATACAGCAAAGTCCAGAAAGAGACTCTGAACGTTTTCTTTTTCCTCTGACTTCTCACCTTCTCGCTCTTTCTCTCTCACTTTTCCAGCAAGACAAGAAGAAAACGAACATGAACAGGGGGAGGTGGAGCTGGAGATGGAGATGTAGATGTAGCGTCTTTGGCCTTTTCTTTTGAGTTGGTGAATTCCGCAGGTTGCCCATGACATCTTATTTATACAAAAAGCGAAATGGCTTTCGCGTGAAATACGTAAGAGCAGTGATTTCACGCTTTCGCTAACATTTCGGACGTGGGGTAGTCTCCCCTGCTTATTTATTTATTCCTTGTGTATTCGCAATTTATTCTCTCTTTGTAAAGCTCAAGGACCTCGACTGTTTCTATATAAATCTTTCTTATCATTCTCCTTGGAAATAAAACATACAGTCTATAAAATGGTAAGTCCTTCCATGGTTTTTCATTTGTTTTTTATTTTATGGGAGCGCCGTCCCAAAGCTACAATGCGGAACTGACAGGGACAAAACAGGCATGACGCAGGACTGGGGCAACTGGGGGCAAGTACTTGTCTAGAATGCCATGCAAGGGATCTGCCGGATTGCGATTGCGGACCCATGTCTTTATTTCTCGATCCATTTTACAGGCAAACCTAGCTCATATTTGATACATTTTATCACTTCCTCCGGAGCAGAAGAGAGAAGGATAGGACTTGATTACTTAATTATGATGATGATTCCGACGTTCATATGCAAAAGCATGCAACCCTTAAAATTTTATTCTTCTGAGTAGTTGATGACTCAGCAAAACACGAAACTGCTCAGGACTTGTATTTTTAATATACCATTGAATCCTCGTTGCGCACTTTCCATGTAAGGATAGACAAGGGTGAGTGAGATGGATAGAGAAGCTTGGAATTTGTAGGTGAGGTGATTTTAGAGCATAACATGGCATGTTACATGCTTGAGGGGAAGGTTAATTATTAGGCTTGATGAGTAATATATAGATATATATATATATATATATATATATGCATGTTAAGTGATTAACAAAACAGTCAAAATAATAGTAAAGCATTGTAATTGTTTTTTAGAACAAAAGCAGCTAGGAAGAAACGGCCGAACAAAGCAAAACAAGAGTTAAAAGGGAAGAGCTAGAAGCAAGTACAAGATTTTCCCTCCACGTACTTTCTAGCGGCCAAAACGATAGTGGCGGTAACCCCGGAGACCAGGGCACGTCAAGAGGCCCACCATTCTTAACAAGCCTTACCCCACCACCACCGACCCCCATAAAGACCCGAAGGAGCTGCCTTTTCCAACCGGCTGTCTTTACTTTCTTCTCTGTTGTCTTGAGAATAAGGTTCCCCTCTGTCTTTTAGATACCGTATCTTTATTATCCTTATATATTAGCACAATTATAGGTGAATATGCCTTTTTTTTCTTTCATAACCCATTCACAACAAAAATCTTCTATTGCAGTCGATTTTTGCACTAGATAAGATAAGAGAGGGTTTGGGTAGTCCTAGGGCAGTGCCTCTGGGGGAAGCCATCAAATTATCAAACTAATGTAGCTTTGGCAACCCACGAAACTGAAGACAAGGGGGCAGCGCGCTTAGTGGAGAAAAAAAGAGAGGAACCACAGAGATCCACCTAAGATGCAGGTGAGTGATCTTTTTAATTGCCAAATATGGAATATGGAGCCTTTTTTATTTTTATTTTTATTTTTATGAATTTATAGAGAGGTGTCGCCGAAACAAGCGTCCATCGTAGCACAAATTGGCATTGCCGCCCTCATTTAATTGTAGCCTCTTCAGAATCGACAACCCATATATGGGCATTGCTTGGTTAGCATTGCGTTCTTTACTAGTGGCAAGTTGGGTGAATCTTACATACTTTATTTTCCGGTGGAGCATTAGACAACAATGCAAGAGCACGTGGAGCGTGAAAACAATCCTTGCCAGCCGGGTTTTGCAGCTTTCCTGGATTTCTTATGCTTATTTTTTTCCCCAAGGCATTCAAAGGAGACAAAATAGATGATCTCAGCGACCTCTCACAAGAGAATAAAGAATCAAGGACAGGTACATTGATGCTAACATGAAAATTGTACCCTTCAACTTTTCCCGTATCGACCAATCCCGTTGTGACGATGTGTGCGCGCATACAGAATTTGTGTCCTCTAAAAGCATGTCGTACTAGAATCCTTTGGTTTCATTAAGTTCTCCATTTTTGGGAAAAAAAAATAAAAACTTTTTAATAATTTTAAGAAACTAAAATACTCTTCCAATTTTTAAATTAATTTTTGAATTTAATCTTTAGACTTTATTGTAAAAATATCAAAACAAGTAAATGTAATATCTCTTATAAGTCATGGCACAGAAGTATCATTTACTATGAACATGTAAAACATGGAAATAAAGATGCCACAAAGCCGATGGCAACCTTTCATGGTCTCCTTTTACTGACCCATTTCCAAATCAGTTTTATAAACGAATTTAAAAGTCTTGAAGATTATCCAGTTTGCATCTTCTGGTCGAAGTGTACTGCATGAAGGCCTAAGCTCCGGGTGGGCTTGATCCTAGCTTTTAATATACTGATCAGTGTTTCTATTTTGAGCCTGTGTCCGGGGCCATGGCAATATCTAACGACTGGGTCCAAGTTCTTTATCATTAGTACTTAACCTGTTCATGGTTGGAAGCTCAAATCAAGCTGCGCTCACGGGTGGCCCATTAGCAAGAATCATGCTTTCGTAAAGTTTTTCATTTCATATGGGCGACAACAACAAAAGGCATCCGATAGATTGATTCAGCATTCTTTAACATGCATCCCATCCTTTTCGATGTCCGATCGTAAAAGTAGATTTTATTATTTGCTTTTGAACCAGATGACAAGTAGACGCGAGAGACGGAGAGATGCGGGGAGCTCCGGCAATGATTAGAACGTACCAGGACGTAGGCAGGTAACAGGAGCCTCTTGTCGTAACTGGGGGAAGGGAGCCGAGAACACGATTTTTTTTATTATCACATCCGAAGAATTGAATGGCTCCCAGATGACACCGATACAAAACTACCATTCTTAAGGGACTACCCTTGGAAAACCACAGAGGTTGACTTGCAGATTTGGGACTCGATGATTAATTCCGAGACACGCACGGTGGAATCGTGGGAATGTTGTGTCCATGAATAAGAGGTTTGCTATGATTTTCACGCCAACCATTTGAGTTGGTGGAAGAAAACATCGCAACTACCGTTCTCATGTTCTTTCTAGGTATGCCTGTGTTTTTTGTTGAACGGGGGCGCAACGTAATCAATGACGATATGTTGCCATGGAGCGAGGTTGAGAAAAGTTGGAGTTCGGCTGGTGAGGCATATCTGAAAAGGACATGGTCCTATTTCCTGGGTTAATTGCTTACTTGTATGCTTTTGATACTCATTCCTTCTCCACTGATTCGTGCTGATTATATATTTAAGGGACAGTTAAATTGAGGTTTAAGTACTAAAGATAAGATTATTGACTAATATTTAAAAAAATATGAAAATTGTCCTTCAAACTGATATCTAATCTTTAAATTGCAATTTTAAGTTCTTTAAATATATTGGACGTGTATAACAGTATTTCTTCTACCTTATTTAAATTTAAGCTTAATGTATGTTTAAAGTATTAAAAAAATATTGAGTACCAAAGTCCTATATAAAAAAGATGTAAACCTTAGTTAATGTTTAAATTTAAATATAAAAATTATTATTATTTAACTTATGAGCTAATTTTGAGTCAACTTTAACTGACCTAAAACAGAAAAACATGTGCAGTGAATGCATGCAATGGATTTGCGTGGTCGAAAATAAAACTAGATTTCGTAGAGCTGAGAGGAACTCAGTTCCGTGAATGAGTGGAGGACAACGCAGAAATTAAATCCATTAGATATTTCTTTTTGTACCAAGTCCTTTAAAGGTTGGAGACTCGGGTGCTTCATAACTAGTAAAGAGAGATGTGAAAGGCTTAAAACTGTGGGAACAAGAGGCAAAGAACATCCTACTATGTTGATCTCTGACATTTCAGCGTTGTTTAGTATTAGGCCTATCTTTATCAGTGTTTGAGGTGTTTTTTATTTTGTTTTGGCCAGTATTTGTCATTGACGTAGAACAAGGCCGCTTGCCTACTCGGGGCGAGAGAAAGTCGGTTCTGATCGTAAGAACTCTTACAAAAACACAGGGACGACTCTCTCTCTGTCTCTCTCCCACTCTCTCTCACACCATGGAGGATGGTCAGCGGCCGCTTCTATCCTCCCAACGGGGAGAAAGCCAATACCAAGACCAGCTCCAGACCGCTCCTGTAGTGACTGACGCTTCTTCTGGTACCACTTTCGTTGCTAGTGTCCCTGACATCCCCCATATCAAGGGTTCTCCCGATTTCTGCAAACAGTTCCTCATCGAATCAAAGAAGCTATGGTACCTCGCCGGCCCCGCCATCTTCACCTCCATTTGCCAATACTCACTCGGCGCCATTACCCAAGTCTTTGCCGGCCACGTCGGCACTCTTGCCCTGGCCGCGGTCTCCGTTGAAAACTCTGTAATCGCCGGCTTTTCCTTCGGCGTAATGGTATGCATTCATGCTACATGTGCTAGACTACTAGTTAAAGTGGTTAACCGTATCGTTTTCCATCAGTTTAGAATATTGAATTGGTAATTTATTCGGATATTTACGTTCGGATAGGAGGCTGATTTTTCCGTTTGTAATTAGTCTTTTTAACGAATATATCGAATTTTGATTACTGAAATAATTTAATCAGCTTGGAATGGGGAGCGCACTCGAGACGCTGTGTGGGCAAGCGTTCGGAGCGGGACAGATTGACATGCTCGGCGTCTACATGCAGAGGTCATGGTTGATACTGTTGTCCACGGCGCTAATTCTAAGCCTATTATACATCTTTGCAGAGCCACTCTTGTTGCTCATCGGCCAGACCGAGTCCATATCTGAAGCTGCTGGTGTGTTCGCCATTTGGATGATTCCTCAGCTTTTTGCATATGCCCTGAACTTCCCCATTGCCAAGTTCCTGCAGGCACAGAGCAAGATCATGGTGATGGCTGTGATTGCGGCCGTTGCTCTGGTTCTACACACCTTCTTTAGCTGGCTGTTAATGTTGAAGCTAGAGTGGGGTCTGGTGGGTGCGGCGGTGGTGCTAAACTCTTCCTGGTGGTTTATCGTGTTGGCACAGCTGGTTTATATCTTTTGTGGGAGTTGCGGTCGCGCTTGGTCTGGCTTCTCATGGAAGGCGTTTCATAATCTCTGGGCATTTGTTAGGTTATCTCTTGCCTCCGCCGTGATGCTCTGGTGAGATTCTGCCAATGGTTTGATTCTTCCTTCTCTCAGCTTAGCTGAGATTTCTATTCTCTTAGCTGATAGGTTATCACGTGCGCGCTGGTCCAACCAGTATGCTGTTTAGCCGACATGAAATGGTAAATATGTCACAGCATAAAGTTTAACCGACATGATATCCCCTTAACATCAGAAGGTTATGGAGGAGGTTGGAGTAGTAATCACGTTGCACACTGTTGTTGACAAGTAAACTTCAGTTTTATTTGGTCTCTAAAGGAGATGCACATCTTTTGAATGTTAGTTTACAAATTTAAAATTTTCAATTGAAAAAGAAGATAATGTAAAAATTTTGAAATTAACTGATCTAAGATTTACAGCACATTGGGTCCGAACTCTGCCTGCTATCTTTGATTTTTCAATCTCAAGCAAAAACTTACAAACAGAATTACAGGATGTTTTAGATTAATTATGCATTTGATTTCTTAAAGACCGAATTAAAGAGGCCCACGAATTGAAAGAGTCCCTTTCAGTGGCTACATCACGATCAAATGACAATAACACGACCTGTGATTGAGAAAGCTTAAGTTTGATATATTTTCAAAACTTTTGCAGCTTGGAAGTTTGGTATTTCATGGCTTTGATTCTATTCGCTGGGTATCTAAAGAATGCGGAAGTTTCAGTAGATGCCTTGTCCATATGGTGAGTAATGTTCTTTAATTTTCTCATCTGTATATATATATATTATCATTGGGTTTTGAATCTAGTTTATCTCGATGGACCCTCCTATGCTATTCCTATCTATGTTGCAGCATGAACATATTGGGCTGGACGATCATGGTAGCTCTTGGGATGAATGCAGCCATAAGGTTTGTAACAAAAGCCGACCTTCAATCTATGTTCTTTTACTGGTCAATAAATAAATAAATAAATAAAGAATAAAGTTTTCTGGTGATTACCCTCTAAAGAAAACAAAAATTTGTGCAGCGTGAGAGTGTCTAACGAGCTGGGGGCAGCTCACCCGAGAACAGCGAAGTTCTCTCTAGTTGTGGCAGTGATAACTTCATTTATTATTGGTCTTATCCTCGCACTTATTCTCATAATCACGCGAAACGAGTACCCCTCCTTGTTTTCGAGTGATACAAGCGTCCAGGACCTGGTGAAGGAGCTGACTCCAATACTGGTTATATGCATTATTATTGACAATGTTCAACCCGTTCTCTCTGGTACCTACAACTTTAGTTCTCCTTTTTTTTTTTTTTTGTCAAGTAAAGAATTTTTTTTTTATATATATAGATATATAGATATATATCTCTCATATATAAGATGGTTAGGGACAATATTCCTATGATGAGATCTTATATAACATGCCATAAAAAAAAATGGACTCCTCAAGTCTCCAAGCTTACCAAATAAATTAACTTTCTAGGGATCCCCTTGAAAATGTCTGTAATGAATTCTTGTATTCAAATTTTTTATACACTTAGATATTCTAGAAGCAAAAGCAAAAAAAATTGAAGCAATGGATGAATCAATTTTTCAGGGGTGGCCATCGGGGCAGGATGGCAAGCTGCTGTTGCCTATGTGAACATTGCATGCTACTACGTATTCGGGATCCCTCTGGGTCTCATAATGGGTTACAAGCTTGACATGGGTGTGAAGGTAATCTTTCTCTCCCTCTTTCCCTTTGCTTTTATTTCATTTTTCTCATAAAGTAACGCCTACTTGAGGTATTGGCTTGAAAAACGAAAGGGTCACTTCCATATAGTCCGGTAAGCGGGGAAGACATGGAGTTAATATCCATGGATGTGAAGCTAAAGGAATGAAATCATATGGTAGTATCACCAGTCGGATGGATTGGTTAAGTGATACTGGTTTCACCTTTGCGTAATTTCTTGAATAAAAAATATGGCTTCGATACCATATGGATACGATGCAAGGAGAAAACTCATATCCATCGGTGATTGCTTTTGGTCTTAAGGAAGCATTTATAACCCACATTGCAGACTCCATATCCGTGTTGAGTAGTGCTTCAGGGGATGAAGAGCTATTATAGTTACAACCAAATAGATATTTTCAACAATTTTTTTGCCGTTGCTTAACTTAATTGAGAACAGGTATTGCTTGGAATCAAAATGTCTTAAGTTCTACACTTACCCCCATCCCTCTTTACCAAGTTAAAAAGAAAAAAAAAAAAATACAAAACCTTTGTTAACCTCCTTATTTGGTGATGTGCTTCCAAGTACATCAACTTCTTGCTTAGTAATATTGTCATTTTTTATTTTCAGGGGATATGGTATGGAATGATGACAGGAACAATCGTACAGACATGTGTTCTATTGTTCATGGTTTACAGGACCAACTGGAACAAAGAGGTAAAACTTTTCAACATTCCCACACACAGGCGAAAAAGTTGTCTCCACCATTTCTAATCAAAGTGACAGTCTTAAACATAACACATTACTTTCAACAATGACAACATATTACGCCCAGAAGTGTTTGCTAAACTGGTATGAAATACAGGCTTCTATTGCTGAAGACAGAATAAAGAAATGGGGTGGGCCTAAAGAATCCAGAGAGAACGATGCTTGAAGAGACGATTTTATCGAAGTTCCAAATAAAAGATGGCGTAGTAGGAAGTAAACCATCAGTGGCAAATGCACCCCCTACTTGTCAGCACATGTTCAACATTTTCGGCCCCATCCGTGCAGAGGCTCTTCCAACAATTCGGTGCAGTGTCACATTTTCCTTTAAACAGCAATGTATCTTGACAAACTCTCTGGGAGGAGAAGTTCTCATTTTGAAATCGTTCGTTGAGGAAGATGCAATGCACTGTACGTACTTCTGAAACTAAAGACAATCCAATCGATAAGCTTACACTGTTAACTCATAAAAAGAAGCAACACTATTAACTCATAATCATGCTTATTGAATTACGAGACTGAACAAATATTCTTCAAGTTTGATTCCTTTATCTAACGCTTGTCTGATTGAACACCATGAAGAAAGATTAAGCAAATTGAATATAAAATGTTACCCATAATCGACAATATATTGCTCCACAAAGGTTGAGCAAATTGAATGTTGTTATCGAATATTACGTAATGTGAGATTAGGCTAAATTTGTATATATTACAATTAATGTGAACATTTCCCTATATCATCATTATTAGATTTTCCATGTACAACATAATTATAGGTCTATATAAAGACCTCAAATTGTATAGTCTAAGTATCACAATATCAACAGAGAGAGGTTTTCCCACACTTGTTATCCTTTTGTTATGTGGTAGTCGAGACCAAAACAATCAACATGCTTTTGCCAATTTTTAGCCTCTTATTTTAGCTTTGCCAATGGTAAAAATATTGCCAATTCTCTTGCCAGTTCGTTTGTTGTCCCTTTTTGATGTGGGAGCAACTACGTCAGCCCAAGCTCTTAGTCCAGCCCATATGTTAAGTTTGACAATTTATATTTGCTTGGGTCACAATATAATCCAATGGGTCCAAGAAGGCCAAGATTGAAGAAGCAGCCCAAGAATATTCCATAGCATCTCTGCAGGCTTTAATATGGGGGGTTTCCTAAATAATTGTTGAGTCCTTAATTTCTTAGGTTTAATTTATTGTTTGAGAATATTTCCTTTTGTTTGGTTTTCTATAATTGTCTAGATTCCTGATTTATCTAGGTTTCCATACTTGTCAGATTTCTAATTTGTCTAGGATTCCTTATTTGTCAGAATCCAGATTTGTTAAGACTTTCTTAATTATAAGGATTCTTGATTTATCAGGATCCTTCTAGAATTAGGTTTTAAGGATTCCTGATTTATCAGGATCCTTCTAGAATTAGGTTTAGCTGCCTATTTAAAGGGAGCATTGTTTCAGTTGTAAGAGAGTTGTTTTCCAGAGAATAGAAACCCCAAAGTTGTGTGATCAACTTTTGCATCCTTTATCCAATTCTTGCCAGGCATTGGTGGTGGAACACCTCCTTGACTAGTGGCGTTGCCTTTACGTCTGGGAGCTTGTTGGCATCTATCCTTTTATTTTGATTATTCCTATTTTTGTTTTTTTTCTCCCTTCCTCCCTACTAAACACTCACTTTTTCCCACAAAAAAACCAAAACACCAAAAAAAAAAAAGATTTTTACATATTTTCTAAACCCGAGCTCGCTCAAGCTCACCATAACATTCGCATCAGACCTACTCTTATCCTAGTAGAATTGGGTTTTAAAGATCTAAAACAATTGGGTTTTGAACTCTTAATTGAATTAGGTTTTGAATTCCTAATTTAATTAGGCTTTAAACTCCTAATATGATTAGGTTTTCTAATTATTTAGAAAACCCAATAACAATAAAATATAATAACAATCATTCAAAGCCCAAGCCCATCTTGACTCTCTTGATCTTGATATTATGATTTTGCCACACAATAAGCATCAGGCTCTCCATGTTCATCCCTTTTCTCCTTGCCTCCTTATGCTACATAAACAAGATAAATTTAAGTAAATAAAGAGGAGTTCAAATGTTTTTTCATAATTATTAAAGTTATTTATTGCCTAAAATAGGTAAAATAACTCTATGAAAATAGAGTTATCAAAACCCCCAAACTTAACATTTTGCTAGTCCTCTAGCAAAAGCAATAAACAATATATGTTTTAGACAAAACCCCTTCATGAAATTTTCTCATAATTGTTCAAACTCAACAATTCAAAGAAAAATATAACTTTCATCCAAACACCACAATTGTTTTATAAGATAAGATAAACTCTTAACTATATTGACCACATGTGTGTGTGTGAGTCCTTATCTTTTCAACTATATGCACTCTAAATAGATTCACATTAATATGTAATCTCTCAAAATCTTTAACCAAACCTCATATGTTTGCTTTTCATTCCTCTCTCCACTAATGTAAGCCAATCATCTAATAAAAAATCAATAGGACTTTTATAAGCTTCTAATGTAAGGCTGGGCTAAGGGTAAGATGGAAGTCATTTAAGCTTAATTCACCCATGAACACATTACTTTCTAAGATCTCATAAAAAACCCTTGTAACTTTCTACCATCACTTTTTTTTTCTTTTTTCTTTTTTCGCAAATGATCTTTCTATCACCACTTCTCTCATTCTTTTCTTCTCAAAAATACTTGATTTCACTTGGATTTTAAGACTCACAAAAGTCATAATCATGCTTGCAATAATAAAGTAAGTAGTAGGACTAGAAATGTAACCATTATAATCTTATCTTGCTGATGATATCCAACTACTATGCAAAAGTCAGTTTCTGAACCTTGAGTGGCTTGAATTTGACAATAAGCAATAAGAGAATTCCAATCTTGAACAGATGTTGCATTTCCTTTTTTTTTTTTTGCATTCACAAAAGTAACATATTATGCTACATAATTATTGCAATCAACATACTTCCCATATAACATCCTTCCCCTTAACTTCTCTTCACTCAAATAGACTTATATCCTAAAAATCAATATGTTTAAGGGTGCGGGACAAAAAGATAATTTGCCAAAGGCTTAAAGGTATATATATATGTGGGTGTCATAAAAAAATGGATAAGAATCAAGGCTCAGCGGGGTGACTAATGATAAATAAATAGGGTTGGCTTGAAAGGCTCAAACGATCCAAAGAATGGCCTAAATTATTTTCTCAATTAGAAGCAGCTTAGATTTTTCTTCAAGAGAAAATCAAACAAATTCTAAGATTCAGGTGAGATCTAAGAAAATCACATACTTCACATAAATGTTCTCTAGAGATACACACAATTTAAAAAATGAAGGACTTTTAGTGCTTAATAGGTGGATCAACATAATCAAAATCACACTTAACTCACACCACAATTGTAGGTTTGAACAAAATCTATATCTTCCAAAGAATCACCAAGAATTCACAACATAGGATGTAATCATGACATAAAAAAAATTTTCAATCAAATTTAGCACAAAGGTTCTTTCCTTACCCCCAAACTTGAATGAAGCATTGTCCTCAATGCAAAAATAAAAGAAAGCAATAATAATGAAGGAATAGGAATGAGAAAACTCCCTTGATTGTAGGTCATATCCACGTAAATCTCTGAAGAGATGGTGGTGACAAAACTTCCAATAAAAGACTAAAATGAAAATGTTTGGGTTGCCTCTCAAGAAGCGCTTGCTTTATAGTTTTCAGCCAAACTATCCTAGATGTTATTGCTTAAGGAGGATGAAACTGTAATAGTTTAGGAGACAACTTATGTTGCATAATGGTTGAGCATTCTGCAATCAATGCTACTGTCTAATATATTTCCAGCTTTCCTTTTGTTCTCTAGTATCTCTTTTAAAAGTTCTGCATAATTGATCAATTGAACTGGAGCATCTGTAAAAAGAGTGTTGATGTGCAATTTTAAATATATATCAAGGAATTCTAAAAATTGCTTATCTCTTTCTTGTTGCTGGAATCTATGAGGAGATGGAGCTGAAGGCATAAAGGGCATAGGATTTTCTGGAACAAGCTTACTCCTAGGTGCCCCTTCAAGTTGTATGCTGACATCCTTATCTATTCCCTTAAAAATCTCCTTGTTAGCATCATCTTCTCCTACTTGCTTGCCATATGTTAGGGTTATTGCCTCTACAGTATCTATAGGGCTTTTCTCCACATCGCTAGGTAAAGGACCCTCCTGATTCTTTAAGATCATACTGATGAGCTGACTCATTTGCACCTCTAATTTTTGGATTGAAGCTTCTTGTCTCTGAAAACTCGCTTCTTGATTTTGAAATCTTGCTTCAATCATCTTTGTAAAGTTTTGTGTGGTACTGGCCAGCTCACTAATCATGTCTTCATAGTTAGGTTTCACCTCTTTTGTTTGCCAAAATATTGGTTGTGGTCTCATTTCACTTGGGTTACTCCATAAACGAGTTTGATGGTTATGTCATCCTAGATTGTACGTATTCGAATAATAATCATTTTGTGACCTGCTAGGAATCCCAACAAAATTAACATAATCATTATATTGATCATAAGGGTTACCCACTTGACATTCCATGCTCTCATGTGCTCTACCACAAAATTCACATGATTTACTCTGATGTCTACCAACTGGAGTATTTAGGTTGTCTATCTTCTCATTAAGCACTTCTAATTGTGTACACATTGTGATGAAGATATCTACTTCATGGACTCCACTTGCTTGATGCATTGGTAGTCTTTCAGTAGACCATTGATAGTTATTGAATGCCATCTCCTCTAAAAGCTCATATGCCTCTTTTGGCATTTTGTTGTGTAAGGACCCTCCTGCAGTTGCATCAATTATGAAACGGAGATTTGTATTAGATCCATCATAAAAAATTTGTACTTGTAACCATATGGATAGTCCATGATGTGGACATCTTTTCAAAAGTTCCTTGAATCTTTCCCAAGCTTCATATAGTGATTTGTTATCCATCTGTGTAAAAGTAATAATATCTTTGCGCATTTTTGTAAATTTTGCAAAAAGAAAGAACTTACGAAGAAATTTCTGAGCCAAATCATTCCATGTAGTAATTGATCCTGTAGGAAGAGAATAGAACCAATTTTTAGTTGTATCTCTAAGAGAAAATGGAAATAGCCTTAACTTGATAACATCCTCTGTAACTCCGTGATCTCCAATCATGTCACAAAATTCAAGGAATGTTTCAATGTGAGCTTTTGGATCCTCATTTGGTAGCCTACTATATTGCATGGAGTTTTGAAGCATCTTGATGAGCATAGGCTTGATCTCAAAGTTATTTGCCTGATTTGCAAGCCTAATGTTTGATGTAGCGTTCGAAAATGTTGGTGCAATATAGTCTTTTAAAAGTCTATATGTACCATCATATGTTTCTTTCCTTGTTACTTAATCTTTCACAATAACAACTTAACAAGGAATTTTTTTTTCAAAATAAAAATAATGAAGCAAAATAAAAATAAAACAAAAAAATGATTTTTTTAAGAACTAGAGAAAAAAAAATTCAAGAATTAAAAGAAACAATTTTTATTTAAAAAATTTAAAAGAAAATAAAAGCTAGATTAGACCTAGAAATCATTCGGTATTAATAGTAATCAGCAATAAAACAACCAATCCCCGACAATGGCGCCAAAAACTTGTTCGATGAATTTTATATGCAAGTGAACATGTCGAACAAGTAATATAATGATAAGAAATATATCGTCCCACAAAGATTGGTAATTACTAGACCAACTAATTACCAACGGTGAATAACTCCTAGAATTTATCTAGCAAACCAAATTGATAAATGATAGATTAACTAACTAAGTCTAAGAAAACTAAATACAAGAAATATGTTAGAGCATCTGATTTTACCATAATTACTAGGTATTAATATTGATTATTTATGCTTGCAAGAGAGACAATATCTATGTGATGGCGGAACTTCTTAATTTATTTACTATCCTATGTCTAGGTATAGCAAACCTACTTAGTTCATTAATTCACTATATCTCTATATGTGAATTGAAACAAACCAAATGCATTAGGATCTATGAACATTCCCAGTTTACACCGAAAGCCACACAAACAATATGGTATATGTCTATTCATATTTAATCTATGATTGCATATTACAAGAAGCAATTGCATGCTATTTCCTATCAGTCTCTAACATGCAAATCAAGTCATCTAAGTGGTAGCTAATCACCTAAAAGTATTAAACTCCGTAATATGTAACTTTACATAAATAAAATATCTTGCAAAACATAATAATCATAAGATTCATACTATCATAATTAGGTTACATCGTAGCTCTAACAAAAATAAACTAAAACATAAAGAAATAATGAGGAAGAATGGTAATAAGAAATAAAGAAGGCATCTTAAATTCAAGAATAAGAAGTTTGTCACCCTTTTTGTCTTCTCTTTAAGAAAACCTTGAATTCTTGGCCTCTTTCTTGAGTTGTACTCAATTTCCTTCTCCCCTTTTCTTTTGCCTCTTCTTTTCTCTTAAATAGGGTTTAGGTTTAGACCTACTCTTATCCTAGTAGAATTGAGTTTTAGAGATCTAAAACAATTGGATTTTGAGCTCTTAATTTAATAAGGTTTTGAACTCCTAATTTAATTAGGCTTTAAACTCCTAATATGATTAGGTTTTCTAATTATTTAGAAAACCTAATAACAATAAAATCTAATAACAATCATTCAAAGCCCAAGCCCATCTTGACTCTCTTGATCTTGATATTATGATTTTGCCACACAATAAGCATCAGGCTCTCCATGTTCATCCCTTTTCTCCTTGTCTCATTGTGCTACATAAACAAGATAAATTTAAGTAAATAAAAAAGAGTTCAAATATTTTCTCATAATTATTAAAATTATTTATTGCATAAAATAGGTAAAATAACTCTATAAAAATAGAGTTATCACATAGCCACCACTAGGTTAGACTTGATCTAGTGTGAAGGGAACCTTGAGCATCTATGGATCTTGCCTTAGTGTTGGCCAAAGCAATGGGTTGGAGCTTCTGTCGAGTCACAAAGAGGGGTGCATGCAGAAAGTGTTCGTGTGGGTTTAGTCCAAGTTGTGTCGTGCCTAGACTAGGTCGCAGTTGGATTTCTAGACTACATCATGCACTTGGGCTGGGTCACGTGAGACCTTTTTGTAGGTCAATAGCTAGACTACGTTCCACTTAGGATTCCTTGGGTTGTGGGCCAAGTCATCTTATACATATTATATTCTTGCTTCATTTCTTTTTCTCACTTTAGTGTGCCCTGCCCATAAGAGATTTTATAATCAATATTTTGCTAAAAACAATTTAAATAAAATCTAATTCAATTTCTTATTATATCATCAAAAACATTATATTCATCAGAAAAGGCAGCGATGCAGCTAGTGACGAAGATGGCAACAACGAGCAGTTGAAAATTAGGCCAGAAACCCCTAAAAATGTCTGTGGTACTCACTAGTGGTAAGCCATTCGTTGATCACTGCTAGTTGGTCAATGATGTGGGTCACCTTCTAGAGATATTTTGCTACCATCAAGCCACCTTTTTGCCTGTTTTGAAGCTCAATTTGGAGGGTGGCGAGGGACACTATTAGCTGAGTAGTGAAGGTAGTGGGCAAATATGACTAGATCAATGCTAATGAGAGGTGGCCAATGGGCTGAGCGACAATAACGAGGCTGGAGGTGTTGAAAATCTACCCCATGGTCATTCGTTCGCAAATCATGCATTGCGTGTATGTTGGATTTGCGATTTGGGTCGACTGGTCATTCAAGTGGACTTGACCCACATGGGTTAAAGGCTATTGCTTGGTTCCTTCAACGATCGGCAAGAGCTGGGCTACCTTTAGGAATGTGCATTTGAGGGTTTTCCATATCATATAGTTCTTGTTGGAAAGCCGCTCGCCGATGACAAGAAAAGCCATTAAAGTGGGGTTTGGAGGAGGTGGGTTTGTAGTTGGGTTGAGTATTGAGTTTGATATAATATAATTAGTTAAGCCTCATCGAAAATATGGATCTAATATGCTCCGGGTAGTCTTGATCCTAAATTTTAGTATACTGGTCATTGTTGCAATTTTGGGCCTGAGTCCTGCACCGTAGCAATATCTAATGACGAGGTCATTAGGACTTATTCGTACGTGGTTGGAAGCCCCAATCAGCTGCTCATTAGCAAGAATCATGCTTTAATAGACGTGATAGATTGTGTAAGCACATCAGCTCCAACAGATGCGAGAGGAGACGAGTCACGTGAAGTAGAACCCACTCATGCAATCATCACTCGCCTAGTCATAGCTAATCCTAACAAGGAAAGCTACGAGAGTGCTGCACTACAAAGGCTAAAACTGAGGGTCCCGAGACACGCATGAAAAGCTCAGAGGAGTGCAAGTTATCCTCTATTAGCATGCACGACTGACAGGATACTTGAGTTTTACGTATAAGTGACTAGATCCACTTTTATTTGAAATTAACCGAGGGCTATATATGTGTGTGTGTAAAACTCAACAAGCATGCGAATACACTACCTTTTCTCTGGCTCTCTATACTTTTGAGTCCCGTTTTTCTTCAGATTGGTCTTCTTTAATATGCATATGGACGACAAAAAGGAAGAGCATCGGATAGATTGATTTGGCTTTCTTTTTCTTTTCGATGTCAGATCTTAAAAGAGGACAAAATTACTTTGAACTAGATGACAAATAGACGCAAGAGGCGGAGAGGTGCGGGGAGCCTATTCAACTCCGACAATGACAGGAACGTAGGCAGGCGACAGGACCTGCCTGTCGTTAGTGGGGGAAGGAGTCCTGAACATGATTCTTTTATCATCGCATCCCAATTGAAGGAGCTTTCAAGTGGCACTGATTGGTAGCTACCATTCTCATGGGATTACACGTGGAAAACCAAAGAGGTTGACTCGTAGATTTGGGTCACGATGATTGTTTCGCGTCCATGAATAAAAGCTATATAAGGAATTCGCTACAGATAAGGCGAATTCCCCTAACAGCAAAGTGAGTATCATCCAGTTGGTGGAAGAAAACATCCCAACAGCCGTTCTCATGCTTTTTCTAGGCATGCTTGTGTTTTTTGTTGAACGGGGGCGCAACGTAATCAATGACGATATGATGCCAGGGGACGAGATTGAGACAAGTTGGAGTTCATCTGGTGAGGCATATTTGAAAAAGCCAGGTTTCTATTAACGGGTTTAATTGGTTGTATGCTGTTGACACTCATTCCTTCTCCTGCGATTCATGCTGATCATATTTAAGGGACAGTTGAAAAGAACAACACAGACAAAATTGCTCTCTCTCCATTAATTAAAATGAAAAAGGAAGATTGAGGATGATTTGCACCCAAGAAGAAAAAAGAAAAGAAATTACTAAGGTTGAAGTTCTAACGAAAAGATCATTAATTAATGTTTGAATGTGAAAATTGTTTTTCAAGCTGGTATTTAACTTTTTAAGCTAAATTTTCATCTTTCTAACATGATTTAGAATTTAAAGTAATTCACTTTAACACGCGCGTGTTAAGGAAAAGAGGATAATGGTTTCATGGGACGTCAATTGCGACCGCCATAGTCTCGAATGGAAACTCTGGTTGAAAATAGCATCCTACTATGTTCTTCTGTGACATATCAGCATTTAGCATTAGGTCTATCTTTCTTTATCAGTGTTTGATTTTCTTTTAAAGTAGAACAAGGCCGCTTGCCAAATAGGTGCGAGAGACCTCTTTACCCAAAAGCGAGGATTCTCTCTCTGTCTCTCTCTGTCTCTGTCTCTCTCTCTTTCTCTCTTTCTCCCCACATGGAGGATGGTCAGCGGCCGCTTCTATCCTCCCAATTGGAAGAACGCCAAGACCAAGACCAGCTCCAGTCCGCTCCTGTAGCCACTGACACTTCTTCCGGTATCACTTTCGTTGCCGGTGTCCCTGATATCCCCCCAATCAAAGGTCCTGCCGATTTCTACAAACAGTTCCTCAACGAATCAAAGAAGCTATGGTACCTCGCCGGCCCCGCCATCTTCACCTCTATATGCCAATACTCACTCGGCGCCATTACCCAGGTCTTTGCTGGCCACGTCGGCACTCTCGCCCTGGCTGCCGTCTCCGTTGAAAACTCTGTAATCGCTGGCTTTTCCTTGGGCATAACGGTATGCATTCATGCTACATATGTTAGAATACTAGTTAAGTAGTTAACCGTACCACTTTCCATCAGTTTAGCGCATAGAGGTATGGGTAATTTATTAGCATATGTACGTTCCTATTGGACGCTGATTTTCCAAATATAATTAGTATTTTTAGAGAATATATCAAATTTTGATTACTGAAATAATTTAATCAGCTTGGAATGGGGAGCGCGCTCGAGACGCTTTGTGGGCAAGCGTACGGAGCGGGACAGATTGACATGCTCGGCGTTTATATGCAGAGGTCATGGTTGATACTGTTGTCCACGGCGCTAATTCTAAGCCTATTATACGTCTTTGCAGAGCCACTCTTGTTGCTCATCGGCCAGACCGAATCCATATCTGAAGCTGCTGGTGTGTTCGCCATTTGGATGATTCCTCAGCTTTTCGCATACGCCATGAACTTCCCCATTGCCAAGTTCCTGCAGGCACAGAGCAAAATCATGGTGATGGCTGTGATTGCGGCCGTTGCTCTGGTCCTACACACCTTCTTTAGCTGGCTGTTGATGTTGAAGCTAGGATGGGGTCTGGTGGGTGCGGCTGTGGTGCTGAACTCTTCCTGGTGGTTTATCGTGTTGGCACAGCTGGTGTATATCTTTTGTGGGAGTTGCGGTCGCGCTTGGTCTGGCTTCTCGTGGAAGGCGTTTCATAATCTATGGGCATTTGTTAGGTTATCTCTTGCCTCCGCCGTGATGCTCTGGTGAGACTCTGACAATCGTTTGACCGTTCCTTGTGTCTGCTCGGCTGAGATGTCTTTCCTCTCAGCTGATAGGTTATCACGTGCGTGCGGGTCCCATGATTATGCTGTTTTTGCCTTCTATTGCTGAAAACAAATGGTAAACATGTCACGATATAAAGCTTAGCAGACATAATGTCTTTATTAAAATTAACAGGCTGTGGATAAGGTTTGAGTAGAATCACGTTGCACACTGTTGTTAAGTAAATTTCTGTTTTATTTGTCTTTAAAGAAGATGCACATATTTTGACCGTAACTTTACAAATTTTCATTTATTTGAAAAGTTTAAATTGGAAAAGAAGATAATTTAAAAATTTTCAAATTAAATGATCTAATATTTACCGAACAATGGGTCCGAACTCTGCCTGCTATATTTGCTTTTTCAATCTTAAGCAAAAACTTACAAACAGAATTACTGGATTTTTGGACTTAATTAGAGAGGCTCACGAATTTAAATAGTCAAAATTATCTCTCCCTTTCAGTGCTACATTACGATCAACTGACAAGAACACGATCTGTAATATAGAAAGCTTAAATTTGACATCTTTTTCAAAATTTTTGTAGCTTGGAAATTTGGTATTTCATGGCTTTGATTCTGTTCGCCGGATATCTAAAGAATGCGGAAGTCTCAGTAGATGCCTTGTCCATAAGGTGAGTGTGGTTCTTTGATTTCTCTCTCTCTCTCTCTCTCTCTCTCTCTCTCTCTCTCTTACAGTGTCTCGAACATGAAAAGTACATTTTAAAAGATGAGACATAATCTACTGATCTCCCAGAGCCGATAGTATCAGAAGACAAGGGATAGAATAGATAATACTATGTTACGTGCAGACTTTAAGGATCGAGACACTAATTTGGGATTCAGGATCACGTTGCATGAGCAAGGCTGGTGGGTATTTTTCCTACCCGTGGTTGTAAAGGAAATTTGGATTAACAAGCCTTATATCTCAAAGAGATAAAACATCACATAGAAAATGGAGATTGGGGTTTATGAAGTCAGACACAAAATGAGTGTTGCCTTCCCTTATAACCTTGCCCTCTAACCTAATAACTGGCAAGGTGGATTGTGGCAAGCGCGTACACAAAACATGGATACAAAAACATGGGCTTCGCGTATCAGCACCATGCTACCCCCCATGCTCCTTTAAACCCAAAAGAGCATATTTCACTCCCCATCCTAGACTCAGCTCTGCTTGTCCAATTTTGGGTCTATGTCGTGGCACCACGCTGACGTCGATGTAACATATTATCTGTATGATACTGAATGTGGATGAAGCTCAGCTCCAAATTAAGGTAGTTATCATTGGGTTTTGAATCTAGTTTATCTTGATGGGCCGTCCCATGCTATTCCTATCTATGTTGCAGCATGAACATATTGGGCTGGACGGTCATGGAAGCTATTGGGATGAATGCAGCCATAAGGTTTGTAACAAAAACCCAACTTCAAAACTATGTTCTTGTCCAGGCAAAAAATAAAGTTTCTGTTGATTCTCCTCTATTCTAAAGAAGACGAAAATTTATGCAGTGTGAGAGTATCTAACGAGCTAGGGGCAGCTCACCCAAGAACAGCGAAGTTCGCTCTAGTGGTGGCAGTGATAACTTCATTTATTATTGGTCTTATCCTCGCACTTATTCTCATAATCACGCGAAACGAGTACCCCTCCTTGTTTTCGAGTGATACAAGCGTCCAAGACCTAGTGAAGGAGCTGACTCCAATACTGGTTACATGCATTATCATTAACAATGTTCAACCCGTTCTCTCTGGTACGTAGGACTTTCGTTCTCCTTTTTTTTTTTTTTTTGGCTAAGAAAATAATTTATATATAGAATATATAGAAAATAATTCAAGATGGTTTGGGACAATATCCTTCTAATGAAACCTTACATAACATTATATCACATAAAAAAAATGGACTTACTCATGTCTTCAAACATGTTATATAAACAAACTTTTAGGGATCCCCTTGGGAATTTCCATAAGGAATTCTCGTATACAAATGTTTATACACTTCTAGGCGCAAACAAAATTTAAGCAATGGATGAACCAATTTTGCAGGGGTGGCCATCGGGGCAGGATGGCAAGCTGCTGTGGCTTATGTGAACATTGCGTGCTACTACCTATTCGGGGTCCCACTAGGTCTCATAATGGGTTACAAACTTGACATGGGTGTGAAGGTAATCTCTCCTTTTTTCCCTTCTGCTGTTATTCGAGGGATTGGCTTGAAAACGAGAGGCTTACTGCCATATAGTTCGGTAAGCCGGGAAGACATGGAGTTTAATCTGCATGGATGTTAAGCTAAAGGAATGAAACCATATAAGAGTATTACCAATGGGATGGATTGGTTAAGTGCTTTCTCACTGTCTTAAGGAAGCATTTATAGCTCACAGTGCAGACTCCATATCCGTCTTGAGTGGTACGTCAGTGGATGAAGCACTATTACAGCTACAATCAAACAGAGATTTTAAACCTAGATAAGTACTATTATCGTTATCATCAAATAGAGATTTTTAACCTTGATAAACTCCTGTCAACAAATACCTGGTTAAGTTGGAAGTAGTTGTTGCATGGGACCAACAGGTCTCCTCCATACTTATCCCCCTCCCTTTTTACAAATCTTTTTTTTTAATTAAAGAAAAAAAAATAGCTGACGTCTATTGTTTTTTCAAATAAGAAAGAACAAGAGTGATCTCATCTCCTCCTATTTCATGTGACAAAACCTCTACAAAAGAAACATTTACAGCTAAAGAGAGCAAAATATCTAAAAGAAAATCAGCACAAACATAATCAAATGAGACCTCATTGCTTTAGATCAGTAAGGTGCTTCCAAGTATATCAACTTCTTTCTTAGTAAGATTGCCATTCTTTACTTTCAGGGGATATGGTATGGAATGATGACAGGAACAATCGTACAGACTTGTGTTCTATTCTTCATGGTTTACAGGACCAACTGGAACAAAGAGGTAAAACTTTTCAACATTCCCACACACAGGCGAAAAAGTTGTCCCCGCCATTTCTAATCAAAGTGACAATCTTAAATAGAACATTTTACTTTCAACAATGACCAGAAATTAGGCACAGAACTGTTCACAAAACTGGTATGAAATACAGGCTTCTATTGCTGAAGACAGAATAAAGAAATGGGGTGGACCTAATGAATCCAGAGAGAACGATGCTTGAAGAGACGAACGGAAGCATACTTGCTATTTTTGCCAAGTGTCAAGTGAAAAATGGCGTGGTAGACTTCCAACACCAGCAGGGGCAAATGCCCCGCCCACTTTTCAGCCCTTGTTCAAACATTTTCCGCCCTATTGGCGCAGGAGCTCTTGCAGCAATTCGGTGTGGCATCACTTTACGTACTTCTGAAACTAGAGTCGATCCAATTGTTAAGCTCACTCTTAGACCTTTGTATGAGGACCTCTCACATATTTCAATCCGTTTCATCTCTTATAAAATGAATTGACACTAAACTCATAATCATGTTTATTAAATTACGAGACTGAAAAAATATTCCTCAAGTTTGATTCCTTTATATAACCTTGTCTAATTGAACACCATGAAGAAAGATTGAGCAAACTAAATGTAAATATTACCCATAATCGACGAGATATTTCTCCACAAAAATTGAGCAAACTGAATATAAATGTTATCCATAGTCAAACGACTTATTGATGTTACTCATAAATGTTACGCCACAACAAGTCGAACGACTTACATTACATAGTAACCACACAACTACTGTTAGAATCCAAGCTTGCCTCTTATACCATTTGTTGGGATCCAAACCTAGCTTTGATACCATTTGTTGAGGGAATTCAACCAAGTCGCATCATCCACATAAAGATTGAATGCACAAATATAACAAATTTAAGAGGTTCAGAACATCATAATGTCATACATCTTTTGTAGTCTCTTTTGATTAGATTTTCTTATACTTTTCCTCTCTCAAATAAGTATCTCATGGATTTTCTCATCAACTAGAACCCATAAGAAGGGCTCTCTCATACTTTCCATGGGGACTCTTTCAACTTACCCATTAGGTTTCTCTATACTTCCCCTATTTATAGAGAAGCCTTAAAGCAATCCTAGTCAAATACTACTAGGAAAACCTACTTCCATAAAAAAATAAGAATGCCAATGCGATACTACTAGGAAACCCACTACATCTAAAAGATATTTTCTGGTTCCATAATTACATGGAGACCACTGATTATAATGATAATCATACCCTTTAACCTAATTGTTCTACCAATCCTAACAATCTTCCCCTTGGAACAATTTGGTGCAACATTTCTACACCATAGGAAAGTATAGAAAATCTATTCAAATTATCAACTACAAAACCAGCTATAGTCTTTGCACAAACTTCTTCAACTTCTGCAACTATAGTTTTTGGACAGAGAAAAATTGAGGAAACTCTCTTCAACCCCAATCTTTTAAAAGAAAAGATTACAAAAAAAAAAAAAAACTCTATTCTAAACAAGTCCTCATCAATTGTGTCATCTTGCATGTTCTTAAACTATGTCTCTCTTAGGTCATACCTTTTTAAGCACTTCCACTGTAGCCTATTCTAGGTTACACCTTTCCTAGGTCATGTTTTTCTCTAAGCATTTGCACATTATCATGGGCTTCTTCCATCCAAATGTGTCCTCCACCATGAGGCCTTCAATAAAAGTAAAGATTTTGGATTTTCCATAACAATTAAGATCTTTTTTCAGAATCTATCTATAAAAGAGTCAATCTTCCATCCAAAATTATTGGTGCTTCTCCAGAATCAACCATTAAAGCCTCCCACACCTCATTAGGATATCAACAAACTTGAAAATCGAAAAATCTTATTTCATCAACCACATCAATATAGGAGCATCACATTAACGTAGGAGCATCACAAGCTCCCTCTCAATCAATAATTCATCAACAACATCAACAAAGTGCTCCTTTTCAAACATCAATATCTCTACCATTCTATGCTATTGGATGCCACAACTTAAGTCTAAGAAGCACAATGACTACCACAATTAATATGATTAGCTTGATCTTCAATATGACAATTTCAAAAATATTGATTATCTCCAAAATGTCATGCACTTTAGTAAAAAAAAATCTCCAATTTGGCTTATAAATGCTTAAATCTAGACAAAGAGACATAGACCTACGCTTTGCAAACCTCATTCCACAATTCCAATAGTATATATTGGTTGATCTACATCAACATCATTCAAAATCAAACCTGATTTAGGAAAAGAGAAAATCTCACCTCAAAACATCTATCTGCTTCTTCAATTTTGTTTACCATGTTCGATCTATTATCAATGGTCCCAATCTACCACGGTCCACACTCACTGCACCATTTGTTAGGAATCCAAGCTTGTCTCCCATACCACCTGTTGGGATCCAAACCAGGCTTTGATACCACTTATTGAGGGAAATTTAATCAAGTTACATCATCCACATAAAGATCAAAGACACAAATATAAGCACATACACACCCAAACATAATAGATTTAAGAGGTTTGGAACATCATAATGTCCTACATTCCCATAGTCTTTTCTCATTAGATTTTTTCATACTTTCCTTTTAACCTAATTGTTCTACCAATCCTAATGACTACAACGGTTATGAAACACCTAAGTGGAAACATCAAATCAATGCCTTAATAAATTTTTTTACATCATAATAGAAAGACTGATTAACATTCAATGTCCAACATTTCATTTTTTAGTCTTTCTCTTTTCCTATTATTCCCTATAAAAAAAAAAGGAAAGTCAAAAGAATCAACCTTTAACCTACAAGATGAACAAGTGGCAAGCGTATTAATGGTAGAGACATTTGTGTTAAATGTCATATTTATGGTTAAGTTAAATGTTAAAATATTTTTGAAATCAAAAGGACATAGAACATTGTTTAAAAAGTAAAATAGACAAACGATACAAGTCGGGATGACAACTAAATTAGACTCTCAATGGTACATGACTTGGTCTATTTTACTCAATTCTAATTAGTGCTCTAGTTATAAAATCTTGAAACATACAAAAATTAGGAAAAAGATAGAGACACCATAATTCTTATTATTGGTTAATTTTATAATTAAAATTAGATAAAAATTAAATTATAACACCTAAAGTATATTTTCTAGGTGAAGTTAGTGGATCCTAAATGGGACCCTAATGTTTGGCTACCATTAGTCAAATGAATAACTAAAGTAGATTTACGCAAATTAAAATGCCACAAAGAATGTAAATCACATTGTGTGATTGCTCACTCTTGAATTGATTATTCATTTTCCAAATGATAACAAATTGCAGATTTTAAGAAGTCCAATGATTGTCCCCAAAAGGTGTCTCAAGAGGAAGGGAAAAGCCACCACATATAAGGCCTAAGTTCACATTCTCTCCTTTTGATGTGGGACAATTATATGATTCCTAACATGCCCCTTCTCCACACAAGATGAATCCAACAAGTCCATGGAATAGGCCTGAAGGAAAAGGCAAGCTAAAGACCCCAGAAGAGGGTCCCATGGCTTTGATACCATATTAAGTGAGCTTTGTTTTATTGATCCAAAAGTGCTTATGAAGGAAGAAAGGTAGAAACTCATATAAGGCCTCGAGAATAAAACTCCATTACTACTATGAGATGAAATCCCAACATGTCTTCTTTATGCCAAGAAGTGATATTCAACCAATATGAAAGGCCTTTTGGCTATCAACTTGGCAGGTTACCATATTAAGTGGTATTATGATCGTTCCAAAAAGGTATCTCAAGAGAAAGGGAAAAGCCATCACATATAATGCTTAGGTTCATGTTCTCTCCTTTTGGTGTGGGATGATTATACAATTCCCAACAACAAAATTTATTATTATACTTGCAAAATTAACTTAAAAACTTCTTGATCCCATATCATTAATCAATAGTGAAACTTTCTAATATTCTTTTGTTGTCAACTTAGTTATTAGGTTCCTTGATTGTGGCCCACTAGTCATAATATTAGGCCTAAAATACTTTTTATTAGCATTGTGGGCTAATGACCAAGCTTACAAAGGCATAATGGGCTTGACAATAGTTAGGAATCCATATTATAGGCTAGTAACTTACTAAATTGGCCCAAATGAGCTATGAGCTTGTTGTCCCCACCCTTTTATAAAAACTTGTTTTGGGTTGTAAACTCTTTTAGGCCTTTGGGATCCTAAAGGTAAGTTTTCCCATTGTCATCACTTTTATGATAATGTGAACATGTAGGCTTCCCAAGTGGGTGAAAGATTGGTTTGTTTCTTGTTGGGAAGGGTTTTCATTGTATTCTCCACTACTAGATTTGGGTAAAGTGAGTGTTAATGTAGCAAGAGAAGGCAAGATGAAGGTTGGTTATGTTGCCTCTTCTCTAGTATGAGGACCCATTTCAAGCAACAACAATGGTGTTTAACATATTTGGACAAAGCAAATGCCTTATTCACCAATGAAAAGGGTTTGAATTGGGCTTATAAAATATTTTTATAAAAGTTATTCACTTATAGTTTACTTTGAAAAAATTGTTAAGGATTGAACTTTAATCTTATAAAGTCTCTTGAATGAGTATGATGATGCAAGTTTACATCAATATTTGTTAACTCTATAGAAACTTGATTGTCACGAAAAAGATTAGGATAATACACTGTTCAAAGATAGTTTCCAATGTCCAACAAAATTTCTTGATTAAATGATCCTAGTTTGTAAATAACTTTGAGTTTTGTAAAACTAGTTTTGATAATGTATGTGGCAATCATATTACGAATGTTATGTATATAGTTAATCTAAACATGCTCACAACATGTTATTAATTTTTTTCATTTCAATTGCAAAATATTGCCACATATGGTTTGGCCTAAATTGCACGGCACCTTCATCCACTTCTTTTTTCCTTAAACTCAACCAAGTGTGAGTTTACCATCCAATCCAATTCCCAATCTCTTAACCATTTTTCCAATCACGGGAAAACTATTGCAATCCTTTTTTTTTTTTTTGGGAAAAGGATAAGAACCTTGTCATTAATATTAATCACACAAGATGAGCAAAAGCTTAAAACTTATGTAAAAGATTACATAAAGGAAGGCAACAAACCTTGCCCTTCAATACATCATCCTAAACTATAGGTAGAAAAATTGTTAAACAAAATAGTAAAATGCCTAATGGAAACTATACAATATATAATAAAACCAAACAAAAGATTCAAAAAAAAAAAAAAAAACCTCAAAGAGGCTTATAATGTTCCAAACCTAATTGACCCTCTTAAGCTATTTTCCTACAATTTCTTGGTAATGATCCCAATGTGGACAAGACATGTAGCCCTATAATTGAATGTCCTAATTAGCCAAACTTTGCAAGAAAGTTGGTTTTATGAAATATATAAGATATCTTAACTTCTAAGGGAAGATAAACTAAGCACTGGTGTATTTCATATTCTAATTTCCATGGAACTAAACAAACCCTTGTTATGCATTAAACCATGAATTGTGATTCAACTTCAAATTTTAATATATTTAGACCTTGTTGATTGCATAGTTTTGTTGGGTTTTATGGCTTAACAAGAAGGGGGGTTGAATTGTTCTTGTACTGAAAACTATGCTTTTGTATGACAAAAAATTCAATCAATTAATTTAACAGTTTATATGATAATAAGAAAGCAAATAGAATTATTTAAGCAAGTAAAGAGTAAGAGAATCAACACCTAATTTACCACGGTCGTTCGGCACTCTATCTTAGAGTCCTACGTCCACCCTCTTCTCCTTCAATCCAACTAATCAAAGTCACCTTGACTCAACTTGATTAGGATAATACGTTCTCCCTAATCCAAATAATTTCTTCTCAAAGGAATTCTCAAGTTCGAATACAAATTATGATCAAAAGATCATATATAATAGCAAATCCTCAAATAATTTGTTAGTTTATAGGATATTGTTAATCAGAGGAGCTATTCAAGCATATATGTCAAGATACAAAGCTCCTATCATGAAATCCCCAATTTGAAGAAATTAGGGTTTCAGGTTTTCCTCAAAATTTATGTGTAGTAAATGTTTATAAGTGAAATCAACACATAAATAATGTCATATAAGTTATGATTGAGTGTATAATCAAAGATCAAAGCAGATAATCAAATATCACCAAACCTTTGTGAATCACTGAGAGATGAACAAACTCGAAGCAAATAGTAGGTGAGCTTAAGAGACTTTTTTTACAAAGAGAATGCTTCAAATAGATGTCAATCATCAAGAGAAAATCTTCATGCACACATCTCCTTTAAATAGGAAGTAGATATAGGGCCTTTTCGAATCAAACTTGAACCATAGCCTTCTTCCCGTTAGGAATAGTAGGCTATCTATCAAATCAACCTCATATCTGCCTTCAAATTTGAAATCTGACCGTTCTGACAACCCATCTTCTCTAGATTCCTCCCGTTGAGGTTTTGGCATTTGAGAGAAGCAAAGATAGCATCGGGGACGAGTGAAGTGGCTAACGGCTAGGGCAAACTCATCGAGAGATAAAAGCCTCTTATGTGCTTCTTTAAGTGAGACGATGTCATGGCAAGGAGACTTCACTAATGGTCAAGACGACACCGTAGCAAGGAGACTTCAATGGGATCGGGCTAATGCTAGCCTGGGCCGCATCACATCATTTCAGTCCAGCAACAAATGGTCCAATCCAGTAATAAAAGATCCAGTAGATAGACACGATCCAATATCAACAAGCTCCAAAAAATATGATCTTTTACAAAGTTCATATTTTGGTGTATTGCATATATTGACTTTGAACTAATATCAAGATAGAGTTAATGTCCCTCATGTTCCTAGAATTACATCAAACGAAGTATCGTATTCCTAAAGTAAAATATATTCAAATATATTATATTTCTTAAGGAAATATTCAAATAATCAATATATTCAAATATTCAAATGTTTGAATATTTGTTACAAGAACTTTAAGAATATATTTTATAAAGAAATGTAGGAACACGGTTACTTTGTAATAACATTAATTGATATTATAATTTGTACACTTTTTACTTCCTATAATTTTTCTTTTTGCACATTAAGAAAAACATATTTTAAGAATTGATATTTACCAAAAATATTTTTAGTCACAGCAAAACCTTATTTTCCAACAAGTTTAACACCTTCTAGTGAAGCCAAGACCCTTACTCCTGCACTATGTCCTTGTCCTAAGTTTACCGCATAAGCCATAATAACACTTCCCTTCCAATCTTACACCACTCCTCTTCCTGCATAAGCTCCATCCTTACATGATCCATTCATATTCAATTTTAAAAAACCTAGAGAAGAGGACAACCAATGTACCATACAACCTTTATGAAATGGCAAACTGGTTACAAGAATATTTAGTTCCTGTAGTCATTTGTAATCTTTTAGTGAGGGAAATGTGCTACTTGGAAAAGAAGTCATGAAATGATGAATTTCCAAGATCACTTCTCCTATCATTATTGGCAAGAAACAATTTTGATTAAAGAAAATGACATTGTTCCTTGGACACCAAATTTTCCAAAAAATTAAGCAACCAATTAAGGCCATCGACATTCCTCATGTAGAGGTTTGGCCTCATGAAACCAATCCTCGACCAAATTTAATACCGTATCACGTCTTACTAACATCTTTAAAATGTAACAGAAGTAATTCCATAATCTTGTTGCCAACTTTCCTTGACATAATAAATGATCCAAGGTCTCGCAATTTGATGTAGAATAACAAACACATTGTGAAGCAAATGAGAAACCTCTTCCTTATACACTATTTTTAGTTGGAAATCCTTTATGCATCACCCGCCACATGAAAAAATGAATCTTTGGTGAGAAATACTTATTCCATATAAACTTACTCCATGTTTTCTTCTCACCATGCAATCTTTTGCTTTCATATACTAATGCTATAGAAAATACTCCATTAGAAGTTAATTCAAATGCCATTCAATCCAAATCATTAGTGAGTGTTATGTGGTAGGCTTACTCCAATTGCTCTAGGAACAAAGTGTCTTTTAAAAATTTTGGATCCTTCAGTGCTTCACTAATACTTGTTTGGTCATCATATGATAGATACCATAAAATCTCATCTAGCCATTTGTTTGTCCAAAAAGATCGATCTCTAGTTCGAATCACCCATCTGCTATGCTATAAAACAAAAGGAATGTGAGTTTTAATAACTCCTAAAAATGTGAGGGTTTAGCATTTCTTGGTTGATGACAAACTTTGATTGGACTTCCATATTTCCTCCACATAAATTTTGCCTACAAGAAATCTCCTTTTACATAATTCCACACCATTTTCACCAAAAGGCTTTCCATGACCATTGTCATATCTCTTATTCCCAACCTACTTTCATCTATAGGATGACATGCTCTTGCCCACCTCACCCAATGTGCTCTATGATCCCCCATATGACTCCATAAAAATTCAGATATATAAGTTAACGTCTCTTGCAACATTACTTTTGGAGCCTTAGTGATGGACAAGCAATGGATAAGGATGGAGGATAAAACACTTTTTATTAACATTACCTTCCTTCCATGTGAAAGAAAATGATTCTTCCAATTTGTAATTCACCTCATAATCTTCCTCACAATCTCATTAAAATAACTCCTCTTTGCTTTACCCTTAAATAACGAAACACCTAGGTACTTTATAGGGAATTCTATTAGAGAAAACCCTATCTAACTCTAAATATGTTGTTTTCTAGGAAAATATGCATTTTTTGACAATACAATATTACATTTAGTCATATTTACTTTATGTCCACTATGACATTCATATTCCTTCAATAATTTCATAAACTTCATAATTGACTTTTCTGCCCATTTATAAATACTATCATATTGTCTGCATAAAGTAAATGAGACACATACCCAAAATCATTTGTGCCTTTATGGCCTTCAATCTCCTTAACTTGCATTAGATGTTTCAATTGTTGAGAAAAAGCTTCTTCCGCTAAAATGCACAAGCTTGGTAACAAAAGGTCCCCTTGACATAACCTCCTTGTTGAATGGAAAAAACCAAACTTCTTTCTTTATATCTATATAGACAACCAATTGTTGAAAGCTCTGCATAACTTTTAATAGAAAGGACCATTCCAACTTGCCATATGCTCTTGACATGTCCATTTTAATAACCACATTACTGCTTGGTACCTTTCTATTTATTTCACGAATCATCTCTTATGCCAAAGCAATGTTTTCCTATATAGATTTGTCTTTCACTAAACCAACTTGTTCTGGAGAAATTATTTGGGGAAGAATCTTAGCTAGCTTATCATTTAGAAGTTTTGCGAAGACTTTATATCAGAAAGTACACAAGCTTGTCGGTCTTATATTTGAGAAGTTACTTGGCTGAGCTACTTTGGGAATCAATGTTAAAATGGTTGCAATTGTGCTTCTTGGAATTTGATCCCTCTAAAGAAATCAATAATCGCTTCAAATAAATCTTATTTAACCAACTCCTAAGTAGCCTTAAAGAAATGCTTGCAAATTCATCTAGTCCTTGAGCACTATTATAATCCAAGATACAAATTGCTTGTTGCACTTCTTCCCAAGTTAGGTTTTTACATAGTTTATCATTTTGCTCCACCATTACTAATCTAAGGATTTAACTAAGAAATCCCTCCATCTCAAGATCATTATATTGTACTCTTTGTGATGTCAATAACTTTTTGTAGAAATTCATAATCATGGGTTCCAAAATCTCCACATCATCTGTTCTTATGGAGGCTTTACACGAGTCTTATAAAGAAATGCTTACTAAACTATGGAGGCTTTACATGAATCTTATAAAGAAATGCTTACTAAACTATGTAAGTTAAGGCAAGAAGAGTTGTAATTAAAAGAAAAAATGGAGGTTGACAATGTTGAAGTTTCAACTTAAATGTTGGCTGAACCTTTTGTTTTCATGAAATGGAAGTCATCACAAGGGGAGAAAACAACTAATTGTTTATCTAAACTTTCATCAGAAAGCAAGTGGAGGAGCTTTGGCAAGAAAGAAATGAAGGCAACTAAAGAGATGTCAGTGATGCCAAAGATGCTAGATTTTTTCACCCAAGTAAGGGAGGAGCTAGTTAAGTTTCCTTTCTTAAATGATGGGTTTCTTTATAGGTTTGACATGTCAAGTCATGGACAACTAAAGCGTTGTTTGAAATCAAGTGTTTATGTCACCATCATAGATGAAAGGCCAAAGGATCATCTTTGGCTAGCTATTTCTCGCTCAAAACCCAAAGTGGGTTTAACTTAGAAAATCCATTTGGCCAATATTGGGATGTTTATCGATAGTTCACAAGCTAACTCCCTAGTATAAAACATTAGAGACTGCAGGAAGGCTGATCTTCCAACGAAATAATGAACTTAAAAAGCAACCAATTAAATGGAGGAAAAAGAAAGCTTTCCAATCCTATAAGCCACGCAGGCAACGTAAGCCAACATAAAACAAGGGTTGAAAAGTCCAATAACCCTTCTTCTCCATCACGCCATAATGTCTCATTGAAACCCACAGAAGGGAAATCTTAATCTACAACCTAAAATCAATCTATAACACTAACGGTTTAGTTGCATTTATTTCTCTTCTTATAGTTACTTCTTTACCATTGCTCATTCTTGTATAAATACACAATCATGTATTTTCTTCACCATCTTCTCCTTTTGATTGTATTCTAGTTTCTCTTTCTACTATAAAAAGACTCAAATCTTTTAATGAATTTTTGGGTTTATCATAGCTTCAAACTTTATGCCCTCTTTCTTTAATTTTCATTTTGGTAGAGAAAGTGAGCAATCATTTAAAGGAATATTTAAACAAGTATTACCAATGTGAGTTTTTAACCCCTATAAACTTGGAGGGGAGGAAGCAATATGCCAAGTTTGGAGTGCAAATAGCAAAATGGCATGCATGGCAGCAGTTTGGTAAGGATGTTAACAAGTTGAGCTATGGATGGGATATAGATAGTAATTAGAGTGTCGAGAGTGACTTTCTTGTAAACATAGTAGTAATCAATAACAGTGTGTATGGTTTTTTTGTTGAGAATTAGCTTTGTAGTTAACAACAAGATAGCCATGTTGTCACAATAGAGCAAGGTGGGTTGAGGTTAAGGAATAAAAAGATCTTGAAGGAGAGAGCAAATCCATGTTAATTCAGTAGTGACAACAGCAAGACACCTATATTCAACTTTTGCAAAAGACCTAGAAATAATTTATTGTTAATAGGAGCTCCAAGATACTAGATTTGCACCCATAAAGAAACTGAATCTAGAGGTTGATCAATAGGTAGCTGGGCATCCTATATAGTCAACATCAATAAAGCTATACAAGTCTAGCAGACTATTGGAATGAAGACTTGCTTAAGGTTGTGGTAATAAGTGAGAATGGGACTTTGCATGGCTTGGCATAGGTGATTTACTACAAAAATTATACCTAGTTGAGTAAGAGTAAGGTATTAAAGACCATTAACTAAACTTCTAAATGTTGAAGGATAGGAGAAGGTAGAAATTGGATTTTTAAGTTATGGTGCTTTGATTGCAAAAGGGGTAGTAATAGGCTTGTATGTTTCCATAAAAGCTCTGCAAAGTAGATCTAGGGCATATGGTTTCTGATATAGGTGAAGTCCTAAAGGAGTCTTGTGAACTTTAAATTTGAGTGAAAAAGATGCAAATTCCCAAGGCCTTTAAGTGGAAATTGGGCATTGAGTAAATTGACAAAATCTTCAATATGTTGAAGTGAATTGCCAATGATTATAAAGAAGGAGCCATATTTGTACACCATCTAAAAGAAAAATAAACAAAGAAAAATTGTTAAGTGAAATAGTAAATCCATACTTAAACATGAAAGAACCAAACTTATCATACCAAACCCAAGGGGCTTGTTTTAAACCATAGAGAGATCTTTAAAGTTGACAAACATAATCTAGCAAGGAAGGATTTTTATAACTAGGTGGTTGATGCATGCAAATAGGTTGAGAAAAAGGGCCATGTAGGCATTGTAAAATGTCAAAGTGTAAGAGATGCCAGTGCTTAACAACACCTATTAATAGGACAATGCAGACGACCATATGGAGAATTACTAGGTTGAAGGTCTCAAGGTAATCTATTCCAACTTCTTGATAAAAACCCTTTATTACTAGCCTTGCTTTCTAATAATCAACAAAACCATCAAGAGCTAATTTGATTTTAAATGCCTAAAAATAACCTACAAAATTTTAAGATTTTGAATAAGGAACTATTGTTCATGTTTGATTATGATGAAGTGCTTGAATATTGTTGTCCATTGTAACTTTCCATCTTGCATCTTGAAGGGCACTTTTAACTATGGTGGGAGCTGGTGGAATGGAAGTTGTAGTATGAAGAGCATATTTAGGATTTTGTTTATGTATATTGGATTGACTATGTGTTACCATAAAGTGGGTTCATCCTTGTTGCATGGACTAACTAATGAGGGATAGTCATGTTGATTTAGGTAGACTAAGTGTATAAGGTGAGTATGGGCTTGATGGTGAATGGCTTTCAATTTTTTAGTGGACGTGGTTAGGAAAGTTCACCAATTTCTTGTTGATGTGAACTGTGCTTGTTGAGGTTTTGGCAAGATGTGGCCATGTTGTGAGATAATAAGGAGTGATTAGAATTTGGGGAAGCTATCATGTGAGGTCCTTCCTAATTTGAAGTTCCACAAGAGGTGGCCTCATCTTGTTGAAAGAATGAGTTGTTGACACTAGGAAAAGCCATGTCAAGAGCATGATGTTCATATGCCAACATGAGATCATGAAAATCTTGTTGATGTGATTCGTGGGCATTTAAAATTCTAGAAGGAAGAGACAAGTCTTGAGTGGCGCCTAGATTTAAGAGTTCATGTGCAAGTATGTGATCAGAATTTAAAGAAATGGGTGGAGTGCCTTGAAAGTTATGAGGCTATACATTGTCAAAATGGACTTGACTAGACAAAAAGCATCTAACTGAAGGTTGAGAATCATGTTGCACTAAATGGTCATGATAAAAGAAAAAACTTGGTTGCCTTTTGATGATATATTGCCACCTAGAAATGTGCATGCAAATGGTATTGTGTTGTTCAAAATATTATACTCTAGGAGGAGATTTCCATCCATTTGAGTAGGCAACCTTGGACCAAGAGATGAAGTGGCTAATGACTTATTATTTGATGGAGTAAATGGAAATAGCTCTTCATTAAATAAAACATTCCAAGAAATAAAAAGTTAACCTGTAGGTTTATGATAACAGTGATATCCCTTATGACGTAGACTATAACCAAGAAAAACACATTCTAGAAACCTTAAAGATAACTTATCTTATGCTAAGTTTCTAAGATAAGAATAACATGCACACCTAAATGAATACAAAATTTAGTAATATAGCTTTCTATTGTAAATTTTTCAAAGGAGGAACATCCTTGTAGTGTAGCTATAGGAAATCTATTAATCAAAAAGACCGGAATAAAGAATGCTTCCTAACAAAAGTTTTTTAGAATATTGGATTGAATCAAGAAAGTCCTTCCAAGTTCTATTATATGCATGTTCTTTCTTTTTACAAGACCATTTTGTTAAGTATAGGGACAAGATAGCTACTACAAAATTCCATTGGTGTTAAAATAGTTCATCATTTTTTTATTATTAGATTCACCTCATTATCATACTGTAAAACTTTACTAGGAAGACCTAGCTGTTTACCAACCATTTTTTGAAATAAAACAAAAGTATTAAAGAGACCAAATTTGCTACAAAACGGATAGATTCATGTAAATCTACTAAACTTAACAATAAATAATACATAACAAGAATAATTTTGTTATGAGGAAATCAGTGTAGGTCCCTATAAATCTGAATGCACTTTTTCAAAGGGAGCAAAAGCTTGATTATATGACAAAGAAAATGAAGCTTCATGCTTTCCTTAGACAATAGATTGAATAAAAAGTAGACAAAGGCCCAATAACTAAAATTAGATTTTGATTCTTCTGAGAATTCAAAACAACATCATGGGGTGACCAAGATGGCAATAGCAAACATTCTAGTTTGTTGTTTGTTGCTAAGAGGAGAAAAATGTAGAGTTGTTTGTTATTAGCATATAAATGACCTTTCTTAACCCCTTTGGCTAGCACCTTCTTAGTCTTCTTGTCTTTTAAATAAAAAGAGTTAGAATTAAACTCAACTAAAACCAATTGATCATCAATTAATTAAGAGACTAAAAGGAGGTCCTTTTACAAATTTAGGGCTATAAGTACAAACTTGAGAGAAAGTGAGCAATCATTTGAAGAGTACTTAAACAAGTATTACCAATGTGAGTTATTGGAACGAAGTTACCATCACCTACCCTAATCTTATTTAACCCATTGTAAAGGGAGAATTTTGTTAACTTACTAACAACATTTACTATATGGGAAGTTGTAGTAGAGTCAACAACCCAACTTTCCATCCATGGTTTTATTTACATGAAGACTTGCAAGGTTAGCTAAAATTTCTTGCTAGTGGAAGCTATGATCAAACCCTCTTGTAGCACTAAATTGCAATATGCCCATGTTTAGAACAAATCTGGAAGATTAATGAAGGATGTATACCTTGCTATCTGGTGCCTTGTTAAGGGTGATCTAATCTCTAAGGTGGCCTTCATTATGGATTTCAATTATTTTGAGTAGTGAGAGTAAAGCCATGCCTTGAGATGAAAAGTTTCACCCAAAACAACCACCTCATCTTTGCCTTTTACCACCTCCATGCTGGTTACACTGAGTAAGAAAAACTACATTTTCATTTGTGATTTCTAAAAAGCTAATGAGTTTAGACTTGCAGGCCTATAGTTATGATAACATATCTTCAAAGCATGGAACATGTGGCTTTGACATGATTTGTCCGAAAGATTCATACTCCTTACCAAGACTTTGCAACAGTTCAAAAGTCTTCCTAGATTCAAAAATTAGCTTCTCTATGGAGCTTAGTTGGTTAAGGATTGATTACGCTTAAGTGATTGGCTAATGGACAATTTTCCTTACATAGGCTATGGAGCTTTTCTAAAAGAGTAGATTCCTATGATTCTGACTTCTACGCAAATCTATTTGCCAAAGTCTGCCACACTTGAGATGCAATCTTAAGCTTGAAAACATGGCCAACAGCCACTTTTGAAAATGTTCCTATGAGTCAAGACTTCATGAGATCATTGTTCTATTCCTTATTTACATAGATTGGATCTTTTTCTTCATTTCCATATTTATGAACTTTCTTGGCCAAAGGCTTGGTTTCACCCAAAAGAAAACCCATGAGTTTTGGGGTTTTGACAAACAATTTCACTTCTATAACCCATGCTAAATAATTTTAACCACTTAGTTTAACATTGAAACAGTTTGTAAGGTTAATGATCTTCAAAAATAGGTAATGTGGTTTATCAACCATAGAAAAAGTTGGACAAAGATATGAATTTTGAAACGAGAGGGAGAAGGAGAAGATATTTAAAGAAAAAAAAAACTAGAGAGTTTATCATAGCTAACCTAGCTTTGATACTTAAATGAAAATTAAAGAACTAGGGCAAAAAGTTTAATGTTGTGATAAACCCATGAATTCATTAAGAGGTTTGATGCTTTTTACAATAGAAAGAGAAACTAGAATACAATCAAAAGGAGAAGATGGTGAAGAAAATACATGATTGTGTATTTATACAAGAATGAGCAGCAATTAAGAAGTAATGGTAAGAAAAGAAATAAATACAACCAAACAATTAGTGTTGTAGCTTGATTTTAGGTTACAAACTTAGATTTCCCTTTGTCAATGGTTTCAATGAGACATTGTGGTGTGATCTAAAAGATGGGTTGTTGGACTTTTCAACCCTTGCTTTATGTTGGCTTACATGGCTTGCATGGGTTATAAGTCTAGCAAAGCTTGCTTTTTCCTCCTTTTGGGTTGGTTATTTTTTAGAATTGATGAACGAGCCAACAAATAAGCTAGCAAAGGGTGAGAAATTAGTTGATGAAGGAAAGAAAAATAACAAAGAGGTCTCATTGAGACTTATAAAAGAAAAAGGGAGTTTTTGCTTGGCTATAAAGCATAGTGTGCAATTACAAGTAAATGATAAAGTTAAAGGAACAATGAAGAGTGTTGGTAAGGGCATAAGTGATCTTAAACCATGAAATCATGTTCCTTTTACTTTCATCGAGGAATCTAAAAGGTTTGTGGAAGAGATGAAGTCTTGGGAAGAGTTTTAGTTTCCTACATGGGTACTTAATGGCCTTAGGTTATGTGACAAAAAGGTGTTTAATTGTTAAAAGCTAATCATCAAGGGTCAACAATTGGAAGCTATGTCGTTTAGTAATGAAATTGGACTAGTAAACATGTTTTCCCTTGTCCTACTTTTAGAAACATTTCGTGAAGGAGGTATAAATGTTAACTCTATACTAGTAGTAAACCTTAAAAACCTTAAGATAGGAGTAAAAAAGGAGAAGATTCTCTAGAAAGGGGAGGCAAAGATAAATGGGGAGAAAGGATTAGAAATGGTGGTTCTACTTAATGCTATGCTTACAAGCTCATCAAAGTTAGACAACTAATGTTTAAGAGGGAGGTGTTCTCATTGATAAAGGCCCTAGATCCTTTATAGTAGGAGAGAGAAGAGGAAAAAGAGTGATGGTCCATATAAGAAAACAAGGTAATAACTGTCAATCTTCCAAGAAATTCATGCCAATTACACCTTTAGCCATGTTAAGGAATGAAAAGCTAAATGTTTTAAAGCCATGGACCCTAGCTAAGTACATGTCACAGAAGACGTTCATAGAGTTGAAGTTTCCCTTAGAGTTGTTTTTTATGGTTCTTGACAAATAAATAAAGGTTGAGAATAGCACGGTGATAAGTGCATTCATTTAAAGGAATTTGTTCACTCTTAGTTAAGAGGAGGAAAGCTACAATATGGAGCAATGGAACTAGACATCAATGGCACTAAAGAATTGGAGTTAGAAAGGAAGGTCATCAAACAAGTAGACCAAGTAGCATGGAAGGACATGTTTTTCTCTACTATATGAGCAATTTATGTTAATTTCATTATTACCATTACAATTAACAAGGCAACAATAGGAGCAACAAGGTCTTGGAAGACCTTGAAGAGGGAATAGTGAATGAAAAGGAGCCAAGAAGGCAACACATACAAGAGGGTCTAATATTTGTAGTTGCCAAGGCCATATAGGGGAAGTCTTTGCTCATGACAACATATAAATACAATCATAACCTTGAGGACATGGTTATAATAAAAGGGGGAGGAATGATGTAGGCAAGTTTCCAAGGTCATAAATGAGAAAGTAAAGGGGAGGATGGAGTGTGTTAGTTACTAAACATGGGAAGAAAGTGAGCATGGGAGGAGTGATATTGTATGGTGGTGGACTTGTTAGGTATGGCTTTTGTAGTAATGAATGTATAAAGGCTCTTATAAGGACCAGCTGTTTAATAGAAAAAAGAAGCTTTTGTAATCAACTAAAATGGTTTATATGGAGGTTTGTTTCCCTCAAATGAAAACAAGTTCAATATAGAGTTTGGTTTTCCATCATAGGAAAAATAATCATTTTTCCTTGTAGATTTTGATAATAAACTTTCTAATTTCCTTGTGGGCTCTAATGATAACCTTTCTAATGAGTAACCAACAACTGTGGTTATGGGTTCATTGACCCATGCCCACAATATATTATAAGCTTTATAGGAGTATGATACAATCTTTATTATATCTTATTGCATCTAGACTAGACATTCTATTTAATGTGTGCCTGATAACTTTATTTTTATAAAGTTATTTTACCTAATTTAAATAATAAATTATCTAATGATTGTGAGAAAATATCTGAATTCCTTTTTATTTACTTAAATTTGTCTTGTTTATGTAGCATAAGGAGGCATGAAGAAAAAAGACAAGCATGGAGAACTTGATACTTATTATATGACAGAAGATGGTCAAAATATCAAGGTGAAGGAAATCAAGATAGGCTTAGGCTTAGGCTTGGGCTTTAGATGATTGTTATTAGATTTTTATTGTTGGGTTTTCTAAATAATTAGAAAACCTAATCCTATTAGGAGTCCAAAGCCTAATTAATATAGGGGTCCAAAACCCACTTCTATTAGGATAAGGAGATAGTTCTAGATCCTAGACCTTATATAAGGGAGGACCACTGCATAAGGAAAGGGAATAAGAGAAGAGAGACAAAAAAAAAAGGTGCCATTGAAACCAAGGAAGAAAGAAGAGAATCAAGGAGAATCCTTGAAGAGAAGACAATGTGGTGACAACTTTCCTGTTTTTCTTTATTTAAGATGTTTCCCTCAATTTCTACCATTGTTTTGGTTTATTATTTCATTATGTTCTAAATTTCTTTTATTAGAGCGATGATGTAGCCTAACTATGATGATATGAATCCTCTAAGTTTTTATGTTTTGCAAGATATTTTATTTATGTGAGTTATATATTATTATGCTTAATGTTCTTAAGTAATTGGCCACCATTTGAATGAATTAATGTGCATGTTTGAGACTAACAGGAGATAATATGCAGTTGCTTCTTATAATATATAACTATGAATTAAATATGGATAGACATATACCATATTGTTTGTGTAGCTTTGGTGATAAGATGATCGAAAGATTTATTGTAAACTAGGAATATTCACAGATCCTAATGCATTTGGTTTGTTTCAATTCATATATAGAAATATAGTAAATTAATGAACTAAATAGGTTTGCTATACCTAGACATAGGATAGTAAATAAATTAAGAAATTCTGCCATCACATAAGTATTATCATTCTTATAGGCATAAACTATAAAAATTCATATCTAATAGTTATGGTGAAATCGAATGCTCTAACATGTTTCTCATATTGATCTTTCTTACTTGGCTTTAATTTCAATTAGTCTTGAATCTTGTTTTGGAAATTTTATATTTTATTTCATCATCAACTTTCTTTTGATTAGCTAGATAAATTTTAGGATTAGTTCATTGTTGATACTTAATTAGTTTAGTATTTACCAATCTCTGTGGGACAATACACTTTCTTATCATTATATTACTTGTTCGACATGTTCACTTGCATTTAAAATTTTACTGAACAATGCCCAGTATCAATCTTCACCTAGGAGTCTCACAATGTAACTATCAAGATAATAATTAGATATCTTGAGAACACCCCTAACCTAGGCATATGGTTCACTTGGGAGTCAAATTTTGTATTGCATGCCTATAGTGATGCAGACAATGCTAGATTTTGCACTAATTAAAGAGGTACTAGTGGAACTTGTCATTTCTAAAAAGCAATAAAGTGTTTCTATTTATACCAATAAGTAGAATATGTAGTTTTAGAAGGCTGTTACTTGCAAAAACTTTGGATGCAATCACAATTAGATGACAATGACATACCTATAGAACCATCAATCATTAAATGTGTAATTAATTTGACTCAAAATCAAATATAATACTTTAAAACTAGGCACATTAAGATTAAACATCACTTAATTAAAGATCTTATTAGTCATAATCATAAATCTCTTGAATATGTGCACACTTTACATCAACTAGTCAATATTCTCACCAAACTACTAAATAAACAATGGTTTTGTGCATTTGAAGAACAAGCAGATTTTGATCATTCTCTCTCTCGTGTCCCTTCCTGAGTGAAACCAAAATCTTGCCATTCTAGTTCCAACCATTCTAACTAAGGCTAAAGAAGTGACATTATAGGGAAACATTAAGCAACATTCAACCATGTAGTGAAGCTATAAAATTAGAAAGAGTAGTTGGATAAAGTTTTCAAAAAATAGACATTGAGTAACTCTAGGCTAAAACTTTGCAATCTATCTTCGATCATACTAGTTTGGTGCTTTGCTGACAATCTAATTGATTCTAATTTTGCCTATTTGATTTGTATTATGAATCTATTTTTGATGTAAAACATATTAAAACCCTAGGTTTTGAATTATGCTTATTATTTAGAAGTTTCTTAGTATTATTATCCTTGAACATAATTGATGTACTTTTGTTAGGAATTCAATGCTTAAACTCTAATTAAGGCCTATGAGGGTTTGTGAACTCTATGTAACATGTAGGGTTGTTGTAATTAGGCAATCTCTAAGATTGCTAGCTTTTCTTGTTTTTGATATAAATGAGGGATCCTTTAGCAAATTTGCTAAAGGAGGTGGGTTAGGCATGGGCTAATCACTTAAACTTTGTGTGTTGTCCATGATTAAATATTTTCAAACCTTTGAAAAATTAATTGTGCTTGTGTTGAGTTAAATCAATGCATACATTATCCTATTCTACATATCATTGTTATTAATCAAGCACACAACAAGACTTTACGTACAAAGAGAAAATTAGATTAGAAACTTTAGGAAAACTAATTCACACCCCCCTTCCCCCCTTCTTTTAATTATGTTACCAAGGACCTAGCAATTCTTCCTTTAGAAACTATTAACCCTTCTATGAAATCCATCACCACATCCATCTAAATATGCTATGTTATGGCTAGAGGTTGTAGTAGCTCACTTGGTTTGGTGTTTCCTACGTGTTTCTTTAAAACACTTTACAATAGCTCACATGTTCCTTCATTTCCTCTTTCAATTTATCCGAAAAGAAATGGCCTTCACCCTTTGTAATGTCTTAACGTTGCCTTCACAAGTTGCTGTATGTATTTCTTGTTGTAGCACTAGAATTAAAATTGAGCAATAAATCTTCCTGCAACTCCCAAGTGTCTCTTAACTCTCTTTCTTTTACTTTTTCCACCAACTCCCTAGCTTCTAGGTATTTTGCTATTTCCTCCTTTATTGGTGTTAACCATCTTGGGATGGATTTTAATATGACTTGATTCTCTATCTTCGGCTGTCCAATGTCTACTATTGTTTGTGCAATTTCTTTTTTGCATGTCTTTTATCGGCTGCTATCACAATTACATTCATCTCACTCTGACTGACTTATGTCCTTATTGTCATTTCCCCACTACACTTCACAACATGGTTTGCTTTCTTCATAAATCTGCATTGCCTTGCACTACACATGGGAGTCTAATTGCCTGTGTTCCTATTCAATCTCAAGTTCCTCTTTTGTATTCTTTAATCTTACCCCATCTTTTAATGATAATGGTACTTCTTATAACTTATCTTCCATTTCCACTCCTACAATCTCTTTCCCTCTATGTATGGTTTCGTTTTTTTTTTCCTTTCCCCCGAGGTTTCTTTGCTTGATAACACATTCGTTATGATATTCTTCTTCCTTAATTTGTACTATATCATAAAATTGTATCCTAATAACTTGATTAACTATCTTTATTGAGATAGAGTAATAATCTTCTAATCCTATAAATATTGCAAACTTATTTGGTCAATCTTAAACACAAATTGTTTCCCCAACATGTATTGTCTCATTTTTTTTTACAATTAAGATTAATGCTAGCATCTTCTTTTCATATGTCGACAGTAAGGCATTCTTACCCTTCAAAACATGGCTAAAGTAAGCTACCAATTTACCTTCTTGCAACAATACTAACACAACACACTCAACTATAAATGACAAGGAAATGTCAAAGATACAGTAGAACAAAAAAATTTATCATTAACCATTTCAATTCCAAAAGGACAACTTTAGCTACTATATTTCAAGCAAAATTATTTTTCTTTAGTAACTCCATTAGAGGTGTTACCACTATATCATATTGGCTAATAAACTTCTTATAGTAACCCATCGTAAACCTAAGAATCCTTTAAAATACCTCACACTTTTTAGGATAAGCCAATCCAACATTGTTGTTATCTTCTCTAAATTCACACTAATCCCTTCCCTAGACATCACATGTCCTAGGATATTGTATGGACATTTCTCCAAAACTACATTTCTCCAATTTGATGAACAACTGATGCCTTTAACAAAACCATTAATATAATTTTGACATGCTTTAAATGTTCCTCTCAAGAAGCATTATAAACTAAGATATCATTAAATAATACTAACATAAATTTCCCCAAATATCGAGGGTGTATTCTTTAACCTAAATGGTATTACCAAAAATTCATAATGACCTAATGGTATTTGGAAAGTCATTTTTTCTATTTGATGATTGCACCCTTATTTGGTGCTACCCCAACTTGAGGTCTAGTTTAGAGAAAACCCTCACTTTATATACCTTGCTATCAGGGATTTAACTCCCTCTTTAAGTAGAATCCTATGATCTTTTCTTCAAATGGGAGGCAGTTTGTGGGATTTTCTAAATGCTACACTTATCATTCAACACCCTTTTACGTCCCCCTATACACCTTACACTTTTCCTTTATTTCAACTAGCTTCACTGCATTTGATGTGTAAAAACACTCCTAGCTACTCTTTGTGGAGATCCTTCCCAAACTATGGTCCCTCTATCACCTAATTAGGCCAGAACTTTTCTCCTTGTAACTCTAATTTCTTCCTTCCCATGAGAAATTTCACATGCATCCGTGACAAAGTCCAAAAGATATCCCCAAGGTCTCCATTAGTTGAGTACCTAGCGCCACTCACAACTCTTTAATTGGTAGTATATAGAAGTTGACAATCATTTTAGTACCCTATAGTATGCTTACTTGATTACACACTCCCTCGCTATAAAACAATCACTATTGGCAACAACTACCTTAAAACTGTCCTTTATGTCCATTTAGAACTATAACTTCTTGACTATAAACATTCATAAAATTGTGTGCACTTCTCAAATTTATGAGAAATATAGCCTTGATAACTAGCATTCCTATACTCCCAACAATCCTCATTGCTCAGGGTTTTCTAGTCCCTATAATGGCATTCAATGAACTTATTGAAAATCATGTGCTTGTATGTTTTAATTAAGAAAAATTTTATTTGAATATATGTTAAATAGAATATTATATTTGCATGTATGATAGAATAAATAAGATTGTGAGTGCATATATTAAAACTCAAAGGAAGTAAAAGGTGTGCAAATTATAATATCAATTAATAATATTATAAAGTAGTCGGGTTCCTACATTTTATTATTAAACATCAAATATGAAGCCAATTTTGATTTAATCTTTGAATATTTTGTTTAATAGATAAATTTACATTCTTGGTTATGTTAAAGGAATTTTGATACTTGGAATTGGTGTATTTAGAGGTGTAATGGACCGACCATATATTTATATATGGGTACATGAAGCTTATCTATATGTTAAGCTCGTAAAAGAGGTTCAGCTTGTGAAAGAGGTTCAGCTTGTGAAAAAGGTTCAGCCTGTAAAAGAGGGTCAACTCGTGAAGAGAGGTTTAGCCCGCGAAGCTTGAAATGGCAACATTCTGAGCAAGGTCACTTATCCAAAACAGCAATGTGCGGAGCAAATAAGAGTGTAAGCTCTTATGATCGAACGCTTAAGCCCTAGTTGCATCCTTCGACCTAGAGCTATCCTTTTCCTCTCAATCTCTCTCCTGCGACGACGGCTCCAATGGGAAGAATGGTAAGGCGACTAAGTGTCAAAACGGTTATCTTACTAGAAAATCATCATCTGCATCAATACAACGTCGTATCCATCAAATCTCAACGGAAGGATTTTGAAAAGGTTTGAACCAAAACCCTAATCCGTTCAACGGTTGAGTACCTACTATAAAAGGGAGCTTCGGATGAAATATTTAAGCTTGCTGAGACATATTCTTGCTGATTTGATCAAAAAAGATAAAAGTCCTCATCGATTTGCTCTTATTGCTGTGTTTGGTAATGTTTGAAGGAAAAGGAAATCTTCGGTGATATTCTCTAAACTTGTTATTTTGTGAATATCATTTGATAAATTGATCTTTGTATGTGCTAGATTAATTATAACATTATTTGCACATAAAGATTATTGTAAATTCGAAACCCTAGATTTGTGAAATTGGGGCTTTCAAGATTAGAGCTTGAATTGACTTTGTATACATTCAATTAGCTCTCTAATAAGCTTAAATCCTCACTCATATCATATATTTAAGGAATGAGCTTGATGTATTAAGGTTTTTGTAAATCTAATCTTGTAACCGTGAGCTATATAACTCCTTTTGAGAAGTTGTGAGGTGAAGGAGAGGTGCTCTCCTTGTTTGAAGTAAAGCATATTTCAATTCAGTTTGAGTTGAAGGAAAAGAGGGTAGAAGTAGGTAAAAAGTGTCGAACCACCGTGAAATTCTTGGTTGTGAATTTTCTTACCTAATCCTTTTATTTTATACTATATTACTATTGTGATATCTTATCTAGTTGTAATTGCTGTAAAGAAACAAAAATTTGAGAAGACATTAAAATTAGATAAATTTCTAGATATCCAATTAAACCCCCCCCTCTTGGATAGCCATAAACCCAATAGAACTCTTTAGAACTACCTTTTCTCCTTTAAAATCTGCATATCAGCTTATTATTTCCATATCAAATTCCTCTCTAACCTTCAATCCTTCTTACAAAGAAAGTTTTCTACAAATGTGGACTAGAGGGAACTTCTCGCTACAATTAAAGCACAATCCTTTAGCCTTTCTCTCCATAATCTCCGACTGAGACAACCTTTTAACTAATACCATGTAGGAATCTGCCTAATAAGGGACTCGCATATGATTAGCTAGTTAGTGATGCAATAGCTTACTAAGGCAATGATCAATAGCTAATTTGGGAGGATGACCAGCGTTGGGCTTTTGTTCTATCTAGGACTTACTACCTACAACTTCCAACCTTGAGGAGTACTACTAAACTAGCATGAATTATCCTTCATCTCATATAATCTAGCTAATCCTATAGTAAATGACAGTGTCATCGGTTTAGCAGCCATTTCACCTACCTTAATCCATTCCTTTACTACTAACAAAACAACGAACTTGCTAAGCACGTGATAAAGTTCCAGACCATAACAACAAACATGAAAATTAAGCTAATGAGAATTAATTGACCCAGTTTGTTGTAATTTCGTTGGCTCATATCTTTCGGTTAGCTCCTGTGTCAATTGCTTCCAAGTGATTGTTTCTCTCAGTCTCTCACTCTTGGCCAATTGAAACATTACTTAAGCATCTCCTTCCATATTCCACGTTACAAGTGAGACTCATTTGTTCAATGGAGTCTAATTATATGCAAAGAACTACTTAGCCTGCATTGTCCAGTCTTGGATCCTCCTTACTGTTGTACCAAAGGAAATCAAGTTTGATTACCCTTGGTCTACCTTGAGTATAAGTGTCGCTGCAACCCTCCTATCTGCATCCTTCCGACATCCAACCTGTGGATGTTTCCCCTTTTACATTGTCTCTCAACCTCCATTTGGATTTTGTCAATTTTGTGATTTATTGCTACAAACATTTGTCGGAACATCTCAAGTAACGCCTCTAGCTTCCGATCTGTTTCACTCTCATTCCCACCCAGGGTGATGACTCCATTATCGCAATTGTACTGAGTCGATTGCTTGGCCTAGTCCCTAATGCCAATTTAATACAAGCCCGACTTTCAGCTACTATCACCTCTGAATTAACAGTTTCTACAAAGTCTTTGCTTTGAGACCTGGTTAAAGGATGGAGAGGCTGGACTGGGAAATTCCTAATCTGTCCATTGAGTAGGCTTCTTTTTCTTCCCTATTGTAACCAAAACTCCCAACAAAACTTGCAGAAATCACACAATTAACCACAGATAAACGCACGCACACAGATTGCCTCTATATAAGGGAGACACCTCCATTAGCATTCAAAGAATGATTTTAAGATTCATCATAGATGGAAACCATAAAATAAAGATCCCCTTCCCTCCTATTGTTCGACTCCTCTCTCTTTCAGACCCAAAAAGCCAGCTAAATCCTGACCTTACATGTTTTATTTACTTACTATTTACAATCATGATTCTTTCTTCCAACTAGACAGCTACATGGCTCCCACTTTAATTCTCTCTTCATCATCTGCACCCCACTTAGCCAATAGGTGTTCCACATCAGCATCTGACTTTTCCTATAACCGCAACACAAGATGAGACTGGTCTTCTTATATATTTCTTTCCAAGCATTTCGAGCTATCTCAGGTCATCTCTTAAGGGTTACTTAAGATCCTACTCATTTTGTCTCATCTTCCTTCATTCTTAAATCTAAGCTTCTAAGCATGACTTGAAACAAAACACTAAGCAGTTTCGAGCATTTTACAGATTAACTTGTTCCTCGATTTCTCCATATATGGTTATTCTTCTTTCGGTTTCACTCAAACCGACTTGCTGAACAAAGAACCAAGATGAGCATAGACAAGAAGGATCGTGACTAGGCTTCTATGTCGCACACTACTGCATGTTGAACACAAGCTTCGCTGAAATATGGGATGGGTTACACACTAGTCCGCAGTATAGGGGATTGAACTGGGCTATGCAACTTAGCCTAGTCCACACATTTCGAACTAAGCTAGTCTATTCGAGTTGGGCTTTTTTTGTTTTTTTTCCCCTCCTTTTTAGATTGTCGTGGATCAAATTTTGCTTTACAAAATATTTCTATATTAATCTCCTGATGTATTTGAGACAGTAAGCAAGAAGATAACTTGTTCTTTTTCATAGACTTACTAGTGTAACATAATTAGACAAATGAAATAAATGAGCTCCTTTATAATATTGATATTATGATTTGTATAATATTATTTCCTATATTTTATAATATAAAAATTGTGAAAAATATTTATATATAATTTTCTTAAACATTTTGTCACATTGAAACACATTTTAATAAAAAAAATTATTTTCTTCAATAGGGTAAGCTTTAACAATCTCACAGCATCATATGCTTAGTCCAATCATAACCTCAACCCTGGTAACCCCCATCGGCAACAAGTTATTCAGATATCAATTATTACACTCCCTACATACTATCATTGGAGTAAAAGAGTAAATTATTAATAAAAAGAAGGGCTTCTCAGCAACCTGTATCGGTCGCGGGCTTACGGGCCATGTCAGTATGACCAACCCCATCCGAAACATTTACGTCGGTGCCAACGTTTCGAACCCCCGCCACCTCAGCATGGAACCACCTGCAATATATAAAGTAGAAAAATGCCATTTACTGGTTGGAGCGAGAGAAGGCCGGCTCTGATTATAAGGCCACGCTGAAACTCAAGACCAATCTCTCTCTCTCTCTCTCTCTCTCTAGCCATGGAGGATGGCCAGCGGCCGCTTCTCTCCTCACAAGGGGACGAAAGCCAAGAAGAAGAACAGCTCCGGTCCGCCCCTGTAGCAAAAAACACTTCTTCTGGTGCCACCTTTGTCGCGGGTGTCCCTGACATCTCTCCTATAAAGGGTCCTGGAGATTTCTACAAACAGTTTACCATCGAATCAAAGAAGCTCTGGTACCTCGCCGGCCCGGCCATCTTCAACTCCATATGCAAATACTCTCTCGGCGCGATTACGCAAGTCTTTGCCGGCCACGTAGGCACTCTCGAGCTCGCTGCCTTCTCCGTTGAAAACTCTGTGATCGCCGGATTCTCCTTCGGCATAATGGTGCGTTATTCATGCTATATGTGTGAGGATACTAGTTAAGTGGCTAACCACGTAATTTTCCATCAGTTAGATATTACGGTAATTGAGAATTTATTAGGATAGATAAGTATTCAGACCGGATGCTGATCTTTGTTTACTTTGATTGTTGAGATACTTTTATCAGCTTGGAATGGGGAGCGCGCTCGAAACTTTGTGCGGGCAAGCGTTCGGAGCGGGACAGATTGACATGCTCGGCATCTATATGCAGAGGTCATGGGTGATACTGTTGTCCACGGCGCTGATTCTAAGCCCATTATACATCTTCGCACAGCCACTCTTGATACTCATCGGCCAGACCGAAGCCATATCTGAAGCTGCTGGGGTGTTCGCCATTTGGATGATTCCTCAGCTTTTCGCTTACGCCGTCAACTTCCCCGTTGCCAAGTTCCTGCAGTCACAGAGCAAGATTATGGTGATGGCTTTGATTGGGGCCGTGGCTCTGCTTCTTCACACCTTCCTCAGTTGGCTGTTGATGTTGAAACTAGGGTGGGGTCTTGTGGGTGCGGCGGTGGTGCTGAACTCGTCCTGGTGGTTTATCGTGTTGGCGCAACTTATTTATATCTTCTGTGGAACTTGTGGTCGTGCTTGGTCTGGCTTCTCGTGGAAAGCGTTCCAAGACCTCTGGGGATTCGTTAAGTTATCTCTAGCCTCCGCCGTGATGCTCTGGTGAGCCTCTCTCCATTTTTTAACTGTTCCATCTATCTGCTTAGTTGAGGTCCCCTTCCCTCTCTGCACGTCCCTTCTCATGTGCGTTCTGGTCCTAACGTTATGACGTTTTCGCCTTCTATTCTTCTAGAGGTTAGCCGATATAATAACTCGGGATGCTTAAGTTGAGGAAATATGGACAAAGTTCGAATAGTTATAAGGCTGCCCAGTATCAATGGCAAGCAACATGCTTTTGTCCGGACATGATAAAATCCGGTTTTATTTGTCTTTGAAGGAGATGCACGTCTCTTAAAACAATTATTTGATCCGAACTCCGCCTGCTGCATTTTGACTTTTTCAACCTTAAATAAAAAAATTTGGACGCTTCCACAGAATGCGGTTGACTTGTAAGACAAAGTAAGGCCCACGGAGTCAAAGACCCAAAATGATTCCTTTCTAACCAAGGAATATGATCTGTAATGACGAGGACCACTTTTTCCAGTTTAACGAGGACAGACATGGATCGACTCCTTTTGTTATTTTATTTGTTTCTTTAATTTGCCAATTGCGAAAGGATGGGATTCACTTGTCTTCACTAACAACGAAACCTTCAATGTGATATGTTTACAAATATTTTGTAGCTTGGAAGTTTGGTATTTCATGGCGCTGATTCTCTTCGCTGGATATCTAAAGAATGCACAAATTTCAGTAGATGCATTGTCCATATGGTGAGTATTGTTATTTATTTATTTTTCAGCTCTTTTTCTCTCTCTCTCTAAGAGATCAGACCACTCTTAGAAGCATGAACAGTAAAAAATTATGGTTTGAAGGCTGGCTCCAATCTAAAGCACATATAATGGCAAACAAAAGAATCACGCATTAAAAGTTGAGACAGAATCTACGAATCGGCCAGAGCCTAATCTGACCAGTAGAGTGGAGTTTGTACAGGAAGTTGTACGCATGAAGCTGACAAAGTATATGTAATACTTGCTTAATTCATAAAATAAATTTCATCTTGCAGAATAGAAAACGGGTAAACACAGATATCAGAACACAACCAATAGAATAGACAATACTATAAATGTGATACAGAATGTTAGATGAAGCTTAGCTTAGAATTGTGGTTGTTATCATTGGGTATTGAATCCAGTTTATTTTGTTGGATGTCGCAGCATGAACATATTGGGCTGGACGATCATGGCAGCTCTTGGGATGAATGCTGCCATAAGGTTTGTGACACAAACTCACCTTCAAACTATGTTCTTTTACTGGCAAAATATTGAGTTTTCTGGTGACGTCACTCTAAAGAAAGCAAAAACTTGTGCAGTGTGAGAATATCTAACGAGTTGGGGGCAGGTCACCCAAGAACAGCGAAATTTTCACTAGTGGTGGCAGTGTTAACTTCATTTTTGGTCGGCGTTGTCATCTCACTTATCCTGATAATTGCACGAAATGACTACCCGTCCTTGTTTTCGAGTGATACAAGCGTGGAGGACCTAGTCAAGGAGCTCACTCCAATACTGGCTCTATGCATTCTCGTTAGCAATGTTCAACCCGTTCTCTCTGGTACCTACCTCTTTTGGTTCCCCTGACGAATGTCTGCACTGAATTCTTGTACACAAATTATAATGTCCTTAGATATTTTAGGCATGGAAGGAACAAATTTTAAGCAAATGGAAGAATCAATTTTGCAGGGGTGGCCGTTGGGGCAGGATGGCAAGCTGCCGTTGCTTATGTGAACATTGCGTGCTATTATCTATTCGGGGTCCCTCTGGGTCTCATAATGGGTTACAAGCTTGACTTGGGAGTCAAGGTAAGCATCCTCACCCTCTTTTCCATTTGCTTTTTCCTTTTTTTTCCTTTTCGTAAAGGGAAGATAAGTATCAAGTAAAGGAGGGATTGGCTTAAAAACGAGAGGCTAATTCCTATCTAGTTTGTCAAGTGGGGAAGTTATGGAGCTGTTCCCCATGGATGTTGTGCTAAAGGAATGAAACCACATAGAAGTATCACTAATGGGATGGATTGGTTTAGTGGTAAGGGTTTACTTTTAAGTAATTTCTTGAGATGAAAGATACGGCTTCGAGTCTATATGGATGTGATGCCAAGAGAAGAAAAGTTGTATCGATTAGTCCCTTTTTACGGTCTTAAGGAAGCCGTCATAGCCCACGACGCAAACTCATCCATATCCCTCTAGAGCAGTCCTTTAATGGTTATAAACTATATCCATTTCATAACTTTAAGAAAATAATAGATTTTTTATTTTTTATTTTTTATTTTACATTTATAAAAAAAAAAATCAATAAACTTCCAACAATGTGAAACAGTTTCATGTCTTTTAACGTATCCATTTATTATGTAAGTTCCTAACTTAGGCACAATAACAAATGGTGCAATATAAACATAGGCTTTACACTAAAAAGGACCTTGGACTCTAATAATACATTATAAATTTATAATACCATGTGATGTGGTATTTTCCTCAACATTTTAAAAAGATTTTCAATGAACTTCTTAATAATATGGGACAACAAATTCATATCTTTTAGTACAATGGATGAAATATTATTTTGGTTTCACTAATAGATAATTTCTAATTTCGATAGTCTTCAATATTTCTCATTGAAAAGAAAATGGGTACAAATGAAATAACAAGTGCAGTGGTCTCTTCTCTCCTCATTTGAAGCAATTGACTTCTAGAAGAGAAGCATATTACTGCGAATGAGGGTAAAATATCGGAAGGAAAATCAGCATCAAGTGGGACTTCATTGCTTAAGATGAGTAAGATGCTTCCAAGTACATCAACATCTAATATAGTATTTCTTCATTTTCAGGGGATTTGGTATGGAATGATGACAGGAACAATCGTACAGACCTGTGTTCTAATATTCATGGTTTACAGGACCAATTGGGACAAAGAGGTAAAACTTTTCAACATTCCTCCATTTCTAACTAAAGTGACAATCTTAGCTGTTCACATGGGGCTTACTAAACTGGTGCGAAATACAGGCTGCTGTTGCTGAAGATAGAATAAAGAAATGGGGAGGACCTAAGGAACCCAGGGAGAACAATGGAGAATGATGATTGAAAGCGAATGGAAACCTGAAAGTTCAAGGTAGCATACTAGACACTGTCTTAAGTTTCAAATAAAAAAGGCGTGGTAGTTGCTTCCAGCAACGTCAGTGGCAAATTACCCCCTACTTTTAAGTACGTCTTCAACATTTTCGGCCCTGTGGCCGCAGGAGCTCTTGCAACAGTTAGGTGTAGCATCTCATTTTCCTTTTCAACAGTAATTTATTTTAAGCAACTGTCTCGGAGGACTTCTCCCTTTGAAATCGTTTAGAGAGGACGATGCTTTGCGCTTACATGCTGCCGGAACTAGAGTCAATCCATGTGATAAGCTCATCATTAGACTTTTGCATGACAATCTGTTGCAAGTTTCTGGCATCTAATGTTAGCTTATTTTGTAAGCTCATGTAATGTGGGCTTTATCAATGAGCATAAATAGTTCTCTTATGAAGGTGTATTAATGTAATTAATATTGGTTCAGTTAATTAGACAGATTTTGACCTTAATTGCGAGTATGGTGCTAGCCAGTGTGGGCCTTAGTGCACTTTATAGAACTGTGATGAGTCAGGACTATTTAGTTAGCACGTGTTATGTTATATCGGCTAAGTCCCCCCTCTAGCTTAAATTATGTGCATTGGGCTCAGTATACGGAATCAATGTTGATGGTAAGGGTATAATGGTCATTTCATTGTAATCACTGTGCATGTACTGTTTACGTACTGTGCATGTACTGTTCACGTACTGTGCATGCACTGTTCACGGACACTGTTCACAGTATCCGTTTTAAAAGAGAAATTCTATTCTCTTTTGGTTATCCGAACTCTTCCCCGACCATATTTTGTTGATCTGATTCCGTTTCTAAGTTCCAGCTTCTCATCGGCTAGCACGATTAAGAAATAGAGGGTAAGATCTTAGCTACAATCCTTCTATAAAGATGCAGACACCTTCAGGTACGTTTTTCTCGTTTTATTCATTTAGTTTAATTCATTATCAACCTATAATTGATGTTAGATCCTGTTTTGAGTCTTGTTTGAGACGTATTAGATACCTACAATTGGTATCGGAGCCTTTAGCATCAATTTGGGTTGAAAAATGAGTTCTAAAACGAGTTTTTCGAAATTTACTTAGATCAAAAATTTCAAATTCCGATCTAGAACAAACCGGTGGGTATTTTTCAAAACAAACACCGGATATGTGATCCTCGGACTCTTAGGAGTCCGTTGATATCTTATTTGGCCACCTTCAGTGAAGGTTTTGACCTCACGGGTACTGTTCATCAGTACTATTCATTCTTGGCCGAAGAGAAAAATTAAGATCTCTCTCATATTGGACGGATTTTTGTATAAAATTTGGTATCCATAGATTCGTGGTGGCCCGATCTACATTTTGGTAACTTTTGTGTTACCGGAAATGGCCAAGAAATGGCTGAAATCGGCGAAAACCCGCCGGAGAGAGAAACGGGTCTGTTTTGACCCGTTTTAAGGAAGAAGACGACACTGTTCAGTACTGTTTAAGTACTGTACGTGGGTACTGTTTAACTACTGTTCATAAGTACTGTTTAAGTACTGTGTATAAGTACTGTTTGAAGTACTGTACATAAATACTGTTTAGGCACTGTTTGAAAACACTGTTTGAATCACTGTTGACGGTACTGTACGTTTGGTACTATTGACGGTACTGTTCACATGTACTGTTCATAGGTACTGTTCACGAGTACTGTTTGACCGTTGACCAAGTCAAATTTTTTTTTTTTTTTTTTTATGCAATAAATTTATATGTGTGATGTGCATTTTTGTTTCACACATTTGGTATGGTAATTTTGTTATATGCATTATGATTTAGCATAAATTATACCATAAAGAATTGCATACTATTTAATTACGCACATAATTTTTGAATAAATAGTATGTTATTTATGCAACACTTGGTTGTTGTTATTTTGTGTAATTCAATGACGAATGCCCCTCGTTGATTTGAGATTTGAATTACATATTTTGAAGTGAGTAATATTTTGATTTAAATCCGCGGTACAAGTTGGTCTTGTGATTTAGTTAGGTTGTGACTACCAAAGTGGCACAACTTGATTGAGTTATGGGATTTCAATTTTGTGCTGAAGTAGGATTTCTTCGGTTCTAGTGTATGGTTATACTCCCAACGGAGGTGACTATGTATTGGAATTTGAAGAATAACATAGTTTGTGTGTGTGAGTTTCGCTGATCCAAGTAGTCTATACACCCAAAGGTGGTGGACTATGAGGATGTGGTATTGGCTCATGACTACTACTATGTTGAGAGTGTTACAATTTTATGTCATTCGTTCAGCCCAAAGGTGTTTGAATGATAATGTAAGCTCTCATTTGGTTTACTCACTAGATGCTAATTTTCTTTTGCATCGTTTTTGTTAGTCACCTTCTCTGTAAACAATGCTCAAGTCACTGTTGAGGTTCTTACTGGTGCTAATTACAAGAAGTGGAAGGAAGATATCTTGTTTGCTGTGGAAGTAGCAGAAATTGATAGTGCTCTCAAAATGGATAAGCCTGTTGATTTGACTCCAGAGAGTACTGAGGAGCAGAGGCTTCACTATGCTAAATGGGAAAGATGTAATAAGTTTTGCCTTCTGACTATGAAGAGGACTATCTAGGAACACCTTAAGTGTGATTATCCTGAGGAATGCACAGCTAAAGAATTTTTTGAGGCTGTTTCACAACGCAACAGAGTGTCTTCTCATGCTGAGATAAGTTCATTGATGCAAGTTCTTTTCAGTATGAGGTATAATGGAATTGAAAACATCAGAGATTATATTATGAGGATGGTGCAATATCAGATGAGGCTTAAGGCTTTAGGAATGGTATTTTCTGAGCAGAGTATTGTGCATCAAGCTTTAATTAGCTTTCCTGCTGATTATACCATTATCAAAACATCCTATAACAACAGTGTACAGGATTGGACTGTTGATGATCTGATAGAGAAGCTTATAGCTGAAGATAGTAAGTTGAAGAATGAAAAGTCTCATTCAGCTTTGTTTTCTCAAGCTTCCAGTTCTAATAAAGGAAAGAGACCTTTAAATCAGCCTCAGTGGGAGCAAAAAGTTAATCAGCCTCAGAGGGAGAAGAAAGTTAATCAACCTAACAACAAGGTCCCAGGAACTTCTAATTCTAATAATAATAACAGGTTGGCAGTAAACATGAAGAATATTCAATGTTTATTCTGCAAGAAAATGGGACATATGAGGAAAAACTGCTACAAGTTTAAGAAATGGTTAGCTAAGCGTCAGGGTAAAGGTACACATTCTTTGATTGATGTTTGTGAATCTAATCTATCTGAGGTATCATCTAGCTCTTGGTGGCTAGATTGTGGAGCAACTAATCATGTTGCTTTTTCTATTCAGGGGTTCATAAACAGGAGGAAGCCAAACCCTGATGAAAAATACCTTTATGTTGGGAACAACCAGAAAGTGGAAGTAGAGCTTGTTGGAGATGTCATCCTTCTTTTGGATAGTGGTTTTAGGATGACTTTGAGTAGAACTTTTTATGTATCGTCGTTTAGACGGAATTTGGTTTCACTTTCTGTACTTGACAGATCTGGATATGTATTTGAATTTAAGAACACCGTTGTGACAATATTTTATAATGCAAATGTAATTGGAAGTTGTGTTATGTCGAATGGCTTGTACAGATTGGTTTTATCTCCACATGAAATTTATGTTACTTCTACTATTGACAAAAGTGTTTCCAAAAGACCTATGACTAAGGACTTGTCTTACACCTTGTGGCACAAGAGACTTGGCCATATTTCTAGAGATAGAGTGGACGGGTTGATCAAATCCAATATTTTACCTGCTCTTAATAATGATCTGGAGATTTGTGTAGACTGTTGTAGAGGTAAGCTAACCAAGATAAAGAAGAAAAAGGCAGCTCATAATTCTGAATTGTTAGAAGTGATTCACACTGATATCAGTGGTCCCTATCGAGTAACTTTGTGTGGTAATGCATATTTCATTACATTTATTGATGATTTCTCTCGTTATGGATATGTTTACTTAATTAAGGAAAAATCTGAATCACTTGAGAAATTCAAAGTGTTCAGAACTGAGGTTGAAAAGCAGTCAGGGAAAAGTATAAAGAGTGTTAGATCTGATCGGGGTGGTGAATATTATGGCAGACATGGTGATGTAGGCCAGATTATGGGTCCATTTGCTCAATATTTACAGAATTCTGGGATAGTTGGACAGTTTACTATGCCTGGAAGCCCCGAACAGAACGGTGTAGCTGAAAGGCGAAACCGTACTCTTATGGAGATGGTTAGATGTATGATGAGTAGAACTAATCTACCTCTTTTTCTATGGGGAGAAGCTTTGAAGACTGCTATGTATATTCTCAATCGTGTTCCTACTAAGGCTGTGCCATTAACTCCTTTTGAATTATTTACGAGACGCAAACCTAGCCTGAATCATCTAAAGGTTTGGGGATGCCCTGCAGAGGTCCGGTTATATAACCCAACATTAGGCATTCTAGAACAGTCAGATGTTATTTTGTGTCTTATCCAGACTATTCTAAAGGGTATCGATTTTATAACCCTACTAGAGGTGCTAGAATTGTTGAATCCTTAACAGCTAAGTTTCTGGAACTTGATGTTGCAGAAAGCGGTACTAGTTCTCTAGTTATAGAGAATAGTAATGATGTTGATATGAGTATACCGTTTCCTCTATCTATTCAGTTAGATGCAGTTGTGCAGGAACCTGCTGTTGGTACAACTTCTGTAGAGGTTCCACTTGTTCAGAATCAGGATATAGAGATTCCTCCTCTTAGGAGATCTAACAGGGAGAAAAGACCTGCTATTCATCCTGATTATTTGGTTTATCTTGGAGAGCATGACTATGACATCGGTATTATTGAGGATCCAGTGACTTATACTCAAGCTGTTTCTAGCCCTCAATCTGATTTTTGGAAAGATGCCATGAGAGATGAAATGCAGTCTATGAAGCAAAATCATGTTTGGGATCTAGTAGAGTTACCTAAGAAATGCAAGCCCATTGGTTGTAAGTGGGTGTTTAAGACTAAGAAAGATTCCAAAGGAAAGATAGAAAGGTATAAGGCCAGATTAGTTGCCAAGGGATTCACTCAAAGAGATGGAATTGATTATAATGAGACATTCTCACCAGTTTCATCTAAGGATTCTTTTAGGGTGATAATGGCTTTAGTAGCGCATTTTGATATGGAGTTGCTACAGATGGATGTTAAAACAACTTTTCTAAATGGGGATCTTGATGAACAGGTCTATATGCTTCAACCAGAGGGTTTTGCAGAAGGTAATTCTGATGAACTTGTTTGTAGACTTAAAAAGTCGATTTATGGTCTTAAACAAGCTTCTAGACAGTGGTATTTGAAGTTTGACACTTATATTACATCTTGCGGTTTTGTTGAAAACCTTGTTGATCATTGTATATACACTAAGGTCAGTGGGAGTACGCCGATTTTCTTGATCCTTTATGTGGATGATATCTTGCTTGCATGCAAAGATATGGCGTTACTTCAAGAAACTAAAAGACTTTTATCTTTAGAGTTTGATATGAAGGACCTTGGTGAAGCATCTTTTGTCCTAGGCATTGAGATCTTTAGAGATCGTTCACGCCGTATTTTGGGTCTTTCTCAGAAAACATACATTGATCGTGTGTTAGCTAGATTTAATATGCAAGATTGCAAACCTGGCAATGTTCCTGTTCTTAAGGGTGAAAAGCTACACTTGATGCAATGTCCTATAAATGATGCTGAGAAAGAATTGATGAAAAATATACCATATGCTTCAGCAGTTGGCAGTTTTATGTATGCACAGGTTTGTACAAGACCTGATATTGCCTTTGCTACTGGACTTCTTGGTAGATTTCAGTCTAACCCAGGTCATGATCATTGGGTTGCTGCCAAGAAGGTTATGAGGTACTTGAAAAGGACAAGAGATTATATGCTCATGTACAGACATGTAGATAACTTACAATTAGTGAGTTATTCAGATTCAGATTATGCAGGCTGTTCTGATGATTTGAAGTCTACGTCTGGTTATGTTTTCATGATGGCTGGTGGTGCAGTTTCATGGAAAAGTTCTAAGCAAACTATGGTCACGTCTTCCACTATGCACGCTGAGTTTATAGCTTGTTATGGAGCTTCCATACAAGCTGTTTGGATGAAGAACCTCATAAGACAGATGATCTCACTTGATTTTATTGATCGGCCAATTCCGTTGTACTGTGACAATAGTCCAGCAGTGTTGTTTATAAATAACAACAAAAGTATTAAAGGGGCCAAACACATTGAGATCAAGTATTTGACTATTAAGGAGCTAGTTAAGAAAGGTGACATTACTGTAGAGCTAATTAGCACAGATGCTATGTTAGCTGACCCACTCACTAAAGGACTTGCTCCTGTAGTGTTTTCTAGACATGTTGTAAACATGGGACTAGTAGCGTCTTTGGATGCTTTTGTTTAGTGGGAGTTATTGTTCTATGATATTTTGTTATGTAGTAAACTTTGTTTTACTTATATTGCCTGTTATATATTGTTTTCATAGAACATGTATTTCTGTAAGACAGGTATTAAAGACTTAAGGGATGTGCAACCTTAAGCATTTGGCTGGGGCATTTATTGATAAGCCATATTTTGATGTCTTGTAGCACTTAAATTTATACTCGAGTATTACAAACAAGACATATTGGTTCATTAGAACCTTTATATAGTTCTCCGATGACTGTATGTCAATGACTGTGTATGTCGATTTTAGGGAGAACTGGGACTAACAAGAAAGATAACACATAAGGTTATTTACCTAGTGTTATTTGTTTGCCACACTACCATACTCAATCCATGTCAGTAGAGTGGATAGCCCTTATGACTATGGATAATGCTGTGTCTTTTAATTGGCATAGTTAATGCTATGATCTGAGGGTTTTGAAGCTTTATGGGACCGGATTTGTAATAAGGAACTGTCGTTGGACCAATATAAAACCTTTTTGAAATTATTTTCATATATAACTTATATTAGTATTATTTTTGTTTTATGCACATTGATACGCCCAAGTGGGAGATTGTTAGCTTATTTTGTAAGCTCATGTAATGTGGGCTTTATCAATGAGCATAAATAGTTCTCTTATGAAGGTGTATTAATGTAATTAATATTGGTTCAGTTAATTAGACAGATTTTGACCTTAATTGCGAGTATGGTGCTAGCCAGTGTGGGCCTTAGTGCACTTTATAGAACTGTGATGAGTCAGGACTATTTAGTTAGCACGTGTTATGTTATATCGGCTAAGTCCCCCCTCTAGCTTAAATTATGTGCATTGGGCTCAGTATACGGAATCAATGTTGATGGTAAGGGTATAATGGTCATTTCATTGTAATCACTGTGCATGTACTGTTTACGTACTGTGCATGTACTGTTCACGTACTGTGCATGCACTGTTCACGGACACTGTTCACAGTATCCGTTTTAAAAGAGAAATTCTATTCTCTTTTGGTTATCCGAACTCTTCCCCGACCATATTTTGTTGATCTGATTCCGTTTCTAAGTTCCAGCTTCTCATCGGCTAGCACGATTAAGAAATAGAGGGTAAGATCTTAGCTACAATCCTTCTATAAAGATGCAGACACCTTCAGGTACGTTTTTCTCGTTTTATTCATTTAGTTTAATTCATTATCAACCTATAATTGATGTTAGATCCTGTTTTGAGTCTTGTTTGAGACGTATTAGATACCTACATCTAATTCTTGTGTAATTGAAGAAAGATCGAGAAAAGTGAACATAAATGGCATCTAAACCAACAAGATATGGCTCCATGATAAGTCGAAAGGCTTACCAGTTACGCACTGAGCACACAACTACAAGGGTTATGAATTATCTGAGTGGCAACATAAAATAGACCTCAATCGAAAGAGTGACGGAATAAATACTACACCACGTTTAGGTAAGCAACAAAAAAGTATTTTCGCTTTAAGGGTAATCCATGATGACAGGAAAGAAAAAGGAGAGTTCTATCATCAAAGGAATCTATTAAACAAAGAAGGATCCAACTCGTATCATGTCAGCTTAGTAACTACAACCCACATATGAATGACAAGGAAATAAGAGATACATCAAGCCTTCGTATCCTTTATTTCCACAAGACGCCACCTCTATATTCTCTGCCAACTACAATGCGATATACCTTGACTGAATTATGGTGCCAAATCATAAACAAAGGAAAGAATTTTCAAGATCCTTCAAGTAGAATCAATCAAAAGAGAAGATCCTCACAAGATTAAGAACATTTCAAAATATTTCCCAAAACTATTGCTACACCAAACCCTCTTAAATTCCTATAGCAATATTGAAGATATAATCTTGATTTTCATTTATTGCATTTTCCAATTGTAAAAACCATGTATTCGCTTATAAATAGAGGTTATTCCATCATTTTACAATTCACCAAAACACCTTTGAATACAAATTTTCTCTTTTTTTTTTCAATTGATTGTTCTTGTTTCCTTTATACTTAAGTTCCTGTAATCTTAATATTTGATTGTAGTAACTTTATCTGAATGAACTTTCAACCTGCCAGATGAACATAGAATGAGAACTAGATCCACATCTTTTCAATTAGTTTTCAAAAGATGTCAATTGTTTGTAAGTGAAGATATTTGAAGATAAGGAAAATTAATTTTTGCAAGTTTTTGTTACTTACACCTAACTTCCTTGTTTATTTTTCAATACACACATACACTCACTATGTAAATTGCGAGGCAATATAGGAAATTTCTCAATTTGTTTTTCTTTTTTCTTACTTTTTTTTTTTCAAATTGGCCTCTTGTGACATGGTATCAAAGTATGATCTTTTCTAAGCATAAGTTCCACAAACTCTCTCTCTTGCATGGGTCAATGCTCTCCCCATCCTATGATATTTAGCACTTACAATGTAGAATTATAATTCGAAGACCAAGATAACCTCGAAAGGAAGTTAGAAAATATACAATTGCCAACTTATCATTCCTTGAATCCCTCACAAAACCTAAAGTTGAGAAGCTTAGAATCGGGTGTGATGGTCACAAATGGTGAGAAAGCAGATAAGGGAGAGGAGCCAAGTTCCCCATCAATCCATTGTCAATTAATTACATCTAAACAAAGATAGGTGACCAACACCAAATGGTCTAACTTGTTTTCTACTTTGCATGCCAATAGAACCCAAGGTATCACTTTTTATATCTTTGCTCTACACGTGTAACATGACAGTTGGGTGGGTAAGCTCACTTGCATATGACCCAAACCGTGTCAAACGGCCTTTCATGGAAGAAAGGGGCTATGACTCACGGCCTACGTCATTCTGACAGAAAACATTATGGATGACGATTGAAGGCCTCGATAAAGGCTTCGCTTTGGGCCTGATGCCCATGAAACAAATTTGAAGCCCACCCATTTTGATGACATCATGTTATACATAATCATCGACACAAACCCAAATCAAGGTCAGACTAAACTAGGTCAAGCCCGACCTGACCAAACCTAAACTACAGGTAGACCAAGATAAATAACCCACATATTACTTTTACGCTTGTCATGGCCCAACCTGAATCTAAAGATCAAGTCAAGTAGCAAATTCTTATCCATTCCCCTACCTATCTTCAATTCTTTTTTTCACCCATTGACAATGGTCGTCATAAGCTGAAAGATTCACTGTTTGCCCTCATTGTTACGATTGTAGGATTGGAACATAGATCATGATAGTCTTAGAATTATGGGGACTCAAGTTAATGATAATATTTAAATAAAATAATCCCTATTAGCAATTAAGCTTAAAGCTTTTGAAATAATCATTTTAGATTATGGCAAATGGGTTGACTTGCGGAAAGGGCTACTTGGGGGTATTGTAAAAGGCAAGTAGCCATTTGGAGCGGAGCCATCAAAACTAGTAAGATGACTATCAAGGGCATTAGCTTGGAAGCATGGTAGTCTTAGACTTATGGGGGCTCAAGTTAATGACAATATTTAAATGAAATAATTGTTATTAACAATTAACTTAAAGCTTTGGTATAATGATTTTAGATCATGAAAAATGGGGTGACTTGTGGAAATGGCGACTCAAGGGTGTTGTAAAAGGTGAGTAGCCATTTAGAGTGGAGCCACCATAGCTAAGAACATGGGTTGTTGGGGGCATTGGCTCATAACTGTGATGATTATTATGATTGTAGGATTGAAACTTAGATCATGGTAGCCTTGGACTTATCAAGCCCACTTGGTGATGATATTCAGATAATATAACCCCTAATTAACTATTAATTCTATGATTTTTGACATTTGTTCTTTGATCTTGATACCCACATTCAATGGACAAAAGCTCATCCTCATCACGCAATCGCTCTTCAAAAGCTTTTAGAAACCGATTGACCATGGAAGGCCAAACATTAGAAAGATGCAAAATGCTTATTTGTTTCTTGGATAAGTTATTATTAATGAAAGAGATGGAGGTTAGTTTCTATCCACCATGTTGGAATATGATTTTAATGAAATGAATTTATGTGAATATACAAGAATATTTTTAATGTAATTCTAAGTCCCCAAATATTGTTATTAACATTTAGCTATTTTCTATTGAAGCCATTGCTGAAAAGTCACGGCCATATACTACAACATCATTCTACCAAGAAGAAAGAGTTGACCATGTGCAGCACCAACATTTGCCTCAAGCAAAAATGGGAAGGCATCACACGTAGAACAAAACAGCATTGGAATGTCATTCAAGAAAAAAGCCACTAAAGCATGTTCCCAAGGTTCTCATACAGTGTAATTTGACTGAAGGAAGTTTAAATTTGAGCCAGCACGACATCGAATCCTCAAGATAATAGAGCCATAAACTTAAAACAAAGGTAGACAAGCTCGATAGCCTAATCTCAGAAAGGTCAACATACTGGGGAAACAGTCACGAAGCTATGGCAAAGACCTGATTTCACTAGAGATTCAAACTTCTTCCAGTTGAAGGAGAAAAGCTTAGTGCATAAAGCAATAGGACAGTTGTAAGCCTCGACGCATTCAATCATTTTCAAAATTTGAGATATAGTCTTGCTTCAAAAAATCAGTTGTACACCTAAGAAAGCATCAAGAGTTCCTCTTACTCTTCTTATTGTGCGAGTTGATTTTCATAAACTCCGTTGTGGGTTGTATTTTGCTTGAAAGTTGTTATCGATATGCATTGTTCAAGCAAACAGAGCTTGGGTTTGAAAAATAATTTAGGATTTTTGCTCATATCATTTTATGTTTAATTCCTAGCACAACATAAACTTCTAAAGTTTATTTTGATCTTTATTAGAAGATTAGTTCGAATTTAAATTTCTAAGGGAATGGAATCATAACCAGATTTAAGGGATTAACTACTTTTGTAATCAACTAGACATAGATTGAAAGAGTGACTTTACTAGGTTTCTAAAGTGATTGAACCACTTTAAAAAATGTGGTGTCTTTGCTATGTGTGAAGCTTTGCTTGCTACCTATTTGATTCTACATATTTGCAAGTTGTTTTTAAGGTCTCATTTTTGGAGAAAATAGCAAAAGAACCTTAAAAACCTCATTGCTATTAAAGAAATGTATGAAACCTGGACTTAGAAGCTTTTCTCTCTTTTTATTTCAATTTCATATTGGCAATTTGCAATTAATTAGATGCCATGAAAGAGCCGTCGGAAGGCTCAAAAGAGACGCTCCACAATACCAATGCACCCAAATCAAAGAAGTATAAATAACTAAATCTTTAATTTTTCATTTCCAAATGCTGCATTAACTGAATAAACCTCCTAAGAAGTGATGGTTGAATTGAGTGTTTAAAAAAATTGTTTTAGTATTTTTTATTATTTATGGTCAACAAGTCTTGGCTCAATTGAAACCAAAATAACTTAGGACCAAAGGTGTCTTAGGTTCGCAAGACACCAAAACCCTAAAAACAACTCAGGTCCATTTAGAAAAACTGCTACCCATATGAAACCATTTAGAATTGTTGTTTTCAAGTTTAAATTCAAATTCAAATCAAGAATCTTTTTGGTCTGATAATTTATCTCTATTTATAACACAATGAACCCAATCTTTTATATTTATAACTATTAGAGTGTAAGGATTTATTATTACCCCAAACCTTAAGGCATTAGATAAGAAAATCTTATCACTTATAAGTTCAAGAATCCATCATCACACTTTCAATGTTGGACAACACACATCTTTAACATTTTCCCTCACTTGTATGTTAATATAAGCATTGTAAGTATACTAAAGTCCAATTTCAGTGCATAGGGGATGAAGAAACATAGGCTTATTCCTAGCTTTGATACTATATTAGAGTATGGAAGTTCGTCCTAAAACTTTAAGGTATTAGGTGAGGAAATCTCATCACTTATAAGCTCAATAACTCATCCTTTTGCTCCCAATATAGAACAATACCCACTTTTAACAATAGCAAATATGTCAGGTTGATTTTCACCTTAATCAAAATGGTATTAATCGAATCATATACCCTCCCAGCTGACACCTCCGCCAAAAAAAGGCTTATCCACATTTCATTTCAGTTGCTTCAATCTAAGCAACGAGTTTTTTTGGTCCCTTAAATTAGAAGCTTGACCAAATCAAAGGACAACTATCTATTAATGTATATTATGTAGGGCTAGTGAACCGGCTCATCAGTAATTCCGAAGGTTGTGAAGGATCGAATTACCCTCGCCAAGAATACTCTCATTGACGTGAATGGAAGAATTATGATGGTGCCGGCGATGCAAATTGCTCCAAATCACGATGCTGGCGGTGATGCACATGATGCACGATGCTCATAATTACTCATAATTATATTTTATCATATGCATTATTTATGGTTTGTAATTATGTCAAAACGAAATTTATTGTGCTTGTCTTTTTTTCCTTCCATTCGTATGTAGAGGCTGTACTAGTTCATGTTGAATTGTAACGGTAGCTTTAAACAAATGAAAGTTAGCTTTAGACAAGTCATAACTATGTTCGGCCCTGTTGTAACGGAGTCTTGTCTTTTATTCTTTCTTTGTTCTTTTCCTCTCTTTTTTAATATCTTTATTTAAGTTATTTTACTTATATTGAAATCTTGTTTATTACCAACAAGTACGTGACTATAACATTCTCACTGCCTCTCTACATTCTAAACCCTTTGTATCATGCTCTTTTACATTCTGACCTGTTGTATTATGCGTTGTATAGAATGCATATAAATTGGAACGAGTGACTCTTTGTATAGAAAAAAAAGGAAATAACAGAAGATAAAATTTATTTTTGTCTGTGCCTTTTCCGCTTACCTTTCAGTTGCCTAAATTTAACTAACAACGGTAAATTTGCTTGTGTGCAGCATTAAAGTTTGCCTCAACACGGAGCAATAGACCTTGACCGGAGTGTGTGGAAGTACAGCATACCAATCTTTTTGTGGGACAATAGGCAATAAAAAAATAAACGCAATAACTAAAACTAATTCTCTTGAATTATGATGAAAAAGTTGTTGGCTCATTGTATGAGTTCATATTATGTGGGCTTATATTAATGAGCATAAACTAATATTCCCTATTGTGGTTGTCTAGTATGATCTGTTAGTCTGTCATGGTTGTACACAGAGTGTACACATTTGTGTAGTCCTCATTGCATGTTTCCCTTATTTGGTGTAAGCCCTTGTCTATCTTATAGATTGTGATGAGTCAATCTATTTGTATGGACACAATTCGTTATTGGCTAAGTTCCCTCTCTAGCTCTCCTTATATTCATATTGTAGCTTGCTACAAGGAGAAGATAACACATGTGGTAGTGTATTTATTTACTGCTCTTTATAGTGAAAAATGACCCATAGGACATTTTCGCCACGTCATCAAGCTCCACCCAATTAAAAGGTAATCCCTTTACACAGACAACACACACCCGCACCTTCTCTTAGCAACTGGAGTGAGAAAGAGTTCTGAGTAGTGCACAAACCCTTCTCCCATTTTCAGTAGCAAACTTGGCTGCCTCATTAAGCTTGGAAGAGCATAGAGAGGAAGACTAGGGCTTATCACAGCTGAGAAAAAATGGAGAAAAGTGGTATGCCTTCTTGCTACTCTATACATTGTTTTTTAAACCCATTATTTGCCTTCATAGTCGGTGCTTTGATCCATAAAACAGCCTCTGTTGAGGCCAGATTTTCTAACATTTGGTATCGGAGCCATCTTAGCACCAATCTAGAGAACAAACGAGTTGAAAGTTGAGATTTTAAGCTCAAAAACCAATTTTTTGTTCATGGGTTTTGTTTTTCTTTCAAGCTAGATCTGGACCCAACCCGTGGGTATTCTTACGGGTTGAGGCCAAATTCGGGACCAGCACAATGGGATGATTTCACCGCTACCAAGATCTATCAAAAACGGTGACAATCAGACCTGGTTGACCTGACTCGTGTACTCTAATCTAGATCTGGCCGCCGGTAAGCCCCACAGGGCCATCGTTTGGGGTGTCGGAGATAAGCATGAAGTTGACCAACACATCGATGTCTCGATCAACTGAAAAACCAGCCGACTGGATAATAAATTGGCCATATCGACCTGAACTGGCTTATACGACCTAAACCGACCGACTCGACCAAACCAGGCTAAACCAGGCCAACCCGGCCCACTTTACTGGGCCGACTTGGCCCAACCCTATTCGGTCGACCCAGCCCGACCTTACTGGGCTGATCTGGCCTAACCGTACAGCATCAGACCAACTGTCCATACAACATTGACCGTCTATACGATGTTGACCTGTCCGTACCATCGGCAGCCGCTTCTAGCGACGCATGGTGGCGTGTGGGCGGCGCATGGGCGACACATCAAAGTTGTTTTTCAACTCAGAAAATTCCTATTTAAATTTGGAAGGCAATGGTGCATATATTATAGATTATTTACCAATTATGATTGTCAATTTCAATTAAAATTACATAGTTTATTAATTATTGAACTTATATGCATGAATGTTGTATGCTATCTTGTCATGTTTGTTTGTTTAAGGACTATCTTGTGATCTAAAACATGATGTATGATTATGTTGAATAATTTTGATTATGATTTGATTCTAGCATACAACTGTACAACATTTATGATGTCATTTTAATGCAACTCGCAATTAAATGCCCCAATCTTAGGAATTGAGTTGCATATCTGTTTGTGAGTAGAATGTGGTTTATGCCCGTAGCATAGGCCGATCTTGTAGTTTGGCTGAGTTGTGGTCACCACAGTGGCGCAATTTAATTGAGCTATGAGATTGCGACCTAGTGCATTTTGGGATTTAGTCAAGTGCATAGGAGTCTTGTGATTTGGTTAGACTATGATCACCACAGTGGTGCGATCTAATTGGATTATGGGATTTTGTTCTTACACTGTGACTATATCTTGTCTTGGTGTGTGGTTTTCTCCCACAGGAGTGACTGCATATTGGGATTTGGATTTTGAATGGTGAGCCAACATTGTTTGGCCAATCTTGCGATCCATACATCTATAGGTGGTGGATTGTGAGGATTAGTTTTGGTTGCCATGTGGAGAGTTTTTCAACATGTCATGTTTACTGTCCACAAGTGTTTATGTGATATTGCTTATGAAACTCTCATTGCTCTACTCATGATGTGGTTCAACTATATGTTTGCTAATTATAGTCATATTTACTATTAGCAACTGCATGGTCACCATAGAAGTACTAACAGGATCGAACTTTAATAAATGACTTGTTGATTTCTGCTTTGCTATGTGGGTTGCCGACCTGCATTCGGCCTTAACTACTGAAAAACCTATGGACCCCACTCCGACTAGTACAAAGGAGTATAAAAACAAGTGTGCTACATGGGCAAGGCAGAATGAGCTTTGTTTATTGTCTATGTAGAGGACAATTCAAGATCACCTTTAGGCAGATTTGCCTATTGATGTAGGTGCCAAGGATTTTTTAGAGACAGTGGAGAAGTAGTACATAGCCCCTTCAAATGTTGAAGTTGGGGAAACTCCTATAGGAACTGTTTGATCTCAAGTATGATGGGTCAGTCACTGTCATGAACTATATTATAAAGATCATTGACCTTAAGACTAAGCTAAAGAAATTGGATATAATCCTCTATGATGTGATCATAATATACAAGGTGTTGGGTAGTCTTCCTACTGAGTTTGGCATACTTAAGACCTCTTACTATATGCAGGATGAGAAGTTGACTACTAATGAGCTATTGGCTCAAGTCATGGTTGAGGAAAAGAAGCTAAGGAAGGAAGGATCACATTTTTCCATGCTCACTCAGGGAGCGAGCACTAGTAGGGGCAAGAGGATGAGGCCCCATAATGGTAGAGAGTCTAGGAGGACTTGCCCAGCCACTAGGGGAGCAGACACCAGGGGTGTAGCCCTTCAGGGCAATGCAACTACAGGCAGGAGGCCTTAAGCAACTACTAGGGCTAGGGCTGATGAGCTTATGTGTTTCTACTGTAGAGAGAAAGGTCATAAGAAGACCACATGTCCCAAGTTAAGGAAGAAAATGGAAAAATGCCTAGTTAAAGGTAATTGCTCTTTAGCTCATGTTTGTGAGTCTCACTTGATAGAAACACCCTTTAGTTCTTAGTGGTTAGATAGTGCAGCAACTAACCATGTAGCATTTACCATTCAGGGGTTTGTAAGCAGAAGGAGGCCTAGTGAGAACCAGAAGTATCTTTTGTGAGGAACGACATAAGAGCTGAAGTGGAGTTCGTTGGTGATGTCATTTTTCTTTTGGATAGTGGCTTTAAAGTGACTTTATGTAACACCTTTTATATACCATCCTTTAGGCGGAACCGAGTCTTAGTTTTTGTATTGGATAGGTTAGGATACTTTTTTGAGTTTAAGAACTCCATTGTGAATGTATCTTTTGATTCAAACCTTGTTGGTAGTTGTGTAATGGATCATGGTTTATATAAAATCAGCTTATCCCTATATGAAATTAATGTTGCTACAAATGTTGGTTGTGATGTTTCAAAGAGGGTGACGACTAAGGGCAATTGTATAAATTACGGCACAAGAGACTTTGTCATGTTTCCAAAGAATTCAAAGGTTGGTTAAAATAGGAATTTTGCCCATCCTTGATGAGGACCTAGATGTATGTGTGGATTGTTGTAGGGGTAAGATGACTAAGATCAAGAAGAAAACTACAGTGCATAGTTCTAAGCTATTGGGTATGATTCATACTGATATAAGTGGCCCCTACACAACAACATTACATGGTGATGTGTACTTTGTTACTTTTATAGATGATTACTCTCGTTATGTATATGTGTACTTAATCAAAGAGAAATTACAGTCACTTGAGAAATTCAAGGTGTTTAAGGCAGAAGTTGAGAATGAACTGGGAAAAAGTATAAAAGTTGTTAGGTTTGAACAAGGTGGAGAATATTATGGAAGACATGGTGATTCAGGGCAACCTAAGGGACCATTTGCTCAATATTTGGAGGACTCAGGGATAGTGGCATAATTTACTATGCCTAGTAGTCCTGAACAGAATGGTATTGCTGAGAGACAAAATAGAACACTGATGGAGATGGTCAGAAGCATGATGAATGGTAGTAATCTTCCCTAGTTCTTATAGGGAGAAGCCTTGAAAACCTCCATGTATGTCCTTAATTGTGTCCCCACTAAGGTCATTCAGTTGACACCATTTGAAGCATTTAAGGGATGCAAGCCCAATTTGAATCATGTCAAAGTATAGGGATGTCCAGCTGAGGTTAAATTGTATAACCTGACTTTGGGGAAGTTGGATCCGAGGACTACCAGATGCTATTTTGTATCCTGTCCAGAACATTCCAAAGGATATCGATTTTACAACCTTAATGGAGGTCCCAGGATTGTGGACTCATAGACGGCTAAATTTCTAGAACTTGATGTTGTAGAGAAAGTAGGATGTTCACAGGTCACAGGTAATGATGATGATGCCGCTGTGAATATGAAAGCTAATCCTTTTGTTTTCTTAAATAATGAGCCCACTATAACAGCCCTAGTCTAAGTGGATGCACATGATGAAGTTGCTGACAATGCCCTAATTGTGGAATCACAAGCCCAGGATCAGGCTATGGTCAATCCATTAGTGAAAAGATCCACTAGAGAAAAAAGGTCAACTGTTCATCCTAATTATGAAGTGTACCTGGGTGAACATGACTATGACATAGGGGTTGTAGAAGATCCAGTGACTTACATGCAGGCCATCTCAAGCCCACAATCAAAATTTTGGATAGATGCTATGAAAGATGAAATGCAGTCTATGAAACACAATGAAGTCTGGGACTTGGTTGAGCGACCTAAGAATTGTAAGCTTGTTGGTTACAAATGGGTATTCAAAACCAAGAGGGATTCTACAGGAAAAGTAGATAGATTCAAGGCAAGGTTGGTTGCCAAGGGGTTCACTCATAGAGATGGTGTTGACTATGATGAAACTTTTTCACCTGTATCATCCAAGGACTCATTCAGAGTTGTCATGGCCCTTGTGGCTCATTTTGACATGGAGCTGCATCAGATGGATGTTAGGACTGCTTTCCTAAATTGAGTTCTTGATAAAGAGGTGTATATGGAACAACCAAAAGGTTTTGTGAAAGGTAGTGCAAGCAAATTTGTCTACAAACTTAAAAGATCTATTTATGGCCTTAAACAAGCCTCAAGGCAGTGGTATCTAAAATTTGATGAGTTTATCACCTCATCTGGCTTTGTTAAGAATTTGATGGATCACTGCATATACACCAAGTTCAGTGAGAGCACCCCTATTCTACTAATTCTTTATGTTGATGACATCCTATTGGCCTGTAAGGATGTGGGGTTGCTACGAGAGACAAAGAAACTATTGTCTTCTCATTTTGACATGAAAGACCTTGGTGAAGCTTCCTTTATTCTTGGGATTGAGATCCACAAAGACCGATCATGTCAGCTTTTAGGTCTTTCTCAGAAGGCTTACATTGACCGGGTTTTAGTAATATTCAACATGCAAGATTGTAAACCTGGGAATGCATTGATCCTTAGAAGTGACAAGTTGAGTAAGTTGCAATGCCCTCAGAGTAAAGCCGAAAGGGAATCAATGAAAAATGTACCATATGTGAGTGCAATGGGGAGTTTCATGTATACACAAGTTTGCACTAGACTTGATATTGCATTTGCTATTGGACTTCTTGGCATATTTCAGTCAAATCCTGGTAGTGCTCATTGGGTTGCTGCCAAAAAGGTTATGAGGTACTTGAAGAAAACCAAGGACTTTATACTAACTTACAGGCATGTAGATGATCTGCAACTTGTTGGGTATTCGGATGTGGATTATGCAGGTGACAAGGATGATTTGAAATCCACATCTGGTTATGTGTTCATGATAGCAAGTGGAGCAGTATCATGGAAAAACGTCAAGCAATCATTGATGACATCCTCCACCATGCATGCAGAATTTGTGGCCAGTTATGGTGCAACTATTCAAGCCATTTGGTTAAGGAATTTAATAAAGTTGATGACCTCCCTTGATTTTGTTAAAAGGCCCATTCAAATGTATTGTGATAATTTTGCCGCGGTGTTATTTGTTAATGACAACAAAAGTATAAATGGGGCCAAGCACATAGAGATCAAATTTTTTACCATTAAGGAGAGAGTAAAGAATGGTGACATTTCAGTAGAACTTATCAAAACAGATGTCATGTTAGCTGACCCACTAACTAAAGGATTAAGCCCTTCTTTGTTACAAAAGTATGTTGTTAATATGGGCCTCACATCCTCCTTTGATTCCTTAGCTTAATGGGAGTTGCTTGTTGTGTTGCAATCCTTTTGACATTTTGATCAGTGGGAGCTTATGCTCACCCTGATATTGTATGTTGAGCATCTGTTCTCATATTGTTGTGTAAACTTTTGTTGATGTATATATACATTTCTGTGATCTGTCTTTTACTTATCTTCATGAATTTATTAAACATGTACGTGCTTGTTTGAGACATATTACAAGTCTTAGGGAAGTGTAACCCTAAGCATTTGGACGGGGCATATATTCTATTGGCCATATTATAATGTCTTGCAATGCATATATACAAATATATAAACTCGAGTTTATTGTGCAAGACATTTCGTACTCTCTTGAGACATGTTGTCTATGACGTTTTGTCACTTTGGAAATGCTCTCGTGAGATGATTTTATTGGTGACATTGGTCACTTTTGAGAGTGATTTCCCTTTGATAGTTTTGTAAGTGACATTGGTCATTGGGAGAATGGGATTGACATGACTAGCAATACTTAATCTCATTATATGGTGTTGCTTACTCATTACACCAATTTTGATATGTCGTAGGATGGAAAGCTCTTATGATTGTGGTAGGGTTATGTCTTTGAATGACGCAGTTGTTGCCATTGTTTGAGAGTTTGAAATCTTACGTGACGAGATCAACAATGAGGACTCTATTGTTACACTTTTGAGACCAGCATAAATCAAAATGTTTTAAAGCTATTTTGATATATATATATATATATATTATTACTTGATTTTTTTTATGATCATTGTTATAGCCCAAGTGGGAGATTGTTGGTTCATCGTATGAGTCCATATTATGCGGGCTTATATCAATGAGCATAAACTAATATTCCCTACCGTGGCTGTCTAATATGATTTGTTGGTTCGTCATGGTTTTACATAGAGTGTACTCATTTGTGTAGTCCTCATTGCTTGTTTCCCTTATTTGGTGTAAGCCTTTGTTTGTCTTATAGATTGTGATGAGTCGATCTATTTGTATGGACACAATTCATTATTGGCTAAGCCCCCTCTCTTGCTCTCTTTATATTCATATTATAGCTTGCTATAAGGAGAAGATAACACATGTGGTAGTGTATTTATTTACTGCTCTTTATAGTAGAAAATGGCCCATAGGACATTTTCACCACATCATCAAGCTCCACCTAGTTAAAAGGTAATCCCTTTACACGGATAACACACACCCGCACCTTCTCTTAGCAACTAAAGTGAGAGAGAATTCTGAGCAGTGCACAAACTCTTCTCCTGTTTTTAGTAGCAAGCTTGGCTGCCTCATCAAGCTTGGAAGAGCATAGAGAGAAAGACTAGGGCCTATCATAGCTGAGGAAAAATAGAGAAAAGTGGTACGCCTTCTTGTTACTCTACACATTGTTTTCGAAACCCATTATTTGTCTCCATGGTCGGTGCTTTGATCCATAAAACAGCCTATGTTGAGGCCAAATTTTCTAACAAAAGTGAGTGATAGATCAGGGCGGATAAATAGTGGAAAATATTTAAATAGATATTTTACAGCCTCCCATTTTGTCATGTCATCAGTGTACCTTGAGGCTTTTGAATTGTGCCGAAAATGTGAGTGACGGACTACAGCTGGTGAATAGTGGGAAAGATCTAGATAGATATTTGCTTGTCATATCATCATTGTACCGTAAGGTCTTGCATTCAATGCATGCAAAGACACTGCTTATTCGCAAGTAGGATCAGTTTTCGTGGATCTGAAGGGAACAAATTTCCACAAGATTCGCAGGATGATCTTTAAATGTCGTTTGCAAAATCAAGTAAATTGTTCAAATAATTCATTTTGTAGCAAGTCCTCTAAGGTTGGAAAATCAGTACCTTAGGATTTGGCAAAGATAGGAGATGAAAAAGGCTGAACGGTGTGACAAAAAGAGCAACGACAGGTAAACAATTCTTCAGTTGGATGCTTGCTCTTAGTGTTATTTTAAGTTACACAAAAAACGAAGAATAAAAGCCTACAATGAGAGTGGCTGCCTGTTATGGATGTGGCTACAATACAGATACTATCCAACACAATGATCCGACACCTGACCTTTTCCAAAAATTTCTCTCTAAAAGTATGTGATCTCGTAATTATTGTAACCAAATGCAAATACCAGGTCAAGTGTTTTTTTTTTATGAGAACATAAATTATCATAGTAACATAATGGACCGAGTGATGGGTTCATAAACTAGAGAATAGTTTGAGAAGAGTTGGTTAAATTTTTTTTAAGAGCTTATTAAAGGTGAGTATTATCTTACATTAAGAGTAAGTTAATGAGTTTTTAATCTTATAATATTGAGATTTTTTATCTTAAGATTTTAGAATGAATCATTATATTATAATATAATATTAGAATCAAAAATGTATTTTTACTTTATAATCTTTAATGTTTTAAAGTTGAGTTTTTTTTCATACATAATATTTATGATATCATGCATGTGAAAAAAAAATATATATTATCACACATCGAACACCATATCCTTAACTTTATAAGTATTTGAGATTTTTTCACTTAATTTTACAATAGACACTTAAATTCTAATTACGGAGAGCGGACTCGTACCTTGATACTAAGATTCGTATGGGAAAATATTCATACTTTCCCATTGCAATCCTCCGACCTTTTAAGATACGGTCCGTACCTGGAAATAGAGTACGCAGTAGGAAAAGAAACAAAATGTGAAGGTAAATCTTTTTACAAGATGAGAAGTCAGACTTTGCTTCATACTACAAAACCGAGACTACTAAACTAAGCTAACAAGGCAAAGCAAAAAGCTGATCACGACTCGTCTTCGTGCTTCACGTTGCACGAAAAACACTAGAACACCTTCTAGTGAGCCTTTATAATGTGTGAATGTGTATATATATTTTTTGGGTGTGTGTTTGTATTTGTGTGCGTGTTAAAATAAAAAGTAGATAATGGTTTTACTAGACATTAATTAAGACCGACCGTTGCCTCAACAACAAAAAACAAAAAAAAAACAAAAAAAAAAATCTGTTTGAATGGGGAAGGAGGTGGTTGGGGCAAGAGAGCAACTTATCATGTTCTTCTATATCGACATTTACCATTCGGTCTATCTTCGTTGGTGTTTGTCATGGAATTTTGGAGTTTTTGGGACCACTATTGATTACTTAAGTAGGAGAAGGCCGTTCCTAGTTGGTACGATTGAAAGCCCACTCTTGTCGTAAGACCTCTCTCCCTGTGTGTGTGTCTCTCTCTCTCTCGCACCATGGAGGATGGTGAGCGGCCACTTCTGTACCCCCAAGGGAACGAAAGCCAAGACCAAAACCTAGACCAGCTCCAGTCAACCACCGTAGCAACCGACACTTATTCTGGTGCAACCTTTGTTGCGGGTGTCCACGAAATCCCCCCTATCAAGGGTCCTGGCGATTTCTACAAACAGTTACTCATCCAATCAAAGAAGCTCTGGTACCTCGCAGACCCGGCCATCTTCACCTACTTGTGCAAATACTCTCTCGGCGCCATTACTCAAGTCTTTGCCGGACACGTAGGAACTCTCGAGCTAGCCGCCGTCTCCGTTGAAAATTCCGTGATCGACGGCTTTTCCTTCGGCGTAATGGTTTGTATTCGTGCTATATGTGTCAGAAGACTAGTTAACCAGCTAACCTTATCATTTTCTATCTGTTTAGAATATTGAGATAGTTGATAACTTATTCGGATATGTAACTGTTTAGATTGAATCACGATTTTCCATAAACTTCGGCCACCTTTTATCAACTAGTACATATTTACAGTCATTTGAGGGAATAACTTGAATTTTGATTACTGAAATAATTTAATCAGCTCGGAATGGGAAGTGCGCTCGAGACGCTGTGCGGGCAAGCATATGGAGCGGGACAGATTGACATGCTCGGCATCTACATGCAGAGGTCATGGGTGATATTGATGTCCACGGCGCTGATTCTAAGCCTATTATACATCTTCGCACAGCCAATCTTGATACTCATCGGCCAGACCGAAGCTATATCGGAAGCTGCGGGTGTGTTCGCCATTTGGATGATTCCTCAACTTTTCGCTTACGCCATGAACTTCCCTATTACCAAGTTCCTGCAATCACAGAGCAAGATCATGGCGATGGCTGCGATAGCAGCCGTGGCTCTGGTTCTACACACCTTCTTTAGCTGGCTGTTGATGTTGAAGCTAGGGTGGGGTCTGGTGGGTGCGGCGGTGGTGCTGAACACGTCGTGGTGGTTCATCGTGTTGGCACAGCTGGTGTATATCTTGTGTGGGAGTTGTGGCCGCGCTTGGTCTGGCTTCTCCTGGAAGGCGTTTCACGATCTCTGGGGATTTGTTAGGTTGTCTCTGGCCTCCGCCGTTATGCTCTGGTGAGACTCTTGACTATGTATCGGTCTGTTTCTTTTTCTCTGGTCAGCTTAGATCCCTACTCAGCATCTCGATAATCACGGATATTCTACACCTATCATTATGCTGACTTTGACGTTTTTATTCGACACGTCCCGACAAAAGCTTGGCCGATATAATGGCTGCTCTATTTTAGATAATTGCACTCCAAAGTTGAAAAGGTAATGGGCAAAGTTTCAATAGCTATCAGGTTGCACACTCTCGCTGAAGTACACGCCCACCTTTGCTGAAGTTTATTAAATTCCAGCTTTATTGGTCTTTAAAGAAGATGAGCGTCTTTTGACGAAAGGTTGTAGAAATTGACATTTGGTTGGAAATTTCAACTGATAAAAATGATAGGGTTAATTTCTTCAATTATTCTAGTCTTGGCTCCGAACTCTGCCTGCTACATTTGATTTCTAAATACCATTCTTTCACCTGCTTTCGTTTTTTTTCTTTGTTTCTTTAATTTCCCAATCATGGAATTAATTTCTCTCAACAATTGTGTCCCCAGGAAAGAGAAAATGTTAGAAAGAACGGAATTGACTTGTCTAAACAAGTGGAGAAGGCTGATATTTGATATTTTTTGAAATCTTTTGTAGCTTGGAATTTTGGTATTTCATGGCATTGATTCTCTTCGCTGGATATTTAAAGAATGCAGAAATTTCAGTGGATGCCTTGTCCATATGGTCAGTATTGTTCTTTATTTTTCTCACCTCTCCTTCAATCCCTCTCTCTCTCTCTCTCTCTCTCTCTCTCTAGATATATATATATAACCCAAAAAAAAATTAGAAATGGAAGGATTTGCACCTTGCATAGAAATTCATCTAGAGGCAGTGGACCTCCCGCCTGCTAGTGCTACCTAAATAAACCGGTTGTGGGAATGAATGAGTGCCTTTATTGCTAAATTCTCGAACTCAAGTAGACAGAACCGACGGTGAATGGCACCGAGAACCTTTTGGAGCTGGTTGTTGTCACCAGACCCCATTGCCAACCTTATCATGAAGCTCTTCCTTAACTTATTCTTAGAGAAACGACAGGATGTCTGATTTTTCCACAAAAGGAAATCGAACCATTACATTTCTTTATAAACTGCTTTCGTTTGGTGGTAACGAATGGTGGCTTCTAGGTAAAGAGGTATTGAAAACTCATAAAACCTTTTCTCCTTCTCTTAGGGTCGAATATCCTGTTATTTCCCTCTTGCATTGCGTCTCATATTTATACATATCCTCAAAAGTGCTTATAATCTTAGGGATCAGACGCTCTTAGAAGCATGAAGTAATTGCAAACTCTCATGATTTGGAGCCCGAACTCCCATCTAAAGTACTTATAATGGCAAACAAAACAAGAACATTTTAGAAGCCGAGACAGAATGTACGAATCGGCAGGAGCCTAATCGGGCAAGTAGAGTCGCGCTTTGACAGGTAGTTGTATGCTTGAAGCTGACAACTGTTCATGTGTAATACTTCTGTCATTCAAATAGAAAATTCCAGCTTGCAGAATATACAATGGATAAACACAGAGAGTAGAAGTTAGCGACAAGAATAGATAATACTCTTCGTATGATACTGGGTACTAGATGAAGTTCAGGTCAGAATCAAGGTAGTTATCATTGGGTTTTGATTCTAGTTTATTTTGATGGACCATCCTTTGCTATTCCTATTGATGTTGCAGCATGAACATCTTGGGCTGGACGGTCATGGCAGCTCTTGGGATGAATGCCGCCGTAAGGTTTGTAACACAAGCTCACCTTCAAACAATGTTGTTTTACTGGCAAAAGATGAGTTTTCTGGTGATTCACTCTAAAGAAAGCAAAAATTTTGTGCAGTGTGAGAATATCTAACGAGTTGGGGGCAGGTCACCCAAGAGTGGCGAAATTCTCACTAGCGGTGGCCGTGGCAACCTCATTTTTGTTAGGTCTTGTCCTCTCACTTATTCTGATAATCACGCGAAACGGCTACCCGTCCTTGTTTTCGAGTGATACAAGCGTGAAGGACCTAGTCATGGAGCTCACTCCAATACTGGCTCTATGCATTGTCATTAACAATGTTCAACCTGTTCTTTCTGGTACGTTGAGCTGTTGGTATCCTTTATGAATGTATGTACTGACTTCTTGTGTACAAATTCTTTTTGCACTCAGATATTTTAGGTGTGAAAGCAAGAAATGAATCAATTTTGCAGGGGTGGCAGTTGGGGCAGGATGGCAAGCCGTTGTTGCTTATGTGAACATCGCGTGCTACTACTTACTCGGGGTCCCCCTGGGTCTTATACTGGGTTACAAGCTTGATCTGGGAGTGAAGGTAAGCTTCCCCGCCAGTTTCCCAGTTGCTTTTGTTTCATTTTTCTCTCAAAGAGGAAAGATGGGGGTTGAAATCGTATCACCAATTGGATGGATTGGTTTAGTGTTAAATTTTTACTTTTTATGTACTTTCTTAGGAAGAGAACTCATCCATTACTCTGCTCTTTCACGAGTTCAGAAGCAGAATAAATATAGGTCACACTGGAGACTCATCGATATCCTTTTTGAGTAGTACTTACAATGGATGAGGTACTACTAAAGTTACATTAACTCAAAGCACCGTACCTTCATAATCTGCCTATCTCTTTTACATATAAAAGAAAACAAATGAAACTGCTCTTTCACGCGCTCAGAAGCATTTATAGGCCACACTGGAGACTCATCCATATCCCTTCGAGTAGTACTTCCAATGGATGAAGTACTGTTAAAGTTACACTAACACAAAGCATCTACCCTGATAATCCCCCTCCCTCTTTTACATATAAAAGAAACAAATGGAATAATAAGTAGCAGATTCTCCCATCTCCTATTTCAAGCAACAGACTTCTAGAAGGGAAACCCTTACAGCTAATGAGGAGAATAAAGTATTAAAAGGCAAATCGGCAGCAGCATAATCAAGTAGGACCTCATTGTTTCAGATGAGTAAGGTACTTCCAACTACATCAACATCTTAGTAGTATTGTCATTGTTCATTTTCAGGGGATTTGGTATGGGATGATGACAGGAACGATCGTACAGACGTGTGTCCTTTTCTTCATGGTTTACAGGACCAACTGGAACAAAGAGGTAAAACTTCGCAATCTTAAATGGGCAGTACAGTTGTGTCCTCCATTTCTAACTACAGTGACGTTCTTAAATAGCACACATTATGTTCAACGCTGACCACATGCTACGCATTGAGGCATTTACTAAATTGGTATGAACGCAGGCTTCTATTGCTGAAGACAGAATAAGGAAATGGGGCGGGCATAAAGAACCCGGAGAGAACGGTGCTTGAGAAAACGACCCCAACACCCTTAATCGTGAAATATCGATTGCTTGTTGAACCCTGTGAATTGCGTGAAAGTAAGATACTCCAAATTCGGGAGTCCAAGAGTTTTATAAAACGTTCTGGATGGAAAAAAAAAATGTGAATGAAAGATCCCACTGAATTGAATTGGGTCCATGAATCTAAGAAATAGTAAGAATTCTTGATCTCTCTCAATATCTCTCTAAATTCGAAAATCCAGGATTTGAATGGATGTCCTTAGCCACCAGAAATTCTAGCCAATTTCCAGATTAAAGAAGGCGTGCTAGTTCTTCCAAAAGCATCAGTGTCAACTTTTTAGCACGTCTTCAACATTTTCGGCCCAATGGGCATCTCATTTTCCTTAAAGCTGCAGTTTATTTTGACACTCTCCGGGGGTGATTTTTCACGTTGAAATCATTTAACGGAGAAGATGCATTGCTCCTTATCTGGCGCCGGAACTAGGGTCAAACCAAGTAATTAGTTTGTCGGCTGGATTAGTGGGTCAGAGTTCTGACAATAGTTATCCATTAGGCCTTTGCATGGTGACCTGTTGCAAAATTCTATCCATCTAATCTCTTATATGATGAAGCAAATATTCTTCGTATTTGATTCCATCATTTAACGCTTATCCGGTTGGTTGAGGTGCCTACAAGCAACCTAAGAAAGGGGTAAATTAGGTTTCTTATCTTAAATCGTGTGAAACAATTTATCCTTGGATTAAGGTGGTGTGCTATTCTATTCAACTAGTTAATATGATCAAAGGATTAATCATTGTTGTTATGTTCTATACTTTCTTCAAATATGGATTTAATCATGAACTCACAAACAAGCTGTCCGTATCAAGCATAAGGCTATTCTGAAGATACTCAATATCACCAAGTGCAAAAGGCTGTTCTAAAAATACTCATGTCACCAGGTGCAATCAAACTAGATACTAACTTAAATACGGAAACTCCACGATTCTAAATGAATAGAAAAGTGCTACCAAACCCACCTCTTTTGACAGCCTAGGGTTTCATGGCTCAGATGATACAAAATGCAATCAATTGATAAGTGAGAATTTGAGCAAGAATGTTAAGAGCATAAACAATAAGCATAGAAATCAAAACTCTTGAGGTCTTGGCAGAGACAAATTAGAGGATGTTTCTTATCTACATTCAGCAGTATGATGATTTAGAGAAACCCATTTAACAGCGTAGAAAATGAACCCTCGAATCACTTTCTGAAGATAAAATTCCCTACTGAATCATACAGCCATGTGAATCTTTATGCGAAAGGGAACCAAGACCCAAAAAAAATTGCAAGTTAAATAAAATAGAATGAAAATGGTAAGAAAAAGCCAGTCGGGATGAAAAAAAAATTGAAAAAAAAAAGCACCTAAAACAATTCAAAGTCTATGTAGAAAACAAAATAGATTTGAGGCTTTCAATGTAAGACCAACGTAGTAGGAGAACTATAGATCAGTTAAAATGGGCCCCTTGCGACGGGCAGTCATTTCCCAACGCTTGCGCCATCTAAGACACCCATATATCAGGAGAAAATACCACGTCAACCGAAGCGAATGCTTTGCACCCATTTAAGATACCCAGAAAGTACCTCAACCCAAGCTTCTGCGTACCTGATAGACGACTAATAAGGCTTGCAAAACAGTAGACTGAGATTAAACTGCAATACAAGGATGCAGATGACTGGCTATAAGAGCCTGTTAACATTATCAAGAGGCAAACGTTCTCAGTCGACTTGGGAAAAAAGAAATGACGGCTGAGAGCACATATCAGCCAGCCATGGTATATTAGCAGTAGATACCCAAGTTGGGTTTGGTAACTGCAACCCCCTTGGTAAGGAGACACTCCTCACAAAGTAATGTACATATATGGCACAACACTCACTACATAACCCCATCCAAAATGAGACGATCCATTCTACGTCAGATTGATTTCACAATTCTTATTAAGTCCAGCCCTACATATAATAATACATCGTCAAGTCTTAAACTCCATGAGACACAGGCCTCGACGAAACATTCTTGCGAAGACACAAAATAACAATGACAAAGTAATGCAATATCACAGATCGCACTCCTTTTCAACCAAAAACCAAACATCCCCGCTATCTAAGTAACGGAGAAGAAATAAAAATACAAGGTATACCACACAATCAGATAACTTAAAAGCAAAAACAAGCACAAGGGAGGTTACCAAACATTAAAACCTAATATAACAGTATGATGCCAAATGCGGAACAATCTAACTTAATAATTTATATTTCTAGCATCTTAATACAAATTACCACCAATGCACAACAAATGTGAATCAACAGAATCACATAACATCCAGCATCAAACAAAATCCGAGTGAATATCAAGCAGAGAAAAAAAAACCATTGATTCTACCATCAGAATGCATAAACAAACCACAAATAAATCCCATCATTTAAAACTCTCGGTAAAAGACAGATAATAATCATAATTATACGAAGTAGGTCTCAATTGAAGTTCCCAAACAGGCCAAAATTTCCAAAAAAATAAAAAAAAAAACTAATAACCAAAAGCAACAGCAAGACCTAAGCGGTGAGAACAACGGCGCCACCGGCCTCCTTGATCTTCTTCTCGGCGTTCTTGGAAACAAGCTTGGCCTTGACTACGAAAGGCAGGCTATCCGGGAGTACGCCCTTGCCGAGGACCTTGAAGTAGCCGAACTGAGTGACATCAATGAGGGGAGCGTTGTCTTTGGAGGCCTTCTCCTTGACGTCCTGGGGAATGAGGGACCAAAGCTTGTCGACGTTGACGATGGGGCAGTGGAACTTGTTCCTGAGTTTATGGAAATACCGCATACCAACCTTACCGAAGAACCCAGGATGGTACTTGTCAAATAGGATCCGGTGGTGGTGCATGCCTCCGGCATTACCGCGACCTCCCGGATGCTTCCTGTGTTTCCCAATACGCCCGTGACCAGCGCTCACGTGGCCCCTCTTCTTCCTGTTCTTCTTGAACCTTGTAGTCATCTTCGATCTCTGTCTCTCTCCCTCGCTGACTGACTTGTGCGGGAGAATTAGGGTTTCGGCGGCAAAGGAGATGGGAGGGTGGGAGGACGAATTTATGCGGAGGACGGTGTGGTCAAGAAGGGATGAAGATTTCGTGTTGACGGCTTTGCCCTTAGGGTTTGCGGATGGTTCGGGGTAATAGTGGAAGTTGCGCACTTTGGGCCTGAGAATGGGCCCGATTAAAGATCTGTGGATCGAGCAATGAAACTTGGGGTTTGGATATCGAGTTCAAACCAATCTAAATCTACGACCCAAGCAAAGCCTATTAGAATCTGAGAGAAGAACAAGTCCATAGAGGATCCACAGTGTTCTGGGCCGAACAAGGACTAAGAACCCATGCTATGATACTTTGGGTAGGAGGATTATTGAATGAGGCCTTTGTATTTGGGCCTAAACATGGAGCTTCTAGCCTTCTGCTGCACAGCAGGAACCAAGATGGAAATAGAGATGAAACCAACGGATAATGAGCAACGACACCTTATTTAGAGGGATGGGTACTCGGGCACTGCGAATAATTGTAGAAGCTGTGTTGTAGTTATAGTATTTTCACGAAAATTTGAGACACCAAGCAATATTCACCTCTGGTCGAAAAATACGAGTTTAGTTGGAAACATCTGTGGTTTAAAATCTCTTTGATCTAAGCTCGACATTTAGGTGTATGAATATGAATACTTATATTATATATATTCACCTCTTACATTTCTATGCCTTTTTTAGATTCTTTCAATCGTAAGAAATGAAACAAACCAAAGAATGCGTGTGACTATGGTATTTTGTTATTGTATTTCGTGATAGGTAACTTCCTAATGCCATTTTTATGTCCAAGTGTATTGCGATCTTAATAATTGAACTCGCCATGTGAACAGGCTTAGGCTTTTCGCTCAATGATCGGGTTCGTTACATTTGGTATCAGAGCAGTTCTGGCCTGGGAAACTGCCCATCGCCCCGCGGGTTTAAAGTGAAGCCTGAAGACATGCCAGAGATCAGAGCTCTGGTCATGCGGATGCTAAATATCACTTCGAGAATGGAAACTCACTTGGAGTCGATGCGCACAAATCTACGGGAATTGCGTAAGGAGATGCAAGAGGAGAGAGCTCGGGAACGAGCGGAAAAAGATATGACAGAAAACACAACGCAAACGAAGGTTTTTGCTCTTGCAGGATCTTGCTCCCAAGACAAGGCCGCTCAAACGCCGAAGAAGTCATGTTCCTTGACTTCCATAGCTCGCTGCCCTGAGAAGAGGTTGAAATATCGCACTGCACTTAGACGAAGACGTCCCAAATCTTGCAGATTTGTTGGAAAAAGATGGTGCTCTAGATTGAAACCCACACAGAGGAGCAAAGATCTGAGCCGATCTACTCTAACAAGCCAGAAGCACCGTAGAAAGGAGCATTCCAGAACCTTACGCAACAAAGTCGTGTCCCCACGTGCGGCGAAGCGAGGCCGACGACTGGCTGATGTTTTCGGTGGGAGGGAGAAGTCATTTACCCACCGGGGAAGGCCGCCAGACGGAATCGCAGGTCAACAAAGGTGTCAGAAATGGCCAGCCAACATCCGATTTCATATTTCGGATACAAAGAGGCTTCGACGAACGTGGATGATGTCAGATCTACGCCGTTGGGTGTCGAACGGACCCCCACGCGCCAGCCATAATGGAAGCCGACCTCCCAATCTGTTGAATGGGATGGTCACTAGAGTTCCGTTCCATTGGGGGCGGCTGCCGGAGTGTTGTCGACGAAAATTCCGACAACAACAATTTCGGGTTAGTCTGAAACATATCACTTTGGTTTGTGAAAAGTTGCATTGCTGTTTTGAGAATGTGAACGATGTATTTGTTAGCAGTGGTATTTGGCTTGGTTGGGTCAATGTTGGGTGGGAAGTAGAAGGGAATGCTCCCAGGGGTGAGGTTGATGTGTTCAAGTTGAAATCTGGGTTTCATTTTGGTGGGACTTGGAGTTTCGGTTGGGGAATTTGCTTGGTTGATTCAATTGTTCTTAGCTCTACTCTTGTTCCATTTGGGTTGATTTATCCGAAAATGGTGATTTCAGCCAAATTTTTTTATTTTAATTCTAGTTATAAGAAACTTGTTGGCTCATTGGGTCTTGAGATATTACATGTCTGTGAGGAGCCGTTGGAATGCGAGTTGCGTGATCTTGAAAATGGTAAGTTTTCTGGTATTGAATTTGATCCCTTCCATAGTAATGATGTTCGTGGGCAGAATTTAAGAAATGGAATTAATTGGAGTATTTTAGTGAAAAACTTTATTCGAGTCCTTAAGGGGTATTATGGGATGATCGGACTTTGGACATTCCAGATTTGGCGGAGGAAGACAATGAGGAGGAGAGAGAAAAGAAGGAAAACAAACTGGAAAAACGATAAGGGAAAAAGAAAAAAAAAAGGGAAGGGAGAAAAGGAAAATAGGGAATTATGGTGGATGGGAGAAGAATTGTTGTGGAAAGAGAATAAGAAAAAGAACAAGAGGACCAAAACCAAAACCAGAAACAGAGCAATGAACCCAAGTGTTCCAAAGAAACACTTTCCCTTTTGCAAAAGACAAGAATCACCTCTCGAAGAGTATGACGATGAGGAAGAAAAAGATATTGGAGGAGGGAGTTTATTGGAGAAGTTGTGTAATTGTAGGAAGGGAGTTATTAGTGGTGGTAGAGAGAAGGAGGACTTGAGTCAAGAGGTTAGGTCTGGACTTAGGATGATCAGTATGGGAATTTATGAGTTGGTGGTCGCTTGGCATTTGGAAGCTTTAATAATCGGTTGTTTGGATCCTTGCTTTACTTTTGATGATATTTATGTTAATCTGAGTAAGGTGCGGGTGGTGGAAAGAAAGGTTTGTAAGAATGTTAGGGAAGCTTTCTTGAATCCCAAACTGTTGTTTAAGTTGTTGCAGAAAGGGGGACACTTTCAAAAAGTTCTTACTGCAATTGGTAATTGCTGTATTTGCCCAAGTGTTGTTAGAATCCTTGTTGAACTCACGGTCATGTACGCAATATTGCAGAGATAAGGAAGGAAATTGGCTCTTGTTATTTAGGACAACCCTTGCTTTGATGGAGTTACATGGCACTGCATTGGTTACAATAAACAATGTTAGGATTGCTGTTACTTTACTACTGTCATTAACATGCTTAATGCTTAATAGATGTCAACTTACATTACTTGCCTACATGAGCCACCAAGCAACGGTTCTGACACCCATGGTTGCAAGAATTGGACTTCTTTCTCTACTTGTCTTACGCTCCGTAATGGGGAGACAAGAAGGTTCTGTCACAAGGTTTACACTAAGGCTAAGAATGACACTTGACTATGTTCTTAACTCGCCTTTGCATTTCTTTGGCTCGAGTGGTGAGTTAGATTTCGAGTATGGTTTGTTCATAAAAAGTCCGGGGAAAGATCTAGTCTTTTGGAATTCTATAATCACGGCCTTGACAGAAAAGGGATGTCCCGAAGAGGCACTAACGTCATTTGAAAAAAAGGAGGACAAGAATGTGAAGTTGGACTTGGGTTTAAGGAAGTGGGTGTGTTCGTATCTCAAAATGAAGGAGATCCTTGATAATTTATCTTTGAGGAATGCAATGCCTAATATATATATTGTGTGGAGATTTAGACAAGGCACTCGAGGTGTTTGATTCAGTAGATAGAAAAGATGTATTTGTCTGGAGTGCCATGATTTTTGGGTTCACAATGCATGGGCATGGAAGGGTTGCAATAGATCTGTTTTCAAAAATGATAAATGCTAAGGTCAAGTCTAATGCTGTGACGTTTGTCAATATTCTATGTGCTCATAGCCATACTGAATTAGTAAGCGGGGGGCAAACCATGTTCTATCAGATGGAGCCAATTCATGGGGTTATTCGTGCTGACAAGCACTACACTTGCATGTTTGATATTCTTAGTGGACCAGGTCTCCTTGTAGAAGCTGTCGAATTGATAGAGAAACTGTCTAGTTTTCCAGCTGCCACCTTGCATTCTTGGGATCCCAACTCAACCTACATTCATGAACCCCCATACTTCACGAACATGATCTTGAATCCTTTTAGAGCTCATGGAGTGAAAGATGCTTACAGTCGGCTGAACCCTGGTGACGATTGCAAGGACTTTAACTCTTACGGGAGTTGTCGAGTTAATGATGAAGTGATGGCCAAGGGAACTTTTGCCAACATTCGTCTTGTTAAGCTCTTGAATGTGGAAGATGCAATGGTCTTGGCGGGTGTCGAGTACGGAAGTGGAAGCTCTAGAGATTGGGCTAACAAGGATCCAATGCCGTTGGGAATTGAAGTAGTGATTAAGAGGACCACCTCCCTACGAATGGGTTCAACATTGGAGCGTGGCCTGCGAACATCCCTTGGACATTCTTGGATTTTATTTGTATTGGGCTTTGTCGGCTTATCTTTGGTTGAATTTGAACTGTTAAACTCTTTTATTGAGTTTCTAGTTGTTAGGTGTTTTGTAAATTTTAGAAAGCTTGAGGACAAGCTTTCTTTAAAGGGGGATGGAATGTTACATGTCTAGACTCGGGCCCATGTATAGGCTTAGCCCAGGCCCATCTATCCCTTTTATAACTCGTTAGATGTAATGGATATGGGGCTTTTGGTTAATGAAAAACTTGGAAGTTTCTTCCATGGAGGTGGTGTCTCCCTTCAACGAGGCAAGAGGTGTTGTGTCTCCCTCCAACGAGACCGGAGGTGTTGGTCTATTGTGAAGTCACGTGGAACAAGGTCGGATAAAGGCCTTCTCTTACCTATTTTGGCTGGATTCGGGTGATTTTAGTAATAATGGGAAGTGTTATGGGTGTTTGGGGTGATATGGATATCGTAACAAAGGTGTCGTGTAGTGTATTGGAGGATCAAACAAGCTCTCGGAAACTCAGACACTATTTTATGAGCAATATAGATAAAGAATATGACAAGCACGGTTAGAATAGCAAGTGGAATATAATAAGATAAGTCTGTGGATGGTGATGTCATACTCAATGATGAGCAATGAAAAAGCTAGAAGATGTGAAAGCAAAGTAATAAACACGTAGGTAGCACATATGTTTAGAACAACAGTACAACACTTCTTCGAGGGAAGCGCAACCTCTTGGGGTTCTTGGATAAAACAACTCTCTGTCCCCTATGCCCCCCCCCCTTTAGCCTTTATTTATACGCAATAACTGCACATCCTCAGTTACCGACGGTTTCTAGGCTTTGACACACATAACACACGTAACACACATACCACTAGACACACATAATTATAAAACTGCTATGGAACTGCTACTAACTGCATTGCTCTATCTATACGCCTCTCTTCCAGTTTCCCAGCTTCTGTGACTTTATTTGCGGAGGCTTGTGAACATCGACAGTTACTTGAGACGTGGGGAACGTGACATCCCTCCCCCATTGTTTGCAACCTTGACCTCAAGGTTGAGCTTTGGAAATTGCCGCATAATCTGCTCCTTTGGCTCCCAAGTTGCATCAGCAGGTGACATGCCATACCAATGTATTAAAATTTCCTGCTGGTTTTTGTGCTTCCTTTCTTCCAGGATGGCTTGCGGACTAGGGAAAATGGCTTCCCCCTCTTCCATGAAATTCGGTAAAGTAGTTTCCACCTTGTGCGGAGTTCCAACAAATTTTTTAAGGTTAGATACGTGGAACACAGGATGTACCTTAGTATCCTTTGGAAGTGCAAGCCGGTAGGCCACTCGCCCAATCTTTTCTTTAATCTGATATGGTCCGTAGAATCTGGGAGAAAGCTTGAGGGACTTTCGGATGGCAATAGTGGTCTGTCTATATGGGCGTAACTTTAAAAAGACCCACTCTCCAACATCGTAATTCACTTCCCTCCGCTTAAGGTCGTAATATTTTTTCATCTTTGCTTGAGCCCTTTGTATATGCTCCTTTACTTCTCCAAGTATCGTGTCACGATCTTTCAAGATTTTATCCACAGAGTCCACCTTGGTAGTGCCGGGCATGTAGGAAAGTAAGGTTGGTGGGCTTATCCACTTCATAAGGAACTTTGTTGGTTGCCGAATGAAGACTAGTATTGTAGCAGTATTCCGCCCCAAGTAACCCAATTCTTCGGTTCTTCACCTGTGAAACATCGAAGATACATCTCAAGGGTACGATTCACCACCTCCGTTTGACCATCAGTTTGGGGGTGGTATGATGAAAGAATAATTGATGTTGGTTCCTTGCAACCGAAATAACTCCCTCCAAAAGGTGCTCGTAAAAATAGGGTCTCTATCACATGTTATGGTCCGTGGCATGCCATATATTTTCAATATGTGGTCAAAAAATATACGAGCAATTGAAGTAGCAGAATCGGGATGGCTTAAGGTAATAAAATGACTGAATTTTGATAAGCGGTCCACTACAACTAAGATGGAGGTTTTACCTTTGGAAGGAGGAAGTCCATCAATAAAGTCCATTGAAAGATCTTCCCAGATGTTTTCTGGGGTGGATAATGGCTGAAGTAATCCTGGTGGATTCACATTTTCACTTTTGTTTTTCTGGCAAATTTCACAGTTCCGAATGACATCCAACATACCGCTTTTCATTCCTTCCCAATAAAAAACTGCCCTAGCCCTTTGAATTGATTTGTGAAAGCCTTCATGTGTCGAACCATGAATCTCTTCAAGAATAGTATTGATGAGTGGTGAGTGCTTTGGGAGATAAATTCGTCCTTTGAAAAAAATGATTCCATTTTTCCATTCCCAGGGGCCCACGGCCTCTCCTCTTTGTATCCTATTTGTGATTCCAATGAGATAAGGATCTTGTTGGTTTTCATCACGAATAGGTTGTAACCACCTCGGGATGGGTGCCGAAATTGCCAAGCAAGCTACCTTTTCGGCATGTAATTCTCCTTCATGGTGGATAGACACGTTCTCCTTTGCATTGATAACTTTTGTTTCTTCCGGGTTGGTGCGAGATAATGCATCTGCCACGTGGTTACTTTTTCCTGGAAGATATTGTATTTTGAAGTCATACCCGAGTAATTTTGCAAGCCACCTTTGCTGAGCCGGTGTTGAAATTCGTTGCCCCCAAAGATATTGAAGGCTTCGTTGGTCGGTTTGTACAATAAAATGGCCACCGAGGAGGTAATGCCTCCATTTTTGCACAGCTAATACCAAGGCCAATAATTCTTTTTCATAAGCCGAAAGTTGCAAATGCCGTCCATGTAGTTTTTGGCTCATGAATGCTATCGGTTTTTTGTCCTGAGTAACAACGGCACCTACCCCATCCCCATAAGCATCACATTGCACAATAAAGGGTAAGAAAAAATTGGGCAGTGCAAGTATAGGAGGCTTACTTATTTTTTTTTTTTTGAGGTTGGAAAAAGACATCTCTACTTGTTCTGTCCAATGAAAATTATCCTTCTTGAGCATGTTCGTGAGTAGGGCGGCAATTTTTCCAAAATTGCTGAAGAATCTTCGATAATATCCTGCCAATCCAAGGAACCCTCTCAATTGCTTAATGGTGGTTGGTTTCGGCCAACGGAGGATGGCCATGATTTTTTCTTCATCTACTCCCACCCCATCTCGTGTGACTGTGTGTCCAAGAAATTTTATTCTGGTCTTTGCAAATTCACATTTTGATTCCTTCAACACCAGTCGATGATGTCGTAGGATCCCAAACACCATTTTAAGATGCTCCAAATGGTCTTCCAAGCTTTGGCTGTAAACTAAAATATCGTCAAAGAATACCAAAATGAATTTTCGTAGAAAAGGTTGAAATACCGAATTCATGAGGGCTTGGAAGGTTGATGGGGCATTTGTAAGTCCGAATGGCATTACAAGAAATTCGTAATGTCCTTGGTGGGTTCGGAAGGCCGTTTTGTGTATATCTTTAGGATGCATCTTGACTTGATAATAGCCAGATCGGAGATCTAATTTTGAGAAGATGCTGGCCCCATGAAGTTCATCCAATAACTCGTCTATTGTTGGCATTGGAAAGCAATCTTTGATGGTGAGACTATTTAAAGCTCAATAGTCCACACATAAACGCCAAGATTCATCTTTTTTTTTTTACCAATAAAACCGGAGAGGAGAATGCACTGGTACTGGGTCGTACCACACCGGCTTGTAGTAATTCCTTTACCATCTTTTCTAGCTCCATTTTTTGGTAATGAGGATAACGGTACGGTCGAACCGCCACTGCTTTGAGTGGATCTTTTAACAAGATTCGATGATTGCAATCTCTATCAGGAGGTAACCCATTCGGTTTGTTAAATAAATCCCGAAATTCTTGTAACAGGCTGAGCATGCTAACCGACTTTGTTTCTCCTTGCTCGTTGTCTGACCCTTCTAAGGTTAGTATCTGCAACAACACGCCTTGTTTTTCCTTCATTATTTCCTTGCAGGGTTGATTTCCATCCATTAATTTCGGAAAGTCCACAGCCCTTCCTTGTAAAAGGATGATCCATCCTTGCAACTTAAATTTCATGGTGAGCCGAGTGAAATCCCAAAGGATTGGACCAAGAGTCACCAACCATTGAGCACCCAAGACAATATCTGTTCCTTGAAGGGGTAAAATATATAAATCCAAGGTAAAAGAGTTACCTTGTATTTCTAGCTCAATGTTGGTACATTGTCCCTTGCTAAGAACTTGATTCCCATCTGCAATCATGACTTTTAGCTCTTTTTTGAGATCCGGTTGCAGGCACAGTTTCCTTGCTAATATCTCACTCACGAAGTTGTGTGAACTACCTGTATCTACAAGCACTCGTATGTTCTTTCGCCTGTTTTTCATTTGGCCCTCCAACTTCATAGTACTTGGGTTGAAAGAACCTTGCATGGCATGTAGGGATACTTCTACTGCTTCTTCACATTCTCCTAGGTCCTCCTCTTTTTCTTCTAGGTTGTCGGCCCCCTCTTCTTTGTTTGGTACTCCTTCGAGTAGGAATAGCCTTCGACATTTGTGGCCGGGACTGAATCGATCATTGCAATTATAACAAAGGCCTGTTGCTCTACGATCAGCCATCTCTTCGGGAGTGAGCTTCTTGATTGGGAGGTTGGTTCGTGTGCTGGTTGGAGTACTGGTAGCATTTTTTTTAACAGGACCTTGTCCTATTCTTCCGACGACATTCGAGACTCATACAACCTAGCTAGTCCAACTGCGGCAGATAGATTTGTTGGACGACTAGCCATAACTTCAACCCGGAGTGATTCTTTTAGGCCACTGGTGAAGCACCCGACTTGTTGCTCAGTGGTTAACTTTTCGGATTTCAGCATCAAGCGTGAGAACTGGTTGAAATACTCTGCAACACTCCCCGTTTGTTGTAGCTTTGTGAGTTCTCCAAAAAAATCCTAGAACTTTGAAGGCCCAAATTGTTCACATAAACTAGTGGTAAGATTTTCCCATGTCGCCGAGAGTTTCGAATGCTCCCCAAACAACAATTGATACCATATTTGAGTTTCCCCTTCAAGATTCCAAGCCGCCAATACATTTTTTTCTTCCTCAGGTGTACCATGATAGGCAAAATATTGATTTGCTCTACAAATCCATCCAAGGGGGTCTTCCGTCCCATCGTAACGTGGAAAATCCATTTTCACGGCCCGATTCCTTCGTCCATTGTGATTACCGCCTCCACTTTCTTCATGATCACCATTATTTTCTTGGCGAGTCTGAGAAGGTCCTCCGACTTCTGGCCTGGAACGTAATTCTGTGGTTAGTTGCTGCACTGCTTCTACCAACTCCCCAAAGCGACGATTGTTCTCAGCTTCCAGTCGTTCTAATCGTTGTTCCATGGTAGTATTGTGTGTTTCTGACACCGGCGGATCGTTCAGCTCTAATACCAGATTGCAGCGTGCTCGGGCTGCTACTCTGGTAACAGGTTGGTCTATTGTGAAGTCACGTGGAACAAGGTCAAATAAAGGTCTTCTCTTACCTATTTTGGCTGGATTCGGGTGATTTTAGTAAGAATGGGAAGTGTTATGGGTGTTTGGGGTGATATGGATATCGTAACAAAGGTGTCGTGTAATGTATTGGAGGATCAAACAAGCTCTCGGAAACTCAGACACTATTTTATGAGCAATATAGATAAAGAATATGACAAGCACGGTTAGAATAGCAAGTGGAATATAATAAGATAAGTCAGTGGATGGTGATGTCATACTCAATGATGAGCAATGAAAAAGCTAGAAGATGTGAAAGCAAAGTAATAAACACGTAGGTAGCACATATGTTTAGAACAACAGTACAACACTTCTTCGAGGGAAGCGCAACCTCCTGGGGTTCTTGGATAAAACAACTCTCTGTCCCTTATGCCCCCCCCCTTTAGCCTTTATTTATACGCAGTAACTGCACATCCTCAGTTACCGACGGTTTCTAGGCTTTGACACACATAACACACATACCACTAGACACACGTAATTATAAAACTGCTATGGAACTGCTACTAACTGCATTGCTCTATCTATACGCCTCTCTTCCAGTTTCCCGACTTCTGTGACTTTATTTGCGGAGGCTTGTCAACATCGACAGTTACTTGAGACGTGGGGAACGTGACCTTTAGGACCATAACATTCCACCACGCTCCGCAGCCGATGCCCAGACGGCCCACTCCACGACGGCTTCACATTGGCCCCATGCGTTTAGGCGCCCCTTCAGCCCATGACGTTTTCTGCCAAGTAGTCCTTTTCGTAGGTCGTCCCTTTCGTGGTTTGAACTCCGGATGTGGGGTTTGGCTGTCGGGGCGTCGGCTGCGGAGCGTGGTGGAATGTTACGATCTTAAAGGTAATTGAACCCGCCATGCCAACAGGCTTAGGCCTTTTGGCTCAATGGTTGGGTTCGTTACAAAGTGTTCCAGAGATGGTCTCTCTAGAGCGCGTGGAGATTTTTAGGAGGATGTCCTAGGTTTGGAGTAGAAATTAGTTATCGAAGCAAAATCATAATCCAGTGTAAGGGCATATTTAACATTGCTTACTTGATTACAAAAACAAAAAGTCACCAGTACAATCATATTGTTAAAGATCAGATAATATGAGACATCCGTGGTTCAAAAAAGAAAAAGAGTTTATCTCAATGTAGTGGTGTTTTGATTAATCCAACTACAACTCTTAGATCAATGCCAAAATATGATAGCTAGTGTGACCAACACGATATAAGAGAGTCCAAAAATCATATATTAGTTGAAGTGAATTATAACCGTAAGAGTCCATCACCAACATAAGAATTTGTGTTTAAAAGATCAATAATCTTACACAATATATTTTCTTGATAAATTATAAATCATGTTAATTCTTATATAGATTGATGAGATTGCCTAGAGACAAAGATTTATAAATTAAAGCAACGATTAAATAAGTCTTTTCATATGAAAGAGTTGGGGCTAACAAAGTATATAGCTACAATAGAGACATGTTGTACTAATTTTGACTTTGATAAAAAATTGTTAGATTTGGAATAAAAATTAGTAACAATGTAAATTCAAAATTTTATTTTTTTAGATTATACTTTTTTTACTTAATTTATTTTTCTCTTTTCAATTTTATATAACACTTGTGTGCTTATTCATAGATTGAGAAAAAGAAAACGAGAAAAAGAAAAAGGATAGTGTGTAAAGCTAACTCTTGAAAGTTAAAATAAAATACCAACAAATCAAGTTTTCAGCTAAAGTGTATATAATGAAAAACAGAAAAATAAAGGACCACATTTAGGTATAACCTTATGGAGGTCTAAATTTTCCGAGACCACTCCGGTTGTGCCAAAGAGCATTCTTAAAGTAATCTGGTAGGAAGCCTAGTTGGTCAAAAATTTATACATCCAAAACATGATGACCCTAATTTGCCAATTTATCTACACCAAAATTTCACTCTCTAATAAAATGTGCCTAACCGTTGTGTGTGAGGGTAGAAAGCTAACGCAACGTCGTAACACAACTCCAGGTACCATGTAGGTTTCTAGCAACGAATCACGCATTGTACCAAGTTAAAAGAATTTGATTCGGTAGTATGAGGAAGCTGATTTCTAACATGACAGATTTGCAAACCTGTGGGTTACTACGCTGTCCAAACAAATAGGGACATCGCTTTTCCTATAAAGATTGTTTAAATAGTATAATAATAGCCTTATGACAACACGATATTGGTCAATTTAAAATGAAAAAATGTTGCTTTGTATGAAATCAACGCAATATTGTTCCACGGTAGGTGCAAAAGTGCGAAATAACACTTTCGATCGGCAACAGATGTGTCAAACAGAATTGTTGAAACTGAGGAACGATGACGGAAATATTTAATCGCTAAATCGGATCAGCGGAAGATGGAAAACTAGCAATGCTTATGAAGAATCAAGCCCCGATAGATCCTCAATGGTTTTTTGTTTATTTTTTTAAAAAAGTATAATGTAATTAGTAGAGTCGAAAATTGGTTAATTCTTTGCATAGTTTCCTGTAATCACGCCACCGGAAGATGCAGAATTATTTTATATTTTGCTTATAGTTTGGTTCAATCATCGCTTTTGTTCAAACGTACGAAACGTTTCCTAAGCCATGTAAAATTTGATGTCCTTGAAGTAAGCAATGTTTGCTGCCCCATCCTCTCTTTTCTCCCCAACAGGCCACCACGTCCTGGTCTTGATATCATGCAACTCTTTCCTCCTCTAAAGTATAGAAAATCCCTATGTCGACTGTGTGATTGTGATTATATAAATAAACAAGAGTTACTACACCACCCCCCCCCCCCCCCCCCCCCCCCCTCCCTCCTTTGGAACCGGATAGCCTTTCTGAAGGAGTGCCTGTAAAGAAGGAACTCATAACAGTAGCAGAAGGAAATGCATGCATTATAAAACAATATTAGAAATAAGTGTTTCTACTTCGTACAACAATTTTTTGATTATGGACATAAAGAACATGCTTAATACCTATATTTGTTTACTAAAACATCATGAATCGACAAGTAACAACAACATATACACGTGTAATTCATCTTTGAAGGAAGAGGGCAGCTCCAACCAAGCCCAACCATATTGTCAAAGCTACCCAGAAAGCTTGACTTTTCTCCACTCCAGTAGGAGGTCGCCAAACCAGAAAGTCACCCAGAAAGTCTCTAGATGATGGTTGCTGATTGGTTGTTGACCAACTTCTCTTCTGGTCCCGGTCTTTGTATTTATCACTCCATGTCCCTGCATAGCTGCGATAATCACAGACAACGAGCACATCCAGTTGGTAAATAAGGATCTTGAATATGACCAGTTGGTAAATAAGATTGAAGCAGTTCCCACAAGAAAAGGCGAGACCAATACAAGACGCTGGATGCATTACATTAAAGTCAATGTTGTTCCATTTACGAACAAGAAACAGCACTGATGAAGAATATCCACTTGAGTTCAAATATACACAAATATGTGATATTGAAAAGTCAATTAGTTATTAGGAGATGTCACTAAAATTACTCAGTTTAGTAAATTAGAGTAACTCTAGTAACCATCAACCCATACCCACTGCCGCCTTGAAGAAAACATTTTTAAAGCACTGCAAATACCGTACTAAAAGCGACTCATTAAGGAAGCAACTGCTATTTACCTTTTGTTTTGGAAGTTGTGGAGAACGAGGACGTCATATTCAATTATATTACATGACTTAGCAATTAGATTTCAAATTTGTAGTGGTTCATTAAGAAGACTTTGTTGTTGTGCCCCAGAAAACGTTACAGTAGGTATCCAAGTAATTGGTAACACTTGGATGAACTAATGTCATTCTAAGAGCCACTTGAAGTCCCTCTGCTTCCGATATTTCCTTTTCACTCTTGTTGCTGCCAACAAATGCAAGAGCCGACACAGCCAACTAACCACATTCATCTCACAGGAAAATGTGGATGTCTTACAAAACGGTACCCACCCGAAACCCATCTCTCATAAGAAGTTAAAGAATCGATGAAGCAACTCTCTGAAATAAGCCGGTTATATACGTAGTACTTGGCCTGGTCTAGGAAACCAGATAATCATAAAGGTAACTATTTCTAACTTTTGAGTCCTTCAGGAATTTTGCTTTAATGCACAACAACTCACAAATGTGTGGAATCATTTTAAGGGTGCTAGGACGAACTGTAAGAGAAGAACACTGCCTTACAGACACTCACAAGGCGATCTTGGGTACCTTCAGTAGGCAGTTAAGGCATTGCCGTAACCCAACAAGGACAGAGCTACATTAATTGTACACTTAAAGGGGCATAATATAGGGCATGCGAAACAGAGACGTTTGGTAAAATTCTACAAATTTGCAAGCAGGAACAATTGGCATAATATTGGAAATTATAAACAGAATGAAAGGAACGAAATTTACCTGTCATAGCTAGAGCCAATCAGCGGGATGGTAACCATCTCCTCCTGAGAAATCTTCAGCTTGGGAGCCTGCAAAATGTAGCGAAGTTCCGCAGCTTGCCGTCGGATACTGACGCTGGGATGCTTCTTCTCCAATTGCTGGTAAAGAGCAATACAATCCTTGTGTCGGTTATTGGCCTCATAAGCCATCGCAAGCCATATTTGAATCTGGAAACACCAGAACGAATCCCAAACCAAAAAATAAAATCAGTTTTAGTCAGTGATTACACTTCTACGTTACCCAAAACAGAATTTCGCAGCGGAAGCTAAAACCAACCTCACCACCAAATAGTGTGGGCCTAGGGATGATAGTAAGAGCACCTTCGAGAAACTCAATGGCCCGTCCATACATGCCCTTCCCATAACACTTTTGGCCCAACTCGAACATCAGCTGTGCCGTGGCTCTCCGCTCCGCCTGCTCCTTAGCTACCTGCCGCGCTCATAAACAACGACAATTAAACCCGATGACAACATGTCAGCTGAACCCACTATATCAATCAAGAGAGACTCCAAACTTGTAACGTTTTATTTTTCTTTTCTATTGCCACTATTTTCTAACCAACCAATCAAGTTACAAGCGCAAAAAACTAATAGGATCAACAAGCTAACCTTTTCGAGCTCTTTCCTCACTCTCATCCTCTTCTCTTCCTCGGTCTCCTCACCCCCGCCTTCAGTATCCTCCATTCGACTCTGCAACTCCTCAGCCTTCTTCTCTAGCTCTCTCCTCTCCTCGATCTCCTTCACCCTCCTCCGCATTTCCTTCTCCCAATCCAATGGTTCCTCCATATCCCCCTCCTCGTCGCTCGAGCCGGCATCAGAGTCCACTCCGTTTACCTTCGAATTCGCCTTACCGCGCGCCACCACTCGCTGGCTCCGAGCCTCCCCGTCCGTGTCGAAGCCCTTGGAGGCAATAGAAGCATAGTAGTGAGCGGGGGGGTCCGATCTCTTCGGAAGACTCAAAACAACGTCAAGCGCCACCGGACGGGTCTTGCGGTCCGGTGATACGGTCCGAGGCGAGGCCACGTCTAGCAACAGGGCTAAATTTCCAAGAACCACTGCCATGGTGCCGGTAGATAGAGGGGAGAGAGAGAGAGAGGAAGAGAGCGAGGGATGGTCTTCCCGCTGAAAAGACAGTTAAGGGAGAGATATTTAGAGGGTGATGAATAGCCAATGACTACAATACCCTTAATACTTCGTTCCTCCGATGACTTGGAATGGGATTGCCTTGGGCGAAAGAAATTGTCCACTTGCTAGAGATGTTATTGTCCGAGAAAATGCGAACGTGGCGTTATGTGGGCGCGAGAGCCGTGTGGCGACTGTTGTGGCGTTGGGCTTTTCTCAGGGAAATTGAGGCTTGATCATTTTGAACACGTCACTGGTTTTATCAATTGTGTTTCAGGCAGCGACGAAGTGCGCTTCTCCGTCCCGAAATTGACGCCGTGAATTGAGACTTCGACGCCCCGCTCTCTTGGTGACTCTCCCTCTCCTTGCTTTTTTGTTTTTTTTGTTTTTTTTCCTCCTTGGGTTTATCATTATGTAGGAATGGCAAGAGCTATTTGTCGTGTGGCTTTGCCTTTAGTTTCCAACGAATGCAATAAATTCGTCAAAAGAATGTGAATTGGAGACACGTTACACAATTATTTTTTAATGTCGTTCTCAATTTAGGTGTTCATATCTTCCTCTAGGCTTATGTAACATACTAGGTTTAATAAGTTTACTTTGAAACTTTTATCTTATATACATATTTTGTATGTTAATTTTATTAAATTAAAAGTTGTATAAAATAAAACATATTTAACTTAAGTTTTGATTGTATATTAAAAAATTTAATAGTTTAAATTAAAAATTAGTTTGAAAATTATAAACATAATGTCTCCCATGTTTAAGATTTTTCTCCATGATACATCATTTTGACAATTACTTTTAAATTTCTCTATGTGATTCAAACTTGGAGAGTAACAATTAACTTTGATGTCAATTATAACAAATGTGATCATTTTACCAAGCTATATAACCTAGTGAGAAGTCACGTTCAATTTGAATACCATTCTAACCAAAGCTCATAAACTCGTTGTATATATATATTTACATAAACACACACACACACACACACACACACACACACCACTTGTGCACTTAATGTTTACTCTTTAGTCCCAAGTTGTGTATATTCTCAGCTAAATTATGCATTTGTTACTTGCAAGTTTTTGTCTTCTATTTTTTAATTTAAATATGTATGTGAAGATAAATTTAGCTATTAAACTGTTTGTATTAAGCAAAATTTTATGGTGAACGGCGCAAGACCTCGTTAGCACAAGCTGTTGTTTAGATGTTTGCCAGTTAAGAAGCAACTAATATATCGATCAGAGCCCGATCAGCAGGACCTGATCCAACTTTTATTTTATAACGACTACCCACCATCGCACGGAAAGTTGAGAATAAGCGAAAAGCAAAATCAAATCTTGCACGCCAAAAGTTTCGGAAAACGCTCTGCTCTATCCTTCTTTGCCCAAAAAGCTTGACCTCAGAGCCTCCACAGCGAACCACACCTCCTTCTCTTCTGCCCCTGTGCTTTGTACCATTTTTGTCTCTGTGATTCCCTCTCAACCTATGGCTCTGGTATTCTGCAATTTGATACCCCCCAGACCCCCTATTTTCAAAGTTCATGCCCACCACCTTCGTTTCCACTCCAGCGCCAAACTCTGTTTCTCTTTTCCTCACATTTCCAATACGCCCGGCCGACGCAGTTTTTTCTCTCCTGCAAAGTCGGCGTCAATCAACGGGTTCTCGGTTCACAACTCTCCGGAAGCTTCCGTCGAGCTAAACCTCGAGCCACTCGAAAAGCTTCGGAGATGGATTCGCTTTCTGCGGTCGGTCTTGCCCGGTGGAACATGGTGGAGCTTCGACAAAGACGTCGAAATAAAAATATTGGCCGAGCCGGTGACAGTGTCGCGGGCTCTTAGACGAATGTGGGACCTCGTCGCTCAAGACCGTTGGGTCATCTTTACTGCGTTCGCTACCCTGATTCTCGCGGCGGTGCGCGCCTTTCCTGATTTTCTTAAAATCACTGGCATTTCGATTGTTGTATTTGCTTGACTTCTAACTTCGTGAAATTTTTGGTTTTAGCTTTCGGAGATTACTGTGCCGCATTACTTGACCGCGTCCATATTCTCGGCACAGAGTGGCGAAATCGCCGTGTTCCATCGTAATGTGCGTCTCTTGATTCTGTTGTGCGTCACTTCCGGAATATGCAGGTCAACATCTTGTATGGTCAAAGTACCCTTCTTCCTTAAGTACCAAATCCTTGCATAACAAGTACTTTTTTATTTGGACTAAGGAACATTGACCATGGGCTGTATAATGGAAGTTGATATTATTTTTCGTTGCATTGTTTTTGAACTTCTGCTTAACATTTATCGCTAACCATGCTTGGAATTTGAGCCATGTTGACGAACCATTTGTCAGAGCTACTGACCCCATACTCTTTGTTTAAACTTCAGTGGTCTGCGAGGATGCTGTTTCGGCATCGCAAATATGATCCTTGTGAGTATTTTTCCTTCTATCTTCATCCGTTTTTCTCATACGCTACACGCGACAATTTGTGGTCAAGACCGGGTTACTTGTAATTCCTTAAATGATTAATATATGCTACGGGAAGTTACTTCATTTTACGATCATGTAAGTTGTGACATGTAACAAATGAGATTTTTCTTTCGTTTATCTTTCAGTCTTATTATTACGTGTACTTGTGTCAAACATTAATTTGTTTATCAAGGACTTGATTTGACTGGAGCTTTTACAATAATATGCAGGTCAAGCGTATGAGGGAAACATTGTATTCTTCCCTTCTCTTGCAGGTTCTAAAATATGTTGTGCAACTGAAGCAAGCCAGACCTGTTTAGTTTTGGTTTATAGTTTTAACTAATCTTTTGCAGTAATTGTTTGTAGGATATATCCTTTTTTGACGCTGAGACGGTTGGTGATTTGACAAGTAGGCTTGGAGCTGATTGTCAGCAAGTATCACGGGTTATTGGGAATGATCTTAATCTCATATTACGAAATGTTCTACAGGTTCCTTTGCCAGTTGAATAAATCAGTATCTTAATTTAATTTGCCTTTGTTTGATGCTTAAGATTGTGTTTTGCATGATTCTGTATTAGGGAGTGGGCGCCTTGGTTTTCTTGTTGACTATATCTAGGCCACTTGGTTTGTGTACGTTAGCGATATGCACTACTTTATCAGCAGTTATGCTGATTTATGGCAGGTAAGATTTTTTCTTTTTGTTGTTACTTACGAATGTACTTTGATGCAAGATTAGTGTGACCTAAAAGAGGCAGTTAGATAAGGCATCACAAGCGGAGAAAACTTGAAGGTACAAATGGCAACATGTGTAAGGGGCAATAACAAGTTCTACTTTTAGCCTTTTAGGTGCAAGTTTTTTTCAAAATAGGATTCACAAAGAGAATAAAGGGGCCCATTATTTATTTATTTTGGTTGAAAAGGCTTTGAATTTGTGTATATAGAGTGTCCATTGTGAGACAGAAAGAAAGGCATGTGGGCATCCCATTGCTTAGTGCATTCAGTCTCTTAATCTCAATCCATCTTCTCTCATGTTTTCTCCTTTTCTTTTCTCTCTTGTTTCCTGGGGATTTTGTTGACTTTTGTATGCCCTTTTTATAGGTACCAGAAGAAGGCAGCTAGGTTAATCCAAGAATGCACTGCTTCTGCCAATGAAGTAGAATAAGATTCTTAACTGTGGCCATTGAAAATTCTGATTTTTGAATGATTTCAATAAGAAGCATTACTTGATTATACAATGCAGGTTGCTCAGGAGACCCTCTCTTTGATGAGAACTGTTCGTGTTTATGGAACAGAGGAAGATGAGCATAGAAGGTAAATATTGCTGATAGGGATCATGTCTTTCTTCAATAATCACTGATGCTCCACTTGGGTTTCTGTAACATACTGTACTTAAAGCATATGGAAACAGGTATGTGTTATATTGTTAAGTGGTTTTAACTGATAATCTATCTGTCTATGGAGTCTAGGTACAAGCATTGGCTGGGGAAATTAGCTGACATAAGCTTGCGACAAAGTGCTGCATATGGTTTTTGGAATCTGAGCTTCAATACTCTTTACCACTCAACTCAGGTCTTTCTTTTCTAGTGCTTTTCAGAATGTGTTTGAGATAGTAAATCTTCTCTCTTTTCCTGTCAAAAATTTGAAATCTTATGTGAAAAATTCCCAGCTGATACTGAATAATCTGTCATTTAGAGATGATTTCTCTTTTGCTTTCTGTCCATGCGTTTTGGTTTGTTACAAGACATTTTAACCTCTAATTTTTAGAGTTGTTTCCAGCTTCATTTTGTTTAGACCTCAAAGCATAGCATATGTTATTTGTCATCAGTGCATGAGGTTTGGATTTTATGTATGGACATTAGAGCTTTCTAAGTCCTATGTCAAATTTTTATTATCAGTTGTGGTACGTGAAAATTTTATTTTCTATTTGTTCCTAAGTTCCATCTGTTCACTCCAGTATTTATTAGCAGATTTAATTTTGTAGGTTATTGCTGTGATGTTGGGAGGAGCATCTATTCTAGCAGGCCATATAACAGCAGAGCAACTCACAAAGTTTATATTGTACAGTGAATGGCTAATTTATTCAACATGGTGGGTAGGGGACAATTTATCATCTTTGATGCAATCTGTTGGGGCAAGTGAAAAAGTCTTCCAGTTGATGGATCTCTTGCCTAGTGATCAATTCATATCAACAGGTTAGCATTCTGATCTTCAGTAGATTCGCCATTCCTTGTTGAACAAGCTCATTTTATAATAATAATGCAATGGACAACAAGAGCTTATGTTTTTGGGGATCAAACTGTATCTAAATGTAACTCTTTGATTCAGGCACAATGCTCATCATATTTAGATTCTTGATGCAACCAAAATCTGCACGGTACTAGTTGCAGATGATGCTTAAAATTAAAATTTTGATTTTTTGAAACCTTTGGAATTACAAAATATGGTTAAAAAGTCTCTCTCACAATATGATTCCAGTGAGAAGTCTTATGTCTAGGGGCACTTATATCTCAGAGCAGGAAAGTGAGTCACTTGGGGAGGGAAAATGAGGTGGTAGGGGTGTTGGTGAGAGAGATCAATTTTAATACAACCAATTGGAAGAGACCTTTGGCTATGAAATACTTAATTTTAACCATTAAGCTGATATTACATTCAGTTCATCTTTCCATTGAAAGATTTTCTTCTCTTATGTCAACTTATGGATTTTAGATGGTATTACTCTACAGGGTTGAAGTTGCAACGGCTGTTGGGACATATTGAGTTTGCAAATGTGTCATTTCACTATCCTTCAAGGCCAACAGTATGTATACTAATCCATATCATAGTGCTCCTTTTAGCTCATTATCTTTGGTGCTTTTGAAATGCTCTACTGCCTTTCTGGAATATCTGCATAAAAAAAGATGTTCCCTATTCTCTGGTTGAGGAAACACTCCAGTCAAGTGGTAGAGTATCTCCACGGGTTGGTTGGCTTAAGATTGTGAATTTATTCCCAATAAAGTGACGAATAAATTTAATTATTTAGGAGCTGATTAGCTTTTATCCTTGCTGGTGAAGCGCCTTTATGCTATAATATGTCATTTAATTTTCTCCAACAATTATTCTACTGACGCTTCCTGTTTTGTTAATTAGGCTACTCGATAATAAATTGATTCTGTGATTTAACTTTTACTTACAATTACTGGTGAGGCTACTTCAAGAAGAATTAATAATTTTACATTGGAACAGGTACCTGTACTTCAAAATGTAAGCCTTTCAGTGCATCCAAGTGAAGTTGTTGCAATAGTAAGACAATATTTCTATTTACTTTATTGGATTCTTTGCATGCCATGATGACCATAGGAAATAAACTGTTCTCAACATTGCTTAGGTTGGTCTTAGTGGCAGTGGAAAGAGCACACTGGTAAATCTTTTGCTTCGTCTGTATGAGCCGACAAATGGTCAGGTAATATCTCTAGTCTTGATTCAATTTTTTCAGTAACTTGCTAATTGGAAGATTTCCTATTTTAGTAATCACTTTGAGGTTAAAAAAAAAAGTGTTTTGACAAAGATGAAGGCTTACCCGAAGATATGCCGTCTATCCATATTTCTTGAATCATTTGAAAGTAAGTTGCTGAAATTAACATTTGTGACAAATGGATCACCTTCAGGTCCTTGGCTGAGTCATTGCATATGACATTGTGGGATCCAACTTCAGCAACAAAGGATCTACTTCAAAAATATTTATATGTTGGATGTTATCCTATTTGGTTGGTTTTTATGATGTTTGTCAGAGGTCACTTTGCTTTAAGTTATGTGTTATATATTGTAGGATCCAACTTCAGCCACAAAGGATTTACTCTAAAAATACTTGTATGTTGGATATTATTGTGTTTGGTTGGTTTTTATTATGCTCGTCAGAGGTTGCTTCTTCATTAGTTATGTTTATATCAATCTTTGTATATGACCTTCCTCAGCAGTGATCAGATAATGACCTTAAGCTTCCATTTTTAGGTAGCTATTGCTTTACAGTGAGCCATTTATTTATTTCTCTCACTACTTAAATTCATGAACCGGGTTGTGGGTGCATGTTAGTTGAACCTTAATTAGCAGTGGTCTGTCTTGATTGTGGATTTTGATTGCTGCTCTGTCTTGGCTCTTGGTAAAATATGGTTGATAGCTAGTGATGTTAGTAATATTTCTTTCCCAAGTATTATAATAATTGGTATCCAGATGCCCATTAGTAAAATCTTTCCTTTGTAATTGTTATTGTAATTGCAGATTTTGATAGATGGCTTTCCTCTTAAAGAGTTGGACATCACCTGGTGGAGGGAAAGAATTGGATTTGTTGGACAGGTTATTGTTTTGCTTGAAGCAAGACAAATCAAGTTTATATATTAGATATTTTCTTCTCACATTACAATTTTCAACAGGAACCTAAACTTTTCCGGATGGATATTAGTTCAAACATCAGATATGGATGTACCCGAGATGTAAAGCAGGAGGATGTTGAATGGGCTGCCAAGCAGGCATATGCCCATGACTTCATCACATCGTTGCCTTATGGTTATCAAACACTTGTTGATGATGATTTGCTTAGTGGTGGACAAAAGCAGCGAATAGCCATTGCTCGGGCCATTCTTAGGGACCCAACAATATTGATCCTCGATGAAGCTACTAGTGCACTAGATGCTGAGAGTGAACACAATGTCAAGGTAAGTGAATCTAGAGTTATCTCATCTAAACTTATGCAAAGAGCATGTATTAATTTACCAGATTAGCTAAAGTCCTTGGTTGGTGTGATGTAATCTTGTAGGAAAAGATGAAATATAGGTATCTCTTTACCACCACTTTACCCTAAAATAAAGAAGAAGAGATATATTAATCTATCATTTGCCCGTATATCCAGGGAGTTCTTCATGCTGTCAGGAGTGACTTGGCGGCAAAGAGAAGCGTCATTGTTATTGCGCACAGGTGGTTCTCTTATCCCCTTACCTTTAGAATTTTACTTATCAATAAGTAGCTTCAAAGATAGATAGTCCTACGTATGGATGGAGGGCTTTATGTGGTGCAAAATATTTATTCCACTCATCCTAAATGATTGCATGCTTGCTACAGACTTTCTACAATTCAAGCCGCTGACCGGATTGTGGTAATGGATGACGGTCAGGTCGTTGAGGTTAGCTTTAAGTCCACTTATTTTGAACCTAATTAATATGTTCGTCATCTTTATTTATTTATTTTTTTGAAACTTGGGTTCCCATGATTATGTTTGTAAATAATGAGTTTAACATATGCTTTCACATAGAGAAAACAATGACAAGATCATTCTGCAACATTTGCTTAAAAGAATATAAACTAGTCCATTAAGGCTTAAGGGTTGGGGTGCAACTCAGCTTTTGTTGGTTAGGTTCTTTCTACATAGGTTCAGAACCAATCCTACTAAATTTGGTTCCATTAAGTTTAACTCATAGCTATAGGACTGAACCAACCGAAATCAGGTATCCTTGGCTTAGTTTGGTTCGGTTATGTAGTTCTTGCCTCGGTTAAAAAGGAAAAACAAAAGGCTGCATACGGGAGTGATATAGAGGAAGTATAAAACATGATGCGGAATCTTTGTAAAGTTGTAGAAGTTCGTGTGGGTTGAATAAGTATGATGGATAAATAATTTCGTAATTCAAAGAAATGAATAAGAATGGAAATTAGACAACATACATACAAAATTTGCTTTGATTCGGTTTGGTAAGGCCAAACCTAACCAGGGAGGCTGGAGTAAACCATTCAGATCCAAAATTTTGGACGTAGATGGAACGAAATTATTAGGAACTGAGCAAAATTGGTCAGTCTGATTTGTGTCTTGGGGCACCCCAGTACCTATCACACCTTCTGTCAGGCCCTTTTCTTGTTCCTGATTGTGTAGAGGAGATAAAACTTTTGATAGGTCTACCCTCCTACTATCAAATAAGACTGTAAAAGATGGAGATTTAACCGTTCTGCACGTGATGGAGCTGCAAGGATATGAGATGAAAAACTGTGATTCAGTTGTCTTCTGAAGTAAAATCTATGGAAATAACTTATTTTGCAATGCACAGATGGGCAGTCACACGGAGCTTCTGTGGAAGGATGGCTTGTATGCTCGATTGACTAGAAGACAGGCTGATGCTGTCGCGTGACCTGTGATCATATCGATATATATATATATATATATATATATATATATTTGCCTTATGTTTCTCCTCTGACTTATCTGATGCAGTATAGAGGTTCAAGCATCTTTTTCACTGCTGAACCGTGTACCATAATATTCCAGAACAAAACAGCAGAATTTTTTCAAAAAATACAAGGAATGTATACAAAGATGCTGGCTGGAGCAGCTGCGGCTGTACATTTTCAGACTCCGTGTATCAAGGAAAGAAGCTTGAGAAAGCATGAGAAAGCATGAGCGGGTGTAATAAAATTCAAGGATGGTTTACAGAATAAACGAGTAAGCCTTTGAAGTTCTGGCTTCGCCAATTGTAATTCTATTCATACTGTGCTTTACGCTTTCAAGGGTTAAATTTGGCCTCTCATATCTTGTTGTGCCATAGGCTGTGTAACAGGCACAGTTGAAATGCAAATGCGAAAAGTTTGCTGGTGGGCTGATTGTGCCCTTGACGCTCCGAGTCTGAAACTGTGATTTTTGTCAAGATTAAGATACAACAGGGATGATCCATTGACTGGTCCATCCATAGCATCCATTTCGCATCTGCAACCGCGTTCAGCGAGATATAGTTCATCCAGCGTGTAAGCCCCCTTAAATGATCGCGGAAACGTGCGGGTGACAATTAATTGTCCGTTGTGAATTATAATAATAGGAAATAAACACGTAGAGATTCAAGTCGATGCAGGGACACCAACGGCTGTTTAGTCCACAAGCACAACTCAATTGAAGCAGACGTTATTTGATGCTTCTTTACTCACACTTGTCAGCAAGTGCTTGCCTTAAGTTGAAAACAAGTGAGTTGTATGTGTTTATAAATTAAAAATGAAAAAAGAAAAAAGAAAAAAGAAAAAAAGAAAAAAAGAAAAAAAGAAAAAAAAGAAAAAAAGAAAAAAAAAAAAAAAAAAAAGAAAAAAAGAAAAAAAAAAAGAAAAAGAAAAAAAGCACCAACAGTTGCAAACAGTCGATGAAGTAATGCTGCACTCCACTAACGTCCCGGATACGAACGACCCTTTTAGAAATGTCATTAGGACGGCCCATAAACAACATGCATATTCCAACATTGGGCCTGGCCGGTCCTCCTAAAATCCTCTTCCTACTTCGCCTTCGCCTTCCCCTTCTCTTCCTCGACGTCCATCCCTGCAGTGCCTCCTGCCAAGTGCAAAACCTTCCTGGCCATCCCCAATAAGAAGCATCATACCGGGGAAGTGAAGAGCTCAACCACATGGACGCCTTTCAACAGTCTCAGCGTTACATGAGACCACCACCACCACCACCACCGCCACCGCCCACCTCGGATCCCCACCACCAATTCCACCACCTTCACCAGCAGCCACCGCCGTGGTTCTCTAACCAATTCCAGTACCATCCGTCCCAGTCCGCTTCCCCGACCCCTCCTCCGCCGCAGTGGGCCCCACCTCCGCCTGGTTCCTCTTATCCCCCACCTCCTAACCCCTATCCTGCGCACCCTCCCCTCCACCTCCACTCTCAGTTCCCTCCTCCTTGTCGGCCTCACGCGCCACCTCCTCCCCCTCCGCAACATTCTCAGCTTCCACAGTCTTATCCGCAGGCCAATCAGGTCATTCGACTCTCTCTCTCTCTCTCTCTCTCTCTCTCTCTCTATCTTTTGCTCGGCGCTTTTGCTTGTTCTCAATCATTCGTTTCTGTATTCTCCAGGATTTTATTTCACTTAGTAGTTTTTCTACGAGTTAAGGGTTGGTTTTAGTCAATGATGGGTATCCATTTCTAGGCTCTTATGCTGGTAAATTTGTTGGTTCCTTTACAGGATTGTAATGGAAAGCTATTGACTATGTTTTTAAGTCCTTTTCTTTTCTCCGTTTTTTCTTTTATTGCAGGAATGGGGCTCTTCGAATTGGGCTTATCCCCAGGGTTGGAATTATCCTGGTAAGCTCTCGTGTATAAGTTGTTTCTTTGTGCTCATACCTTGAAATACAATGCTTTTTTCTTGTTTCTCTCGTTTTGCTTAGTCGTTTATGTTTTTTGTTTGATTTGCAACTTAAATGGCGATGCTCAAGTTGATGCCAAATCGGGCATTTTGAAATGAAACCGAGAATCATCTAAAAAATGAGGATTGCTGACTAGTGGATCATGACGTATATATGAAGTTTGAGTGCTAAATTTGCTCTCTCTTTCATTTGGCTAATCTCTGGATTTTAAATTTGTAATTGTCACATTGGAACTAATGATTACCATGTTACCCTTTTCTTTCACAGTATTAGGTGGTATTTTATCATATAGGTATTAATGCTCAGTTTAATATCCTACGCCAATGTCATCAAGATTTCTAGATCCCTGATTACTGTAATTTGAATCACATGCCTCATGCTGAGGTGGTTTTCCTATCTTGGTCCTTGAGTGGTTGTCTAGAATTTATTTTTTAAGTTCTGTAAAGCAAATGGGCTCTGGAGTAACTGGTATCCTTCCGTAAACAAGTGGTGGAGGGTTTCGTCACTGGATTGATCTCAATGGGTTATGAGTTATTTTACCCTTTGAAAGAAGAGGAAACTATTTGTTTAGTCGTAGAGAAGAGTATTCTTATCTACTCAACTAGTATTGAGTTATGTGCAACCCTTGTAATATCATAATATGTGTTATTGTGTGCACATGAATGCAACTTCCCAATGCACTAAAACAAACCCAATTGAGCGTTAGAAAAAATTGTGGCAATCCAGCTTAGCCTTACCCCTAGCTTAGTGTGCTGGATGCACAGAAAGTTTTGTGTCTATTGTATTCTGTTCTAAGGTTAAAAGTGAGAGACTATTTGAATTTGAGCTGACATTAGTGTCCATAAACTTGAGAAGTAACCCGTTTTGTCCAGATAATCTTTGTTAGTATGATTATCACGGCCTCTTTCTTGCTCATGTGAAAAAAGAGCAATATCACTTTTCTTGATTACATTTTACCCCAAGTCCTTCTTCAGTGAGGCTGCAGAAAAAAGTAATCAAAGATATTTAGTTTGTTTTAAGTTGGTAATGGAACCTGCGATCAGTTCTTATGGTGAGAATCTTAGTAATCCGAACCATTTTTTGTTTTTAACCAGAGTAAGAAGACATGCTGTGACCTGCAGATTTTACAATTCTAATGTGCAAAAGGTTTCTTCTACTGGTGCATGTTGTTTGCCCTATTCTGTGAGGCTGCAGAAAAAAAGTAATCAAAGATGTCTTTTTTGTGTTTTAAGTTAGTGATTGTTATCACGCATGGTACCTGCAGTCAGTTCTTATGTTTTGAACCTTAGTTAATCCAAACTATGTTTTTCTAAAATCAGTGTAAGAATATGCTGTGACCTGCAGATTTTAGAATTCTAAAGGGCAAAAGGTGTTTGGTACTGGTACATATTGTTTGATGATCGTCCATGTTTTTATTTGTTAATAGTTATCATCTTGAGGAAATGTATCCTTCGATGCATCAATGACATTGGGTTTAACTTCTCTTTTTTCTTTCTAATGACAGCCCAGAATAATGAAGAAGATTGGGCTGCCAGAGCTAGAGCATGGGCAGATGCTAAAACTGCAATGGAGAATCAGCATTCACAATCTCAGTTTACACCAGTTGGCAGGGTGGAAGACCAAACTTATTATTATAATCAGTATCCGCCATCTGTTGATGCTCATTACCAGGATATTCAAGATCAGTCTCTTCCTGCACCAAGCTACCAACATTTTCCAGTTTCAGGTGCACCGCCGCACCGGCCATCAGAAATTCATCTCCAGGAGACTGCATCTGTATACTCTGAACCATCTTCTTATGGTCCAGAAGCGCATCTACCATACAATGTCAGAGATGGGACATTGGATCGAGATTCAAGTGCTGTATTTCATCATCAAGGAAATATAATCACAAGTTCATCTGTTAATCAGCAGGAGGTACCTTCTAGTTATTCTTCTGTTACAGGTAATCATTCACTTAGAATAGTTAGTTTGCACGTGAAACTTGTGTTGAAGAACTAATCCTATGGCACTCTGTTTTACTGAATAATCTCATTTTCCAATTCTGTCATTATTAATATGTAACTGAGGCCTTAATAGAACAATCATTGCATTGCATGAACTTTTTGACGTTCAAGTCTTGGTTTGTCTGCATACCAGATTAATAGGAATCTATTTCCCTGTTTTCCTGGTGCTCTCCCTCTTCTTTTGTAAAAGGACAAGGGGGGCGGGCTAGTATTGGGGGTGTGAGGGGTGCAGAGACTAAGAGAATGGGGATTTTGTTTCTCCCGCTATAATTCCTTCCAACACCATCCACCCAAGCCCCCCAACCCCACCAACACACACACACACACACACACAGTTCAAAAGTTGTTCTCAAGCAGGTATCTGAGGCATTATGTGTAGTGTTTCTCTCTAAGTTGATTTCAAATCATTCTTCTCTACTATCAGGTATTATTTTTTGTGTGGATGCCTGGTTGCTGCTGTTATGCTAAATCTTTGTGGTGCTTTTGCTTTTCCTTGAATGATCGGAATTTTTGCTTCTATTTTTGTTTTTGTTTCTGTTTTTGTTTTTGTTTTTTCTTTTTTTAAATTCCAACTCTCTCCATGTGCTTTCATCTATACATGCTGTTTTAGATTTGGAATTTTTGTAGAATAATTCTACCAGTTACATCGTGTGATTAAGTGTTCTTTGATGCATGACATTGACGTACTCTTCCTATGTCCATCATGTGGATTCCTTAAATAAATAGGATTCGGTAATTAAAAAGCTTGAGTTAAGAAGAAGATTTGAATTTTTCTGTTGAAATTATGTTAGAACATCCAAATCTGTGAAGACTGATCTTTGGCCTTATGAAGGATTCAAGCATGTGGATCTAGCTATGTCACAGTTACAAACAGGATGGAGTTGTGCTGCATTTGTGTTCTCCTTTGAAGGCAGAAATAGAAATTTGATATGCGGGATGCATGGAAAAACGTAAATGGGTTATAGAGATTGTAAAGATATGTTGCCTACTTGGATAGTTTTGTAAAGATAGTTTGCCTTCTTCAATAGTTAATTTTCTATTTCGATTTTAATCACTGTTTCTGCTGTAATTAAGATGAGGAGTAGAGATTTGAGATTTTCTTTGGGGATAATTACATTTATCTTCTCCTAAGGACATAAATATCTGAGTTCTTAAAAAGCCGGGATTTGTCTGCATAACTTACATCTGGGTACTTTATAGCCTCCTGAATTTTATAAGTAACTCCTCCCACTTTCTTCTAACCTCAGTGCACCTGCACACCAATATTTCTCTTCATTATTTGCGGTTTGACTACTTGCTTAATTGACAGGTAAACAAGATAACACTGATGAAAACGAGCAGTCATACAAATTGCTGCCTCTACCAAATTCCTTAGCTCAGGATGGACAGCACCATCCGCAACCACCACTTCCTGCGGCCTTCACATATGGCAAACAGTTAGCTGATTCAATGACCAATCTCGCTGATCAGCCATTAGAATTTGCTCCTGGGTTCAACCATAATAATGGTTCACAGATCCAATCTGGTTATGCTCATCATGATTCAGTTGGACCTGTGAGAGCCATTGACCCTGTTGCAGCAGTGCATTCAATAAATAACTGGACTCCCCCAGTTGCACCTGGTTTGGTTTACTCTTCAATTTCTTCTGATATTACATCAGGGCTACAGGTCATGATCCTGGCTTTCTCAATTCTCCTTCCAGTGAAGAGCCTTTAAACAAGTATGCTGACATGTGTTTCATTTAGCAGCATGATCCTTCCATGGCCATACATTCTCCTGTTCCAGGACATGCTGCACCACCATTTGGAAGGTTCCCTGGACCAGGCCAAGCCGCAATTCCATCTGGTGGTGCCCCTTTTGCTCTTGGTGCAGGAACTGCACTTCATCCTACTGCAGCCTTTGCCGGTGATGTGTATGGAATTTCTCCTGCTTCTGAACGCCCTAAAAAGGTAGTTTTTGTCAGTCGTAATGGGTAAACAGTGACTTCATCTTTTTTAAATTTCATTTTTGGGAAATTTTCCAGGCCTCAGTACCCAACTGGCTTAAAGATGAAATAAAGAAAGCGGTCATTACAAGTTCTTCTGTAGACCATCCCAAGGAGGAAACACACTCCATTGAAGATGAAGGTAGTGACAGATCTTTTGTGAAGGCTGATCAGGCAGATAGCAAAAGCATTGATTCTTCTAAGTCAACTGAAGAAGAGGATGAAGATGAGGTGCTGTTTTTTTAACCTGTTTTACCTGTGCTAATCTGTTGATATTAATATAAGAAGACAATTTATTTTATATTCTTTGCCCCTCTGCCGAATTCTTCTTTCTGTGGCATAAAAGTTCTTGTATTTACTTTGTTCCAGGACTTTCTATCTTATTCTGAAGTTATCAGCTGCACTTCATCTATTTTCCAATTGACGTGCCATATTTTGCCATCTGTAGGATTATGTCGAAGCAGCTAGAACTGCAGCAATCAACCAGGAAATAAAGCGTGTGCTAACTGAAGTTCTTTTAAAGGTTACAGCTACTGAAACAGCGATTTTGTTGCTTATTTAATTACTTTCTGCTGTAGTTCTAAATTTTGTGTTCATTTTTTAGGTTACTGATGAGCTATTTGATGAAATTGCAACTAAAGTTCTCAGTGAAGATGATCCAACAGTTGAGGGTAATTGTATCATCAACCTTTAGTATTAGTTTCTATATGTGTTGCTTTCAGTTCCAATGTTATCTAACTTCCTGCCATCTTGAAGTTTAAAACTATGTTTTTGTTGTTTCAGCTGACCAGAAGGCAATCATTTCCAATCACAAGGAATTGCCCTCATCTAACCCAGCTGTTCAACCTCATAAAGCATCTGCGAAAGTTCTAATTCCTGCCATGGCGAAGGATTCTGACTCTAAAAGTGACAGTGAAAAATCTAGTTCTAGCTCCCCAGGAGATATTTTAGGTCTTGGAAATTATGCATCTGATAATGACAATGAGGTTGATGAAATCCAGAGCTCCAGCGTGCAAAATTCCAGTCAGCTGTCAAGCATTAAAAAGCTTTCTGAAGATGCACAAGATGCAGCTGCGAATGGAATCTCTGAAGCAGAACTTCGGGGGAACAGTAGACATCTGAAAAAGGTGGAGAAAGGTTTGAGCGAAACTAGTTCAGTTGAACCTAAAAACACTAATGGTGCTACCATCCATGAATTGTGTGAGAAAGGGGTGGATAGGGATCTGGGCCGTGCTTATTCTTCCAATTTGGTCTCTAAAAATAGTGATGATGGAATTGCTGCAAGTGAAAAGATGCTAGATGGAAGCAGTGCCTCTAGATCAAAGAACTCTAAGGCAGTAATGGAATCTGAGCTGCCTGAACAGTACATCAATGTGAAGAAAACATCAAGCATCAATACACTACATAGTGAAACCAATATGAAGTTAGATGAAAATGAACAAGAAGAAAGTAAAAGTAGTTCTGGGAAAGACTTTGTCAGGGACAGAGAGAGTAGTAAGATTCGGGCAGATGACAACGGGGATGAGAAACATAGGAGACGCAATGAAAGGCACCCAAGAAAAGAAAAAGGAGATGATCGAAATGGGTCAAAGGAGAGAACAAAAGAGAAAAGTTTTGAGCCTTTGGGGAGAGAAAAACTGTCTGAGTCAAGAAAAAGGTCTGACCGTCTTGATGTAAAAGAGGATAGAAAAGAAACAGAGAGATTCCATAGAGCTAGTGCTAAGGGAGATACTGGTAGAAAACGAGAAGAGGATGAGGAGGAAGATATATCCAGGCATAAAATTGTTAGTGAATCAAACAGACACAAAAAAAGACGCTCTTCTTCCATTAGCAGTAAGGTTAGAAGTAGCAAAGACACTTCAGTCAGTCATGCCAATGATTCAAGTGATGAAGCTACAGATGATTCTAAAAGGTTCACCATTATACTCTTCTGGCTTTATCTCTGCTCTTCCTGTATGCTATATGGTCCCTCATGTATGGTTCTATTTTGCAGGAAGCTGCAATCAAGGAAACGCAACTCATCACCATCACCTGTCAGGTCTAGGAGAAGGTACCTATATATGATAATCTGTTAATTTCAGGTTCACTTTGTCAAGTGTCAAGGTTGTTTTTTGAAAATCCTGTTAGTATCAAATTTAACCTAGGCTATCATTGGTGGATTTAACGGGGAAATTAAAATATTGATCTTATGATGTGGAGGTATTATCATAGTCACCGAGTAAATAGAAAGCAAGGCATTGATAGGTTCATACATTTGAGAACAAAATATGCAGTGTTCTAATTCAGCTTCCTTGTAATGTTTAATTTCCCAGGATGGTACTTTATTCATTCTTTAATATTACTGATAATTTTTCATTGCACAAATTCTTTCTTGGCTTTCAAACGAGGACTGAAGTGAACTGTTGCTATGATGTATGTGGTAGGTGAAAGTATCTTACTAATGTGACATGTAAAGCTTGCGATTCTGGTCTTGTATTGGGGGACCCTGTTATGTCAGAAATCTGTAATTTTCTACTGTTTCTACAAATTCAGGCTTAGTGAAGACTTATCTTTTATATTCGAGTAGAAGGGTGATGTATGATTAATCTATGTACCAGACTGTGGAGACATATAGTGGTGTGTCTTGCTAAGATATGCATAATAATGAAACAAAAATCATAGTTGTTTCAGTTTTGTTTTATGCTTTGTCTGCAAGATTTATGACAAGGTTTGCCCAATGAGACTTGCTTTCTACCTAGTTTCTGGCCACGCAGTGAATTGCAGCATTAGTTGTTATGTTTTCCAGGTTTCTAATGCCCTTTACTCGTGACTTGCCCTGATTACTCTTTAAAATGATTTATTGTTCCTCTATGAATATTGCATTTGCTAACCGACCATTTTCTAGCATCTTTTATAATTTGGAAGTGAGAAATAGTTTGGTTAAGTTGCTTCTTTTGTGTCTTACGTAGTTGTTGCCCAGTGTTCACATGATTGTCAATATAGACCCATAGATTATGTAAAGATTGACATACTCTTGAAATTCTAACGGCAGCTGTAAGATGCATTTTATTTCATGATTATAGCAGTACTTTTTTTTTCCCCTGAATTGAGATTATTTTCTCTAATCTGTAAATAGTGTACCGTTTTTTTCTAGTGTTCAATACCGGAACACTTTCCTTTAGAGTTTTTATATGACAGTAGTAAATACTGCTACTTCTGGATACTGATGTATCTGCAAATAAGTAATTTGACATTGTTATGTCTGGCAAATGCCTTATTGTTTATTTTGTCTACTTGGTTGGCATAAGAATAATGAACCTCTTTATGAGAATACAAGTGTGTAAATGTAAAAGATGGATTCTCTAGAGATATTGCTTTCATGGCTTCATTTGATTATTTAGCTGACAACTCATCTCTAAGAGAATATGCAGTTTGAATTGAGGATTTAGATAATGCATTCATTTTTTGATTCTGTTATCCAAATTTGCATGGTTAGAAGTGGAAAATTTTAAGCTAACAGGCAGCTTCTCATCAAGTTTGACTATGTAAAAAGGTTGAGCGTTTCTCCTATTACGTTTATTTAACTCACCAAATAAGTATGATGGATGTTTTCATTTCTAGACAAGTTTCGCGGTCCCCACATAGCAAGCATTCTCAGCGCAGGCATTCTCCCTACTCTTCTCTTGAAACCACTAGGTATGTTTCTGAAATTAAGATTTGTGTAAATAATTTTGACATCACACTCGTCATCATTGCCATAAGCAACTCAGGTGAAATAATGTCAGGCTTCTGAATTTTCAGTCTGCGCATTTTCTAGTCTATTTATTCTACCACTACAAAATGCAGGGGGAGAAGGTCAAGGTCCAGATCACCTGTTCGGCGACACAGATAATGGAAGAGGAAGATTCCTACGGATTGTGGGTGTTGAAATGGAAGCATTTGGTAGAGACTGCAGCTCTATCTCTGATTGGCCCCAAAACTCTCTCTTTCTCTGATAAGCCTGGTTAATGATGTGCTTGGTTAATCTGGACATCAGTATTGGTGCATGTCGAAGGGAGTTAGTTGGATCCTGTAATGTTTAGTTAGTAGAATAGTTGTCTGCAAAGTGCATTTTGACACAAGTTAGGCAGATGTTGTATTCTGATCACATAGTTATCCTGCTGGAGAAATTTATAAACAGTTTTTTGGTCTGAGGATTGCACATTTCTAGTCTTAATTCTTTACAACTGAATCTGCAGCGTGAAAGGCACTTCGAGGGTGTTGCCTTAGTGTATTTTCCGTTCTTATTCTGATTGACCTCGTTGTGAGTGCATTGAAACTGAGACTACCCTATGGAGGGAAGGATATTACCGTTTCCCTATTGTGATCGACAAGTGTCTGTTGATATGAAATACAGAAATCAATTATGGTTTTCGTTGAAGGAATATGAGAACATTAAGTATTTATTTTCTAGGCGTTTGGTTGAAGCCAGTTGCCGCATGGTTTATGTTTTCTTCTCAGGAGCGACCTGTAGCATTTCAAAGAGGGAAGTTGGCAGTGGGTAGGAGGGAGGCTAATAAGTAATTGATATCATGTAATTTTTATTAAGAAATGTGTTCTTAGACAAAAGTTTCACGTTGAAAAGTAATGTTAAAAATGTTGTAGGCTGATAAGATATTTAGCATAGAAGACTTTTTGATCTTAATATTTTAATATGTCTTACCATGTTATTAGAGTCTAAGTTTTTCCCTTGGGTATATATATCTTAGTTTACCTGTATGGTAAATATTGATGGTCATGTTCATTCATCATGGTAATGGTGTAAATTATTTCACATTAGCAAGACATATACTTGAGGTTAGTTAGAGAAGTTTTCTCTTAACCATAAGTTAGTTTTTAAGATGGGTTTTAAAAATTATAATTTTAATATCTTTTTTAAAGTCAAACCTGGGATCAAAAAGTTTTAGGTTTTACTAGCTTACTATTGACCTAAAAAGTAATCCATAAATCTTAATATTTTAATGTAGGTATTATTATACATCCTGCAGTCGTAGGAGTGAATTAAAACATCTGCTCCAACTTCAATCCCTGTCCGCCGACGGTTGGATTATACAAATAAGAAAAGCAAGGTTTGTCAATGGAGACTGACGTGGCCACGACGACAGACCTCACATGGTTCATAGTCCTCCCCGTCTTGGTGGTGTTGAAAGTAGTGTTGCAAGTTTGTTATTTTTGCAATTTGTTTCTTTCAGTTAAAGTTTCACGACCCAGCACGCAGTTTATCAATAAAAGAAAAATGAAAACGTTCACCATCCTCATTTCCTTCTTCCCAACAACACAACGATGAAGGTCCTCTCTGTTACTGAGTTTTGTCCAGCTTCTTCTATACGCCACTTTCTTTACGTGCCTTCTTATTTTCTTTCTCTGTGTTTGCAGTTCTCTTGTTTTTGTATTTATATGCTTTGTTGCTGAGCAATTTGTCTTGGCTCGCAGGCATTTCATTTTGGACTATGGTCTGTTTGGCTATCTGGTTTTGTGTTCATTGGTCTCTCTCTTTATGCTACTCAACGATTGCCTTCCCTCAAGGTCTGGATCAGACTGCCCAAACTTACCGACAGTGTCAATGGCGATCCGGAGAATCCGAGAATTACAATATTCTCGGCGCCTGCCCCATTTAATGGCTCAATCGGGGCGACGCAGAGTCTAGCGATTCGGTCATGGCTTGCTCTGTCCCCGCAAGTCACCGTTGTTCTCTTTAGCCAAGACCCTTCCGTTGTTTCCGTTCCCGATGCTTTCGGTTCGCGGGTTTTGGTTGACCAAAACATTGATTTCACGTAAGCAAACAACTTATGTGTTGATCTCTTATCCCCTAGATTCTTTTACAGTTTTTTTTTTTTTTGGCAAATACTTGATCTGTAAGGCTTGCTGTACACTTGGTGTGCATTGGTACCAATTACCGACTGGCATCCAGTGCCTTATGATATTGAAAAATGCAGTGCTTGTTTCGAAGGCAGGAGACTTGGGACTCTTCGTTCTTGTCATATAAGTTTCTGGTAGTGAGCCCGAGGTTTTCAATTGACTTGATAGAAAAGGGCTTTGTATATGAATCTAGAGTTGATGTCATGTACGTCAGAAGATTTTGTTTTACACGTCCAGCCACGGCGTCTCCTAAGTTGCTTTAGGTTGTCTCCGAGGTGTCATTAAAGACAAACCAGCACTGCAATAATCAGAGGTGGAAAATATGTTTGGTAGCATTAGAATTATATCCCTTTGCGTTTTGAGAAGTTTGATGGCAAATTCAGCATTAGATCTTAGGCACGAACATATGGAGTGGCACTCAAAAAGTTCACCTCTGGTTGTGTGTCCTCTGTGAGACTAACAGTCTTTGAGTATTTAGTTCTGCCCGAAACGCAGAAGGTTCTACCTTTTGCATTGAACCATGAACGGTTACACCTAATGGATGCTTTTTAGACGAAGAAAATAATGATGGTATAGGATAAAAGACTAGAGTATATGTATACGATGAATTTGGGGTGAACTTTTGAGATCTATGGCTTGCAAAGATCCCTCTTGGAAGTGCTAAGGAAGGCATATGATTGTTCGGGATTATGTCAAGGTAAAAAACCCGGGTTATATAAACCTTCAGTGCAGGTTACTAAGAAGATGCAGGTAGGATATTAGAGGGGACTCAATGCATTTTGTTAATTATTATGCTATTACAAGGGCATTGAAACCTAAATTGGTTTTCAAACTGCGGAATGATTTTGACTTCGTATTTTTCTGAACCAAGTCTTTTGTTATTCTGCCATCAACATCCAAGATCTTTATCCTTTCGTTTCTATACAGAAGATCCTGATTGACTAACATTCTTCCTATTACGCCATACATCCTTTAACAAGCAGTATATGAGGCACACTTCATATAAATTTAAATAAGCTATGACAGTATCTAATTATAAAGTTATCGGTTACTATTCTTGTACTCTTTCAAGTTGGTGGACTGTTTCTTGTCTATTTAGAAGGGAATCATTGAATTCATTTGATTTTTTCTGTATGTATGTGTATAGGTTTCTTGGTACCCCGTTCTTCCATTCTATTCTAGCAAGATCACGTTCATTCACCTCAGACGTCTTTGTTATTATTGATCCAGAGACCATTCTTCTGCATGACTTTGTTTCAACCCTAAACTATGCTTATAAACTTGATCATGATTGGCTCCTTTTTTCTTCTTCACGAAATATTTCTTACTTCCCGTTCTACCTGGAAGAGGATGGGAAACATTGGCGAAGTGAAGATGGCAAATGGGTGAGAACCCGGCAGGTAAGAAAGAATCTGTTTTAGATTGGAAGTGGATGGGCCATGTGAGAATACTCCATTTTACTGTTCTGCAACTTCAGATGCAGGAAATACTCTCCAAAAGTTGGCAGTGGAGTCGCTGTGAGGGGAGAATGCTTATGGCATGGAACAGCGGGGAGTTCCCCTTGCATACTGGAGTTCTTCCTCCTTTCTTATATGGGAAGGGGATCCACTACAATTGGGTCATTAACGAGGCTATGTCATCTAAATTCAGGTTTGTGTTTGATGCTAGTTGGACAATCTCAAGTTTCCATCTAAACGTTCAGGAACATCAGTCTAATGGAATAGTTGGAGACTCCAACGTTCCAAATATCGAAAACAGAACCTGGGAGTATGTTGGGAATTCCCATATTGGGTCATTGTATGGATCATTATTTTGCCGTGAAGTTAATTATTCTAGCTTGGTAAAACTTCTGAAGTGTGATGGAGAATTTATTTTCATCAACACAACCGAAAATATAGTTTATCCATATGGATACCAGAGTGCACTCAGCTTCATGAAGAGAATGATCTTACATCCCTGGAGGCAAAGGAGGATCATCCCTTGTGTTGATAGCGCTAAATCATTGGACAGAATGCTAGATTGCTCTCTGAAGGATTATATGAAGTTCTCAGAACCACTAGATTTTTCGTTCTCCTTCAAGTCACTCCTTCCTCTAATTGCAGACAACAATAAGACAATTGTGCTTGCAGTTGCTGGGAATAGTTACAAAGATATGCTAATGAGTTGGGCGTGCAGATTAAGGCGCCTCCAGATTAAAAATTTTCTCATTTGTGCTCTTGACCAGGAAACCTACTGGTTTTCTGTCTTACAGGTACTATTGTTTTCACTCCTATTCTTTTTTTTTCTTTTCTTTTCTTTTTTTAGTTTCCTAGTTTTTTCCAATTTTACTTTCTTTTTCATTCATTTCAACTTTGTTGGACCTTCTCAGTTAGAGCGAGAATGTAGTGCATGCGGACATCGAGTAAAATAAAGAAATTAGTAAATGCTTAAAGTAGAGCATAGTACCTGGGGTCTTACCAACCTTCCTGATATTTAACATCCGGAAGCTTTTCTATTGTGGAATGATCTTCATATTTCATCTGATGCTTGTTATCATCGTAAAAGTTGTTCTTACTTCAGTGCCGTCCTGACTCCTGAAACCAATTGTTGGGGAGGAGATGGGATTAGCTAGAAGGCCCAAGAGTGGCTGAGTTGTGTTTTGTCTTATATGTCAGCAGATTGCCCATGTAGCGTTGTTTATTGCACCCACCTATCCGGATCTAAATTCGAAAGTCTGTATTTTCTCGTAGGGCCTACCTGTTTTCAAGGATCCTTTGGCTCCGGGAAATATCAGCTTCAATGACTGCCACTTCGGAACAACATGCTTTCAGAGGGTCACAAAAGTAAAGTCCAGAATGGTTTTGAACATACTGAAGCTTGGTTATAATGTACTGTTAAGTGATGTGGATGTTTATTGGTTTAAAAATCCGTTGCCATCGCTTTACTCCTTTGGCCCTGCTGTCCTCGTGGCACAGTCTGATGAATACAGAAAGACAGGTGCATACTCCAGGCATCTCAAACTAAATATAACTATTCCAAAAAAAGAAAAAGAAAAATCTCTTATTTGGTATGTCTGCAGAAATGAAAGAAGTTTATCTTTTCTTCTTTGATATATTTACGATTGTTGATTATTCATTCATTGGTTGATGTTTAGTTGAAGCACTCATCCCTCTTTCCAACGTGCTTTACTCAGGACCTATAAACTTACCTAGGCGCTTAAACTCTGGTTTTTACTTTGCTCATTCTGATGATTCAACTATTGCTGCTATGGAGAAGGTGGTGAAGCATGCAGCAACATCAGGCCTATCTGAGCAGCCAAGCTTCTATGACACATTATGTGGGGAAGGTGGGTCCTATCGTGTGGGTGATAATAGATGCGTGGAACCCGAGACGAATCTGACCGTATATTTCTTGGACAGAAACCTCTTCCCAAATGGTGCTTACCTAGACCTGTGGCAGAAGAAAAACGTTAAAGCTGCTTGCATGAAAAAGGGTTGTCTTGTTCTCCACAACAATTGGATTAGCGGGAGACTGAAGAAGCTAGAACGTCATGTATTGTCAGGCTTATGGGACTATGATTCTAGCAGAAGGATGTGCTTACAAAGCTGGCACAAAGTTCAAACTGACAACCTATATTGAGCCTAGTTGATTGCTTATAGTTCTTTGTCCATGGCTCGCTTTGTTTTTCACTTCCAACAAGAGAAAAGGATTTTCCAAGAAGAGATAAGGTGGAGCCATTCCTTCTCCCATATGTTTATAACTTTGCCGCTAAGCGTTGGTTTCATCGTCGTCTTCTACTGTGAAGTATTGGAGCCGGCCAGGAAAAACAAAACGAATCCATCAATGCCAATTGTTCATAATAGTATATATCTCTTGCAAAAACAATACAATGCCTCCATTTCATACCAGCTGATTTGAGGAAGCTATTGGATTAGCAACATTTTTTTGGCAGCAATGCAGAAAAGGGATTATTTCCTGTCGTTGGCCTTCTGCGGCTACGTCAAGAGAGAATCCAAATGGAAGCAAGACTCGGAAGGGGTTTCCTATGAAACAGAATCCAGAAGAACGAAAGAACTGGGAGGAGCTACCGAATCGTTGGATATGAGTTCAATGTTATCAAGAAAGATAGCTGTTAGGATAATCCATCCAGGTAGACGGGAGGAACTGTATCAAAATGCCATCCCTGCATCTCAGTTGATGGAAAAATACCCTGGGATGTCCATTGCGCGTCCTGAAGTTTTCACGAATCCGCACGAGTCCCTATTATATCCAGAAGACGAACTATTGCCTGGTCAGAAATACTACATAGTCCCATCCACTACCGTCCAGAAACTAAAGCGCAAACACCCACAGAAGTCCAGAGTCGAAGAAGAAAACTGGAATGGGAACCCCATCGTTGATGTAGGTCGAGAAAGTATGGAGGAATCTATTTGTTACGCAAATGAATTTTATGCCTCCAGGTCAAGATGGACAAAATTTACACCGAAAAAAGGCATTAGAGCAAAAAAGCCTTTCAAACCTCCCTTCCCGAGGGCAAAATCAAGCAGAGGATTAGGGTGGGAGCCCAGCCTAAGTTCTGTACAGGAGCTCTCTCCGTAACTGGGTTCTACTTCATGCTCCTCACCAACGTATCTCGGGCAGGTGCTCTTTCCCGGCGGGTGAGTTCCTAGGAGTTGGATGTCCACTATTTTTGAGAGTCCGAATCCACCGGAGATGTTTCCTTGATCGAGGATTTGCTTGTATAACCCTAAGCTATTTCGAATAATTTGCCTGTCATTCGATGCATTTTTATTTCGGTTTCTTTTTTCTTTTTTCTTTTTCCTGGTCTTTTAGTAACATGAAATTATCAAGTCGCTTTTCCATCCCCTTGTCTTCTACCCCTGTTCTGAGAACATTGAACATACCTTCATGGCTCCGACTACGTAAAGGGGCGTATTCTCTCTACAAGCTCTACGATCCTGATCTACTTTTGAAAGTACAAAAGGATCTCAATTTGTAACTTCGATCTTGTTGGATTGTTGGAAAGTGTGATGTCTGTGCATTGTACAGGGATGCGTTGAATCGTCCAACTTGGAAACAACGTGAGGGAGGAGAGATGGAAACGGGTGAGGACGAAAATGAGTTTCGCATAGCTTTTTCAACAAACCAAACATTCAAAAATTTCTCCTTTGTTCTTCTAATAAAAATTGTAATAGGTTGATGAGGAAAATAATTGAAATAGATTTTTAGATGATATGCCTTTTTTGGTTCATTTTGTTTTAGTTTCTTTCCGAAAGATAGAGCTACTTTTTTTTTTAATTATTATTATTTTTTATTTTTATAAATATTATAATATATACATCTAATTCTTGTACACAATATATTGAACCCTAAACTTCACGATGAAGTCCTCACTAGTTCAATATTAAACTAACTAACTAGCTAAACAATAAAGATAGAGCTACCTTGGTTTATCTTTTTCAAGGCAAGATGACAATGTGGTTTTCTTTCAATATCAATCAAACTAGGCTAGCTTGGTTTTCTCATGGTAAACTCCCATTAAAATATCTTGGTGTTCTTCTATATAAAGGTTAAGCTAGACAATAGTATTTTGATGACTTCATATCCAAGACCATAGGCCAAATTCAAAGTTGGAAAAATCAGTTTTCATCTTATGGAGGAAAGCTTGTCCCTATAAAAAGTATTATGTTGTCTTTACCAATTTATATTCCAAGTATGTGCTAAAAGAGATCAATAAGAAAATAACTAAATTTCTATGGAGTAACAAAAGGGAGTACATGGGTCATTAGGTGAGTTGGGTGAAGGTTTGTCAAACATTAGATGATGTGGAATTGAGAATTCAAGACTTAACCTTGCCTATGACATCACTCCATTTAAAGATGGCTTGGGATTTCATTAAAAGTACTTCTTTATAGGCTAGATTCATGATGGATAAATATATCTTTCTTACGGAGATTATCAATTAGGGGTTATGTTTTCAGATATCTCATTGTTGCTATGCTACTAGCAACTTCCTTATGCCTTGAAATATAGTAGGTGGATAATAAATAATGGAAACAAATGGTTCTAGATTGATAAGTGGCCGGATGATTTTCTTTGGCTCCCCAATTATGATGAACCACAACTAACAATTAAGGATGCATTCGCAAGCCCTCACTTTTGGAGAACAATCTCACAGCCCAACATAGTGAATAGGTATCATAGATTGCATTTAGTATTGAGCCAAATAAGTTGATTTTTTAACCTAGCCCTAATGGTCTTTTTGTTTTTTAATTGCTAGAGTTTAGATAATATGTGCCTAATAAGGGAAAAGTTAGACTAGGCTAAGTTTTTTTAGCATTCTACTTTACCTACAAAGGTTGGTTTTTCATTTGGCGACAAGACTTGCATAATTTCCTCCCTATTAAGACAAATTTTGACAAAAAAGAAAAGAAAAGAAGGAATCTCCCTAGCATTAAAGTGTATTTGTTCTTCTTTTCACCAGTTTGAAACTTTGGATCATCTATCTTTATATAGTGAACTTGCTTGCTCAATATGCTAGCAGTTTTATATAATTTTAAATATTAAATTTTATTAAAGTTATGTTGTTAGATTGGTTTTAGATTGCTTGTTTGACATCCTAAGCTAGTGTGGCATTTACTGCGATTGGTTGTTTTGTGTTATGGCACTTATGGTTAGCTAAAAAGTGATGCCATTTTCTTAGATACAAAGAGATTAGTACAATATATTATTGATGAAATTTAAAAGGATATTCGTCAAGCTATGCTCATTGTCAATGAGTCCAAACAACCATCTAAGTTGATGGTATAAAGCTTTACTCCTTAAATATTTCAATTCATAATCTTTCTATACTACAAGAGTAGATGATAAAGTCAAATCCTCCTCTTGTTGGTTCTTTGAAATTAAATTTTTATGGCTTTTGTATTGATGGGAGGGGGGACTCTAATAGGAGTGTGCTAATGACTCATGTAATAAATCTAGGCATGGGGAATAGTGCCAGGCAAAAGATATCTCTTTATTAGAGGTTGAATAAGAAGATTCACTTTGATATAATGTCTTAAGGGGAACTTTTCTAGCCCATGGAATTAAACTTATGCAATTCGGCAGTGCATTATTGCTACTCCTCTTAAGCTAGGCTTTAACATACCTGTAAAGAAGGAAATCATATAGTAGATTGTTTGGCTAACCATGACCATTTCATTGCTAGGCAACAAATATATGAACATGTTGGATTCTTTCCAAGTATATGTAGGAATATTACTTTGGATGATCAACTTTGTTTGGCTCATTATAGATTGCCTTGATTACATTATGTTTTTTCAGATTTTTTGCATGATTAGATTAATGATGTTAAGGGCTTGTTTTCACAGCCCAGTAATATTTTTATTTTTGAATATGGTGAAAAGGGTCAAATGTTGGCCCTTGAATTTCGTAATGTTTTTGATTCTTGGTTCTTTTGTATTTCTTGTAAATGTGTGATCTTTAGCCTTGCCTTTAATTATTAGTAAAAAAGGTCAAGGTTTTTGTCCTTACTTCATAAGAAGAAGACAAACAAAAGAGATATTTGGAGGTACCTAAAATAAAGTTTGTCATAGAGACAAGTGACCAAGTATTGTAGTCGCAAGGCAGTTAATAAAAAAAAAAATGGTGTCTTAAAGGAAAAATCTAAAAAATGAGAAGAGACGGCTACGTGATTCTTGGAAGCAAGGTTGATCTCAACTCCACCGTGCTGTTTATGATATGATACCATGTCAAAAGATCCGATGGCCAATTTAAAAGCTAGGTTAAGGGTTATAAAGACACTTTATTTAAGTTTCATTACAAATGGTTATGTTTTTAGATTGAGACTTTCATCTTGCACATAAGTTTTTGCATGTTGAGTGCCATTACACACTGAACAAGTTGCACGAGATATAGTAGGTTTAACTTAAGCTTCAATATCAAGTTAGATTTTATGTTTAACTAAAAAGATCATCAATTGGAGTTTCATTAGTCAAAAGTTGTTGAAAGATAAGAAGAGTGTTTAAAACCTTTTGCTTGTATTTCTCTCTCAATGATTTATACCACAATAGGTTGTCTTGAATAGTAAGCTGAAAAATAAATAACACGTAACAATCTATACATTGTAGGAAAATAGTAAAATGCAAGCTATACTTCCTTAGGTCCATCATTAGCTGTTGGCGACCCTGTAGAGTGTGAAGAAGTCTTGGCACGCAACTCTGAGCTGGACTTTAACAGTTGGTTATAACAACTAAGGGTTAACTGGTTGTATTTAAAAGAGACATTTTTTTTTAAGCAACTTTTGTAAAATTGAAAAATTTATAGGTCTTGTTTTCCCTTAAATAAAAACAAAGATGTTGTTATCCCTTTAATAAAAACAGAGATCTTTATGTCTTTCTAACAATATTGTATAAGTTCAAATTACTTGAGATACCTCAAAATCATCTTATATGAGTACAAATCAACCCCGTCTTCTCAAACATGTAACAAATGGTATTAAAGATATTGGTCTGCCGAACATGACTCAGGAAAGAACTGCTACATCCTAGAAAAAATAAGAGCCTTCCTTGGGCAGAGATCTGAGATTAGATGGTTGACTCGCTCACTGAGCTTGGAGAGATGCAAGAAATTTTCCGAAAGCGGAAAGAGAAGTGGTGCTAGGTCGAAGATACTTAGGTCTAGGAGGCGAGAAAGGTAGACGAACTTCAACTCATCTTAGTTCCCTGCCAAGCACGAGAATGAGACGAAGAAGGTAAGTCTTCTGCAATCCCCTCTATACCTGACCAAACTGAAGTTTAGTTGAAGATCAATTTGTCACTAGAAAAATCATATAAACCTTATAATTAAATAGTTATTATTAATGAGAAAAATGACGTATAAAGTTTTTTACTTTGATTAAACCCGTGAGGATATACTAAAACACTAACGATGTATTCAAATCACAAGTAAAATAATCAAATCAGAATCACTATAAAAGAATTTCTATGTGGAAAACTCCTTTAATGTGAAGGATAAAAACCACGGGATCGATTACAAAGTCCATCCAAATCTCCACTATATAAATCGTTAGGTTATAATCTAATCAAGTCCTTAACAATAGTAACATGACTAAGATTTACTGATTCAACAATAATAGAATCACTAATAAATAGAGAAAAAAAAAAGTTGTAAACAATAACTTAACTAAGAAAAGTTAAAAAAAATCATCCAGATTTTTGACCAAGATCTGCTGACTTCAATAGCTCTAAACAACAATCCAACTGTTCACAATAAAGAACACCCAATCCTGAACCTATTGACAAAAAATCAGCTCAATCGGACCACAGATTGACCTTGATCAGACGTTTGATCAACTGCTGCGCAGAACCTATAATTTCTGCGAAATTTTGCTCTTTTCTTTTTCTCTCTCTTTTATCTTTGATGGCCACTCATCTCTTCTCTAAAGAAAAAATCCTATATTTTTCTTTTTAAACCTTAGGGCCACATTACCCTAATTGAACCTAATAATAAGTCCCCGAATATGGGCTGGACCAACCCAACAATTATTATGTGTTCTTGTTATTATAAAATAGGCATTGCTTAATTTTAAGGACAAAATTTTAAATTATTTAAGAAAACTTGTAATTATCTTACATGAGCACCAATCAATCCCATCAAGAAGACTCAATGTTCTAATTATGAAACACGTAATACATTTCGCGCTTTACTGACTGCACAATGTTTTCCTTGCTACATATTATTTTAGCTGTGATTTGGATGCTTTCACTTTCACATCTGATTTATTAAGCCACTCCAAATCAATCAACCATAATAATCCCACACGCTCCACATCGACCCTACTTCACCACGTCAAACATAAAGGCCAACTCACCATAGACAACCCAGAAACGTATCTCACCAAGACACAGAATCACTCTCCTACCTCCAATCAACAAGTCTCGGCAATCAAGCATTCCAAGAAAGAAGGAATTCAAAATTCGAATCCATTCTCTCCAATCATCAACCAAAATAAAAGTTCATTCAAACCAAGATATGGAAGGATTTCAAAATGCCATTCAATCTAATCTCTAGTGAAATATATTCATAATTGTACCTAACTTTTTTCTATTTTCTATTAGCCTCGGTATCACTATAAAATGAGGTTCACTGTACATACCAAACATCATCGGAAATTATTCACATCTATTGCAATCCATATTTCTTGTGTTTTTTATTATTTAACTTAATTAATGGACAGATCTTGGAACGGGGATTGCGGGCTTAAATCACCGGTAGAAAGGGAGAACGGCTGTAAAGCCTTCCACTCGGAGGAAACAATATTAGATTAGACAAGGATAATACTCCACAAATGGGATTCACGGAGAAAGTTTTGGTAATTTTAAATAATGACAAACTAAGCTGTCCGTGACCTTCGACCCTTTGAATGTACACTCACAAAACATTAGACAAAAGCTTGGTAAAGATCCACGTATAGAAAACTGAAAGGAAAGCACCAACCGGAATTGTCACAGCCCAAGAAAGCACAATCTCCTTCACAGTTTCCGCTCTAACACTGTTGAGTCCCCTTGCGAATCCCACCCCCATGACCGCGCCTACCAAGGTATGGGTAGCTGAGATGGGAAGGCCCAGCTTCGATGCAAATAGAACAACAGAGGCTGCTGCAAACTCGGCTGCAAATCCTCTTGTTGGTGTGAGTTCTGTTATTTTCTTCCCAATTGTTGCTATTACTCTATACCCCCACATCATAAGCCCTGCAACAATTCCAAATCCTCCCCATGCAAGAACATCAATCGGGATAACAATTTCAGTTCCACTGGCACCTCCTTGAAGTATAGATAATGCGGCAGCCAAAGGACCTATGGCATTGGAGACATCATTACCTCCATGGGCAAATGACATGAAGCAGGCTGAGAGGACTTGCATGTACCCAAATACCCCATAAACTATCTCCAGCTCGGTACCCTTTGGACCCGCGATTTCAGAGAGAAACCCGATATTTTTGGTTGGGACAGTTCCCTCTTTTGGCTGTGCTTCTGAAGTAGTGGGCTTACGAAGGAGATGACCCAGCTGCTTTTGGATAGTTTTGTATACGAAAAATGCCCCAGCAGCTCCATAAGCTACAGCCTGTGCCAGGGCCAGATGAAAGCTCTTGGAAAGGGGAAAAGCTGCAAAAGAGATTCCGGTTACCCCAACAAATACAGCAACTGGTGCAGCAGTAGCTGCAGCTTTTCCCGGATTTGGAGCACTGTACACAAACTGGGAAAGAAAGTAGAGTTGTAAGTGTTGCTAGGTTTCACGAAGTAACTTATCTATGTTTGGCTCATTGCTTCAGTTGTTATACTTAGCAATGCAAAGCTTCACATATAAGGAGCAATCTTAAGGCACCGGCAGTCATCCAACTGCGCTTATGGGTTATGATTTGTTTTGGGAGTCAAAAAGTCATGCCTTCGTTATATGCATTACAGATTTCTGGAGCAGTTACCTCCATATAATTGCTAAAACGACAAAATGTCTCAAAGTCAGTTCTTCCAGGAAGCAGGTAAGCTGATAAGTCAAGAGAAACACGCAGAAGAGGCAAGGCAGTGAGCTTACTTTGAGTCTAAGTGTGAGAACATACCCTACGGATGCACTTGTAGACAAGAAATGACATCAATGCTCCCATTAATGGTGAGAACACCCATGAAGAAGCCACCTTGGCCAGCGAACTCCAGAAGACAGCCCCTGCGCCTCCGTACATAAGTCCAAATCCAACCATCGATCCTACTATGCAATGCGTGGTAGAGACAGGCCAACCATAATATGAAGCAACCTGCGTAACATAAGCCAGCTCCTTATGAGAAGAGGAACTTGAGACTGGAACCATATAATGATATTAGGAAAATGACTAGATTCGAGATAAAGTAGAAGACTAGAGAACAAAGATTTAGGATATTCCAAACAGCCAGTGAAAGAAACTTTATTTAAGATTACAGGAATTCAGAATCTCTGTTGATACGCGAATTATGCTGGCGCGTGTAAACGTCCTAAAAAGTATTCTTGAGTCATAGTACTCCCCAGAGGAGCATATCCTTAAAGAATTTTGTGTGTTAGAAAGCGAGGACCATACTTCCCTCAGAAATTGGGTTTAAGGCATAATGAACTTAGTAGTTTCAACAGCTGCTAACAGTGACTTAAAATTGAATATTCTACCCCCTTCGCTAGAATCAAATTCCAAATTAACTATTGGAAGGGGCTTTTTGGAAAGGAAATGTATAGTTTAATCAAGAACTTGTAAACATTTACAAACCCAACTTATGAGGAGGCTATCCCACGCTCATAAAGTTTAAAGAAATTTTCCAAATGTTAGTTCAAGAGAATCTCAGGAAAATTTACCTCCCATGTTTTAAAGATGACGTAAACGCTACTTTAGAGAAAAGCTACACAATGCATTATTACTTTAGTTCATACATAGGGATTCTGCTCTTCATTGTTTCTTCTATCTTCTCTAGACGCAAATCTCAAGGAATTTTACTCTCTTGATTTCGCTATTAGCTCGGACGTTATCTCATTGGGCGATTAGTTCCAAAAATTAAAGAAAGAACTAATGGACCCGCTTACCAATCAAACTCCGGATCAGCATCTAATGTGATAATGGGAACAACAACAATCCAGGAAGTGAATTTACCAATAAAACGAAATGTTATGGCATGACTACTTAGGTGCAAAGCTTTAATTGACTTTGACGGGAAGTTCTAACTCAATTAAATTGTTTATTAATCAAATTTCTTCCTTGCCCAAAGTTTCATGCAATGAGAAGAAACAATAAAGCAATTTAGGATCAACAAGGGCCTAACGTAATAGTGAACAAGCTACCTAAAAACTCCTAGTCCCAAATTTGATATTTCAAAAGTGTGTGCATGGGGGCATGAGCTATTAAAAAAGAAAAAAAAGAGCAATTTAGGTGAGAGTAAGGAAGAAAATTTTGTTACTCATAATATCCACGTAATGATTCCATAATCACAGAAACGAATATCTTTCCAAGATTATAAGATCAGACAAACTAAACATATTGGCGAACAATTTTCAGTAAGCTTATACGTCTTTTCTCACTTCAAAATCTTTATTGCAAGGAATTGAAGTACTAACTTGGCCAGATTCTTTTAGTGGTTAGCTAGAAAGGTTTGGAAAGCAAGTGATCTATCGATAGCCTAATTTGCATTGCATGCATTTGTTTAATAATGCCCTGTATTATCACATAAATATAATAATTCGTGTTCAACACAATCCCGTCTCCTCTGTATTTTCATATTGCTCTAATTCAACTAACATAAAAATTCAAAATATTACAACCTAAGTACCTGCAACCAAGTGCCAGCAGCAGCCAAAGAAGAAAGCAGCCCAGCAAAGAGCAGCGTATCCTTTCCTTGAAACACATTGGCAACAAGAATTCCTTTCTGCATTGTACTCGACACATGGGTTCCCATCAACAAGGCGCCGGAGAACTCCAACACCGCAGCCGTCAACACGGCCTGCCGCAGCGATAATGCCCCCGAACCCACCGAGGTCCCCATGGCATTAGCCACGTCATTAGCTCCAATATTCCAAGCCATGTAAAATCCGAAAAGCAGAGTTGCATAAGACAATAGTTTGGTCTTCAACAAAAGGCCCTGTCCCAAAGACTTCATGAAGAAAGGAAAAGTGAGAGCCACAAAGGCTATGCATATAGAAATAGCGGAAGCAGTGCTTGAAGATATGTTGAAGGCCTGAGCCATTCCAGATGAGTCGCCCTCATCGTCCTTAGTTTTCGCAGCTTCGTGACGATGCTCGTTAAATTTGATTTCCTCTTTCTGTTCTTCTCCGCCTTCAGCTTCAGCAAAAGACGATATGCTAGCAAAAGGGTGTGTAAATTTAGAGTATTTTAGCCTCAAAGCGGGGAAAAAAGAAAACTTTGTAGGTAGTAATTGAGGCTTGAGAAGCAAAGTCTCTTTCTTGGGAAATTGCGGTTCACAGGGAAAGAAAGAAGACCGATGCTTGGGGAGGTAGACGTGGGTGTTCTGCAGAAAGAATGCGTTAGGTGAAGTAGCGGTAGTATTTCCGGTGGAAGAAAAGCAATAAGAGGTAGTCATGTCTAAGAGAAACAGAGTAAAAATTCAGAAGCGGAAGAATAGAGAGTGGATTATGAATAGGATTATTCAGGTAGATTCTAGGCCATGGAACTTGGTGAAGGGCAGGAGGGAGTAGGTGGTGGAGAAGGAATGAAGAAGTGTGCATTTCGAAATTAGATTCGTTGTTCCTTTCGTTCTTTTGTGGGTGGAATGGGAGTTGAGAGACTGGATTTGGCAGCTGCTTTGGTCGACTGAAACGAGTGGTGGTCATATTTCTCACGGGCTCTTCACCGCCACCATATCCACAAGTATATTATTCGGAAAAATAAAAATAAAAAATAAAAAAGAAGAAAGAATTAGATGGCAAATATTGAAGATCAGATCCTTTTAGATTCCCAATCTAGTTGAGAAAAAGATGGGTTACCAGAATGACATGGCTGCGTACACCCCATGCTGATTGGCTACGGGGAAAAGATGGTTAACAGTTTTGTCCTCGGAAGTATCTGCCAAACTCTAATTCGTCAAATTTCTTCCAAGCCCATCTTCTGCAGTAACGATTTCTCAAGTAACACATGGCTGAGTTTTTTTTTTTTTTTTGGTGTGCGCGCGCCTCTTACCACGTACAAAGTTGATTTTGGCTTATTGTGTCGTAATGATAATATAATGGTATTTGTCAAAACACGATTGTGGTTTGGGAAGTGCTTATGTTTTCATTGATAAAACAAGAAACCTTAATACAATCTAGTTACAAATGGGAGAAATGATCCCATGTTAAGTTTTGAACTATGAACTATACACTCATATATAATGGAAAAGCGATGAGCTTTAATTGATGAGTCTTTGCCTCACATCTCCATCCCATCTAGTTGCATTCTCTAGGGGTGAGCGGATTACATAGCAACTACGTGTGTAGATGCAATCTGAAGGTCTGATGTGGCAGCCACAAGTGACATGGCTGTCTATGCTCCTTTTATATTTGAACATCTCCTGTCAAGCTAATGGTTAATAAGAATTGATGACATTTAACTTGCCAAGGAGATAAGCATGTTGATTTGCTCTTAGAACTTTGGTAAGAACATTCGTTGGCTAGTCTCTTGTTCCAACATGTTGAGTTTTAATGAGGCCACATATGATCTTTTCTTCATGGAGTGATAATTAATATCTATGTGCTTAGTAAGTTGATGTACCATAAGATTTGCTATAAGTTCCATTGTAGCCTTATTGTCACAACACAAGGTCACTGGGTATGGGATTTCAATTCCTATGTCTCCTAGAAGACCTAAAAACCAAATGACTTCACAAGATGTGAAGCCATGACTTGATACTTTGCTTCTGTGGAAAAGAAAGATACCACTGCTTATTTCTTGCTTTTCCAAGAGATAAGTACATCTCCAAGCATAACACAAAAACTAGTGAGTGATTTTTGCCAACCGTACAAGTGGCGTAGTTTAAATCACAATATGTTCTCATCTTGTAACCTTTAGAAGTGGGGATGATAAACCAGTACCTGGGTAGCTTTTTAAGTATTTTATCAATCTAATGGTTGCTTCCCAATGAGATTTCTTGGGTGAATGCATATAAAGTCTTGTGACATTGAGATAATTCAGTTTTCCTATGAGTTACTGGTACTTAAGTAGTTTACTCTGAAGCAGATCATCATGTTATGTACTTGTGCTCCTTGGTCATGTTTAAAAGTGGTTAATGACAAGTTGGTGTCCATGGGGTTATTAACTAGTTTATTGCACCCCAATTTCATCTTATCTATCATCTTGAGAATGTTCTTACGTTGACTCAAGTGGATGCCTTTGTCATCTCTAAGGACTTCAATCCTAAGGAAAAACTTGACATCTCCTAAGTCCTTGATATGGAAGACATAATAAAGATGTGCTTTCAGTTCTTGTATGCCTTCAATGTCATTGCCAATAATGAGTATATCATCAACATAAATCATAAGGATGACCATAAAATTTCCTTTACTTTTGACAAATATTGAGGTGTCATGCATGGAGTCTTAATATTCAATTGCGAGTAATGCCTATGTGAATTTTTCTTACCATTATTTGACTACTTGCTTGAGTCCATAAATTGACCTCTTTAACTTGCAAACTTTCACATTGTTCTGTATTGGATCACCTATTAGAAGTTTTATATAAACCTCTTCATTGAGATTTCCTTGTAGAAAAGCATTGTTGACGTCCATTTGGTAGATGTCCTATTAGTGTTAATTTGTTAATGAAATAACACACATGATTGTGATATGCTTTACAACTGGAGTGAAGATCTCATGATAATCCATTCATTCTTTTTTACTGTATCCTTTTGTTACCAATTTGGCCTTGTACATTTCTATTAATCTATTAGCTTTATACTTGATTTTGTATATCCATTTGAAATTGATAAGTTTTCTCCCTAAGAGGTAGGTCTATTATTTCCTATGAGTGATTTGCCTACAATGTCTTGATCTCTTGTTCCATTGCCTTTTGCCATCTAGGATTGCTAATTGCCTCATGATGATGGGTTGGCTCAACACCAATAGAAATAGATACAATAAAATGTTGACTATCCAATGATAAGTGGTCATATGAGATGTAGGTTGATAGAGGGTAAATGGAGGATTTTGTCTCTGTTACATTAATGGTACGACATATGTCATCTTTTGACCATAGAGTTGCTTTAGTGTTTCTAGTAGAACGTTGAGGGGTTATTTGTGGTTGTAACTCATTTGAGTCATTTTATGTGGGTATGATGTAATCAATGTTGAGGGTCAACCATGTGGGTCAACTCAGGTGGTTAACTAATGTAGGTCAACCCATCAACTTATGATGATGGGTTGGCTTAACATCAATAAAAATAAATGCAATAAAATGTTGACTATCTAATGATAGGTGGTGGTATAGGTGTGCAAGTTGATTATGTTAAGGGAACTATTTTTGATTGGTGGCCAGTTGGATTATGCAAAATGGGTGATGAGTGCGTACGGTTAGAAGGTACCATAATGTCATGCACTTTTGGAGCCTTTGGAACAAGTTTTGTTAAAGGTACCTACATGGTAGGGTGTGACTTAGCCTCTATTTGTGAGAAAGGAAAATTATCCTTATAAAATTTTACATCTTTACTTATAAAAAAATTATCATTTGCAGGATCATTAAGCAAATAACCTTTTTGACCTTAAGCATATCCCATAAAGATGCTAGGGATTTCTTGTGGGGCAAATTTATCCTTTAGTCTCATGGTGGTAGAATGACATAAACACCCTAAAACACGAAGATGTGAGAATTTAGGTGACTTTTCAAAAAAAAATTCAAATGGTGTGATTTCATGCAAAACTGTGGATAACATCCTATTGATGAGAAAGGTGGCTATAAGTATATATTCCCCTCAAAATTAGTTGGGCATTGAGCTCCTAAAATTTTAAAGCTCATGCAACCTCTATAATGTGGTAATGTTTATGTTAAACTATACCATTTTGTTGTAGTGTGTACACATATGAACTTTCATGTCTAATACCATGATAAGTGAATAATTGTTTTGTGTACTAGTTGAAAAAATCAAGTGCATTGTCAATTCTAATGCACTTAACCTCTATGTCAAATTGGTTTTTAACTAGGTTAAGGAATTTTTCCAAACCGTGAGTAGGTCTCACTCTTGACCTTCATTAGAAACGTTCAAGTTTTGCATGAAAAATCAACCAAAGTGAGAAAATATCATAACCCATCATGATTGAGAATTCTATAAGGTCCCCACACATTTACATGAACTAAGTTAAAAATCCATTGTGTTGTATGATCGCATATAGGAAAAGGATTGCAAGTTTGTTTCGTAAGAATAAAAATCATGCAAGGCTCATACTGAGAGAATTTTGTAGATTTAAAGTCATTAATATATTGAAATTTCCTATTAGACATATGTCTGAGTCTACAATGCCAAAGTGTGGAATTTAAAACATTATATGTTGACATTTTGTTTACAAAATATAGGACATGCTCTGGAAGTTGCAAGACATCTTTCTTATCAGGACATGTAACAAAATAATAGAGGCCATTTTTAACACTACCAAGGCCTTTGACCTTATTCATCCAAAGGTCGTGAAACACACAAAATTAAGTATAAAATATGATGCAACATCTATTATAATGGCAGAATTTTGAGGCATATATGAGATTAAATTTGAAATATGGTGAATATAACATTATGCTTAATTTTAAGGTCTTAGATATGCATGTATTATCAATATGTGTTACTAATGCACCATTACCATTTGGAAATTTAACTTTCCTAGGTCTAGAAGCACATGGAACAATTGAATCTAAGCATGACAAATTTGTAGTAATATGGTTGCTAACAGTATAATCAATTATCCAACATTTGTTTAGGAAGTTAGACATACTTGCCAAATAAGCTTGGGCATCTTGATTGCCATTCAAGAATTGCATGAACCTATGATAGTTTGTTTTGGTGATGAAATTATGATTAACATCTTTGGTCACCAAGTTAGCCTCGCTTTCCTTTATGTAATTTTTGTGCCTTGGTGGAAAACCATGCAGTTTATAGCATTCCTTTTTTTTTTCATGGCCATACCCTTTACAATTATCACATTGCGAGCCTATCACTTGGTAGCATTTTTTGGTTTTATGGCTTTTTCTTTCTTTCAAAAAGGGCATATTTGTCATTTTGCTTACCCCTTAAATGACTGGTCATTTTGCTTGCCTTTAGCATAAAAAAAACGTCATTTGCTGTAGGTTATTCAACACCTAAAGTTAACCCCATAGGTATGCCTGTCACAATAGCTCTCGACCTATCTCTTGGGTTTGTTGCATCAACTTAGTTTTTCACTATAACAAAAGCAAATTCTCTTGTCATCTTTCTTACCACTAGCCAACAACATTCCACCTTACAAACCATGGAATAGGTCTTCAGAAGGTCCAAAGAGGTTGCATCATCAAAATTTGCTCCTAGAGAGTCAAATAGCAATCATTAAGTCCTTGGAGGAATTGGTAGAAGCACATCTCTTCATCATGCTCCTTCCATGGTTAGAAAGTCATCATCTAAGGCCTCTTAAGTTTGATTAAGGAGGCGTACTCATTCTAGGGTTGTTTCAATAAGCCAAAATAGGTCAAAATTGGCTTGTCCCCCTGACAAATTAGGCACAATTTTGTAGTTAGGTCATAAACCTTTGATAAGTAGACTTGATGGTAATGGGCATGCAATTTTGACTACATTTTGGTGCACTTCAAGTGTAGATTAGCTTGTTGTTGAGGCGGTTGTTGATTGAATTCAAAATCTAGCCCTAACAAAGATCATTATAATGGTCCTGAGCTTTCAGGTTGGCGAATTGGGTTTGGGTTTCGAATAATACTTATTGATGAATTTGAACTTGTTTTTAATTGAGAGGACAAATCGTCATTGTTTCACATTAGAAGGCATAATTGGAGGTTTCCTGAAGCTCTACCCTAACAAGTGCTATTGAATTGATGTCTTTGGGTGGCAAATGCAGAGGATCAACACAATCTAAGGTTTGAACTTGTCCTTTAATATTCAAATTGGGATTTTGGGGTGGCAAAGTGGGCAGAGGAATCTAGAGTAGTGTGTGAGAGCTGCCACCCCCACTTTGGAATGGCAAAACATAGGGTAGAACCTCATTAGATTCTACCATCGTGGTGGTTGTGGCAAGGAGGCTTCAAAGAACATCGTTAAAGGTTGAATTTAGAGGAAGAAATTGTGTCAGTGCATAGTTTGCACAAATGATGTTATTCTTGCAATGTGATGTTGTTTCAGAAGTTTATAGTTCTGGGTGGTAATGATGTCATTGCACTTAAAATTGAGAAGGAAAAAACATTGTTATTTTGGCATTATTGTAGGAGGAAGATGAGATAGATAAAAAAAACTGTCATTTTTGCTTAGGTCATTAGAAAAGATGCAACACCACATCGATTGCCATCCAATTGAAGAGAAAAGGTTATCACAGGGCCTCTATGTGGTTAGTTTTGACTAAAAATGACTCGAAAACTCATTTTATGGGTTGTAAGTAGAAGTGAATTTGGATTAAAGAAAACAAATGAACTTTAAGCTCGATTTAGGAAAAAGACAAGCTTGAGAACTTAAGCTCTTAATGCTATGTCAAAACACAATTTATGGTTTGGATAAGGCTTGTCTTTTCATTGATAAAACAAGGAAACCCTAATACAATCTAATTACAAATGAGAGAAATGATCCATGTTAAGTTTTGCACAAGGGATTAGTCCCATCTAGCTAGTGAGCTATACACCTATATATAATGAAAGAACAGTGAGCTTTAGTCAATAAGTTTATGCCTCACATCTCTATCCCATTTAGTTGCATTCTCTACAAGTGAGTGGATTGCATTACAACTATATGAATAGCTATTGTTTGCCATGGGTGAGAGGACTACATAGTAGCTAAATAACTAGCTACTGTTTAATGGTCTGATGTGGTAGCCATAAGTGACATGGCTGCCTATGCTCCATTCATATCCGAATAATATCCTTTTAACTTTTAAATTAATTTTTATATTAAGTTTTAAAATTTTTAATATAATATTAAAATTCATGTTGAATATGTTTCACTTCGTGTGAGTTTAGTCTAATGTCATTTGGTGTGTGGTGGCATACGTATAAAATAAAAGTTTTACACTGAATATATGATCTCTTAAAATAAAATTTAAATAAAAAGATATTTTTTTAACTCTTAAATTAGTTTTTAAATCAAACTTTAAACCTTTTAAAATTCATTATACAATTAGTCTACCTTGTTGCACCCTATGTGCTCCAGCAGCTCTGTTAAAACAAGAAACAATTCCTTTTACCTTTTCTTCCCGGTTTTTCTAGACAACTTAGGATAGAATCCTAGCCACGATGGGCTAGGCCGGAGTCCAAAATTAAGCGAATGTCAATCTGCCGAGTATGGGCCTAGAAACCATTTGGATTGTGATTGAGGTTTGTCCAAGTCAATAGTTGAGTTACAAATCAACTGGGTCGAATCATTTCTCGACTTGATTTTTTTAACTTAAAAAAGGAAGAAGCAGTGATTAGCCATGCTCTATGAGAAGGAATGGTTTGTATTAATTTTTTAGTTGGTAAATGAGGAATAAGAATATTTTCTGGTTAAGATATGCCCACCTCACCTGAGAAAGATTCTGTGCAGGAGGATAACATGAACTGGAAGCCACCTTAAAAGGACTCTACACCCAATTGGTTTCCGATTACTATAGTACAATTAGGTTTGCTCAACAACCACGTTGAAGTTTGGCATGAATTTACAAGATATTCTCAGAAAAAAAACCTCCCATTCCGCAGCCACTGACATAATGGTTGTCCTTGCGCACTGGATTGGGTATTTTCTTCTCTTGTTGGAATGGTGCCTACAATTTTCTCGTCGGATTCGTTAGAATTGAAAAATCTTTTAGCATAAAACTGTATCAAGAACGCGTATTCCACACGCTAAAACCATGATTTGTCAAGCATTTAATGCCGGAATCAACACTTGGTTTTATGCTTCTTTTTTCTTTGGTTTTTTTGTTTTCATTTCTCATCGCAAGCCTACAAACTAAGACGGTTCAAAGTTTATCGGGTCTCTTGACTTGCAAGCTTGCCTCTCCTTCAATTCAGAAGTTTGAACCTTCAAAGCAAGAAATTCCAAGCGTCCTGACTTCGTTGGTCTCCCATCATTTCAATTCAAAGTTCGAACCTCTAATAGCTCCGTAGATTGAACGGTCAAACGCAAAGAATCGAGGCCAAAAATCAACGTTAACAAGAGAGCTCTATGGAACAAAGCCGCATATTCTCCCAAAGGCTTCAAAAATAATTGGTCCATGGAAAATAAGGTGCAAGACCTACATGTGGCACACAGTCAATCCATGTGTTGCCAATCCATTCTCCTAGACTCTTGGCCCCCGGCGCTGTGTGGAAACTAATAGGTGAGCTGCGGACCTCATTGTCCCGCATCTGTCCCCTACGGCGGGCCCCCTTTCCCATCACGATCCGACGGCGTTGGGACCTCACAGTGTGCCACGGAGGCTGTGAGCTCCCAGAAGGATCATATGAAAGCTAGTGCAGACCCGGGGGGAGGGCCGGGGGGGTCCATGGCTTAAGTCTCTGTCATGATCTGACACGCACCAAACATCATGTACTAAGCATTTGGGTATAAGCGCAGCACACATAAATAAAGTCCCTACCACAAATTGCGGTATCGGATCCTATATTTGAAGATAGCTTGGCCATGGTGACGACACGTGTGGCCTCACACATTTCGAAAAATCACACTACCGGACAGCCGACTCCCTCAAAACACAACTTGACGGTGGCTTCCTGGAGGGGGAGGTGGCGGCATCGTTTACCCAGTGGTGTCCAAGTGGGTCCTTGCCACGTTGTAAAGGTCATTGTAAGGTCAGGATTTCCGCGACCTATCCAATCTCCAATCTCCACAGAGACTTGGAGATGGGAAAGCGGGATTAACAGAGTTATTCTCACCGCAGATGGTGCTAAAATGTCGACGACCTTTCTTAGGCCTGACATGACGTGTGATGCAGGAACCTCCGAGTCAAGCATCACTCAGAATGCCACGTTATAGAAGAGGTTGTCAGGTCAAGATTTTAATTTCGTACCAAATCCCACAAGCATCACAAGGTTTAAGGATTGAAAAGAGAGAACGACAAAGTTATTCTCTGTTAAGATGTTGCAAAATCCACGAAGAGCTTTTGTGTCTTATGTCATATGATGTGCGCTGCAGGAACCTCCGAGCAAAGTATCCCTGCAATTTGGGCAAGCAGCTCTTTCTTTTTCTCGCTTTTGTAGCATGCAAATGGGACCGACACGTTGTAATAGTTTTCAAGTGCTACTTGTACGCGAATGAACCTAGCAACTGCAAGATTCTTTCTCCGAAAGGATGAGAAGATAAAGGAGGATATGCTCACCGCCTTTTAAAAATTACGCTAATATGTAGCAAGAGAAAGATGGATGGTGGGGATATCCACCTCTCCGATAAAAGTAGGACCCCTAAGCCATGTTTGAAGGACTGCTTTCTTGGACTGTTATGACATAACCAATGAACATGACAAGGATGACATCGCATGCTACTTTTTTAATGCCGCAGAAGCTATCCTTAAGAAGCAGCCACCTTAAACAAGTGTTTTCATACGACATCTGTATGATTAAGTTAAGTAACATTCAATGGACCACCATGCACCGAATTTTCTGTAGCAGTTAGATGTCATATGCTCACTTGATTTAAATTTTGAGTAAAACGTGATAATGATGATCTGGAACATGATATTGCATTTAATATGCATATCTGATCTGCCTTTTCGTGTAATATTAAATCATAGTGCGTACAAAATTTGGACACCTGAAATAAACTAATGATAATGCCCATTAGATGATGGACATAAGATACCTTAACCGGGTTTCTAATACACTGCAGAAGCGGACGGGAATAGGAGGAGCATCTCATAATTACGCAAGGTACGTCGCAAGATTTTACACTATCTTCAGTTACCTTTTCTTCTTTCTCCTTTTCTTTTCTTTATATTTTTACCAAAAGAGAGGCGGAAAAAAGTGAAAGGAGGGGAAAAAGAAAAGGAACCTTGCTAGTGGACAGTTTTGTTCTTTTTAAATTTTGCCCATCATCGATCATAACATAAACTTCCCTTGATTGTGCCAGCTTTTCATGCATAAGAAACGCATGTGAATGATAATTTCACCTCGAAATGATAGTAGTTTGTGTGCAATGGACAAAAGTAGTCTACCAACTCGGCTTAATTCAAGCCCTAAGGCAGCCTAATGCTGACGGGTTTGAGCTGTTCCTTGAAAAATGTCGTTCGGGATAATATCCATCTTTTGTTGGGTAATGAACTTTAATATCTCAACGAACCTGATATTGCAGTAGTACATAAGATGGGCGAGGCGTGGCCATCGCAGGACCACATGGTCAATCCGCAATAGAAAACAGTGGAAATATCATTAAATACCCAAAAAAAAAAAAAACGGGGGGGGGGGGGGGGGGGGGGGGGAGGAGAAAAATGGCCAGTCACAGTGATAGAAAAGCCTGTGTTAGTTCTGAGCAACCAGTTATCCAGTTATATCCTGACATCCGTTACAGTGGTGGCAGTGTCTCATGGCATCCAAGTCCTCCCTCAGAGACAATCGGGCTGTGGATCCCATACCTCGCAATACTGACTGCTACGTATGAATATGACTAAATGTCACTACGAACGTGGGGTACGCATGTGTCAACGTTATTCAATTGAAGATAAAAGATACATATTTCTTTTGCTTCTCCGGGTCTGTTTTTTTTGTTTATTTTGGGCCTCGGTTCTTCACAGACTTGAAAATTCAATAAAATACTTGAAAATTTTCAATTCATTTTTTTTAGGGGGAAAAAACAGAGTAGAACATAGAAAAGTATTTTAGTATAGACGACAAGAAAAATATAACTTACTTGCGTTTTAATGAAGATCAAGCCTAATAACGTATGTTGACTTAGTATAATACTGTTATCTATATTTGTTCGCAATATGCGTTTTTATCTTCTAAGAGATGATAGTTCTATTTGTCTATATTTGTCACGCAATTTGCCTCTTTACTTTATCATCTAAGAGATGGCAGTTCTATCAATAACCAAATGAAAATTTCTTTACGAATCAATCACAAGTTTTGTATTACCAGCCCACAGAAGACATTAACTAAAAAACAGAAAAATTAAAATCATAGCCCCTAAGGCTCCCTCAAGTATTCCTCGTGCTTATCCCGGGTGGTAGGTAGAAAATAGTGTCTCCTCATTTAGCAGATAGATCCAAGAATAAACTAAGGGATTTTAAGGTTAATAAATATATATTGGGGATGGTTTGGATGTTAAATGAGGAAATTTATTGAAATAATAAGAGGTTGAATCCTGACATCCTGTATAATAGGATTTTTAGATACCACTGAGTTGTCAAGAACTAGGCTAAAATTAATATATTATTTTATACTTACGGTGGTTTTTTTTTTTTTTTTTTAAAATCTTGTTGTGATTTCCAACCATTGAATCTATCTTAAGTTTCTAATAAGTTACAAGGAATAACTCATCCACTGAAAAACTATAGTTGTAAATCTTGAGAGTCCGTTTGTTAGGAAAAAAATAAAAAAGAGAAAAAAATGGAGGGCCAAACAGAAAATTTATAATTAAATCTCACGCTCCCTCCTAACGAAAATATTAACCGAAACGGCTGTTGGAGAAGATGAAGAGGGTGATAATTTTGGCGGTACACGAAACTTTTGCCCTATGGGCCAGGGGAGGAATCTCTCTGACGTAAGCTGGCCGACCCTGCCAAGTTTTTACCTCCTCCTTTTCCCCTCTCCAGCACTACGCTGCACAAAAGAACTCTATAAATAAGGCGCAAAGGGTAACATACATACGCTTGAAGACGCCAATCATAAGCATCTTCGAATCCTCTCTTGCTCTCTCTCTATCTCTCTCTACTCTTCTCTAAACTGGAGACTGTTACTCTTTCTCCCAAACCCCAAAAAAGCATGGTCGGACCTTCTCTCGACACCCTCAAACCCACCACCATCAAATTCCTCTGTAGCTACGGCGGCAAGATACTGCCCCGTTATCCTGACGGCAAGCTCCGGTACCTTGGTGGCGAAACCCGTGTCCTCGCCGTTGACCGGTCCATTTCTTTCGCCGGTTAGTCAAACAATTCTCCTTCTTCTTTTGTTTTTAGTTTGAATGTTGAATCAAGACGAACAGAATCTGTGAATGGCGGGAAATGATTGAAAAGTGAGATCTGTGGTTATATGTGTGTGGCACAGAGCTGTTGTTGAAGCTCGGAGAATTGTGCGGTGCATCCGTGAGCCTTCGTTGCCAGTTGCCTACGGAGGACCTTGACGCTCTGGTATCGATCACCTCCGATGAGGACCTGGCTAATCTCATCGAGGAGTACGACCGAGCGGCATCACCAACGTCATCTCTGAAGATCAGAGCGTTCCTTTCGCTGCCCAAAGCCACCAAAAAAATCATTCCTTCTTCCCCTCCGTCATCATCGTCGGCTTCATCTTTATCCAAATCGTCGTCGTCGTCGTCGTCGTCGTCGTCGTCTCACATTCCCAACGTTTCCACACCAAGGTTTTCGGCGCCGGTGGCCAACATGTGCCTACGTCAGATAGCCCCGCCGGTAGCGTTTCAGAAGCCTGTGACGAAGATCCATCCTCACTGTGCTTACCATGCTCATGGAAACCCTAGGAACATTTATCTCATTCACAACGGGAACCATTGGCAATAGTCCCCAAACCGATGGTAATCGGGACTGCCACATATGCGGGGCGGTCTAGAGGAAAATACATCTACAAATGGCAAAACATATTCAAAGAGACTCGGTTGCATATATATATGTGTGTGATGTATTGGGACTGTAAATCTCCCGGAAGGATTGCTTTTGATCCGTCGCCATTAATGAATTTCAGTCCTATTTAGTTTTTGAAAAAGGAAAAAAAGAAAAAAAGGACTATCGTGGTAAGTCTGCCCATTGTATCCTCTTTTAAATTCCTTCCGCCGTTACTTTTGCATAACAGCTTTCATGGCCATTCCCACTCGCCGTTTGGTTCCGTTAACAGCCGGTTACGTAACTGTAACAGCCGGTGCCTGTTTAGCTCTGTTTTCCGAACTCCGCAGCATTTGTGTGCATCACCTAGCATTACGTTTGTCCAAATCAGCTGCCATTTCTGACTCTCCTCTGCTTTTTTCAGTTTTTCCTTTAACTGCCTTTTCTTTTGTCACTTTCTTCTTTTATCTTTTTTTGATACGACATAGCTTAATTATTTCTTGCTCTGCCGCCCTTTTTTTTTTTTTTTTGTCCCCTCTTTTGTGGTTTCAATGTTATGTAATTTGGTATTTGTGGTTTGCAGGTTAGGAAAGAAGAAAGAATGAATGAAGCGGGAAGATGAAGGCAAAGATAGCATTTGGAAGCAAGCAAGTGATTCTTTTTTCTAAAATTTGTTCCTGAACAAAATTTTGTTCCATATCTGGCGTAAAACGGAAAGAAAATCCTTGCTCCATTTCTGGCATTTTGAATGTCCATATCTCTGAAGCTCCATAATTTTTTTTTTATTTTCAAAATATGAATTTATAGTCTATCATTAACTAGTTTAGTAATAAGTTAGCAAAATTTGACATTTTTTGGTTTTAAATTCAACATTAAATATGGATGATCCACCAATTTCTAATACGCAAGAGATGAGGCATCTCAAATACCGGTCTGTGTAAGACAAATCATATTTTGGTCGTTTCTAACCCTCGAAATCCAGGAGGATTTAAAGAATTTTTCGTGGAAAATTGTGTACTTAAACATCGTTTTCGTTTTTACAAATTAAGGATGAGACTTCCGGAACTTTCAATATAAACGAAGGGTCCACTGGTATTGGTTTTTGAGAAAGGGGTGCAAAGGAACTTAGTATCATGATATTTTAATTCCATATCTTGTCTGTCCTATTTCAGAAATTTAATGCTTTCCGATATTTATCCTTTCGAGAGGCATGCAATAGGCCCTGACTAACGGGTGATGGATGGCATTTTGACCAGATTCGACGAGACTGGAGCGCTGGTGGCACCGGAGCAAGCGATGCTAATGCTTCAATAAATGGAGATCATGTTACTCCAAAGCCGAAGGCCATAATAAGTTGGAAACATTTGGGACCATTTGGAATCACTGGCCCCTTCTACCCGAACTTATTGATCATGGAGCTGGCACCAAAAATAATAATTAAAAAAATATGTTGAACATGGAAGTAGGCAGTAAAATTGACACATGACAGCTGGTACATCAAGGGGCAATAATATGACGCAGATTCATAGGCCAACAAAAGAAAATACAAAAAGATAAACAGACGAAAAAGTAAATAACTAGAAAAAGACCTATTTCGTTTGGGAAGGGGAAGGATAGAGCCATGTCTTTTGCAGAACTAAAGCTTCTCCACTCATGTAGCATTTAGACGGGAGGTCACTCATGTTGCCCCTTCAAGAAGGAAGATTCTTTCGCCTACTAGATTGGAGATATATGAGGTCGTAAGCAAGATTAATTTAGGAGCCCAACAAAATGGAGGAGAGTTCATCCTACGCTATTTCCGAAATAAACAAAATGGAGGAGGAGTCATCCTTTGCTATTTTCTGAAACAAAAGGAAAAGAAGTGGCTTAAGGCTTTAATGCTACCCCACCACGAGTGGTCTCTTTTTCATTCTTGATAAGGACGCAAGGCAACCAATATCATTATCGTTGGGTATTTCTTTTTGACTCATAAACACAAGGAACAGTTTTCTACACAGGCGCTTTGTCTACAAAGGTGGCATATGTCATGGAACCCACTAGGGGGTGATAAGGTGCAAGTCCTGCTGACAGTAACGTTTGACTGTTGGGATAAAGAGGCTGTGACCCTCGGAACACGTAAAGAGACATTGTGAGAAGGAAGCGTACCAAACTAATAGATGTTGCCTGCAGTTTCATTCTTTCAAGCATGAGCAGTAAGACACTTGGAAAAAGGAAAATGTAGAAGCGGTGAAATGCATAAGACAGTAAGGTGAATCTTGTTATTTTTTTATGAAAAGACTTTGGGTCGTTTTCAAACAACTGGGCAAGAGATGACAAGGAGCAAACACCAAGTTGCAAAGAACTTTTTCCACTTTCTGTGTTCTGTACAGAAGTGTGAGGGACCTCTTATATACATTAATTTCTAAAGGGCTCTTATATGGGAAATCTTATCTCTTTTCCTAGAGCATAAATGACAATTAGCAGTTATTCTTCTATAGGTCAATTAAACAGGTGAAAAATTACTTTCTAAAGGAGGCTTTTGTTAATACATCAATGGGATGCTCAATGGTGGACTTAGTCTTTTCTTAGATGAAGTGATAATTTATTTTAATATGTTTGATTTACTCATGGTGCATTTGATTGACAGCAATTTAAATGGCAACTTGGTTGTCATAATGTAAGTCAACAGGAGAGGTAAGGTGAATGACCAAATGTTATAACAATTTAAGAAGTTAAATAATCTCACAAGTCATATAGGTCATGGCACAATACTTAATTTTTGAGGAGGGTAAAGAGACAATCAATGGTTGTTTTTTGGCTCTTCCAAGAGATGATTGATGTCTCCAAAAGTATGCTTTATGACATCAACAAACGTTAGTATAGAGAACAAGTAGTCCAAAATCCAAATCGCAGAAAGCATTCGGTTGCACATCAACCGGTGAGAGAAGAAAATAAGCTGGGCCCGAGAAAGCCCCTAATATACGTTACTACTCGCAAAGCTACATCAATATTGAACCTAGACTAACAGCTTGTTAAAAAATATTAGGATATTTTTAAAATAGAAAGCCTTTGCATAACCCCAAATCTATATTGATTTGGTTCAACCATGAAAATAATCTAAGAAGTTAATCAAGGGATATATGAAAAAAGAAAGCCTTTGCATACCTAAATCTATATTGATTTGGTTCAACAATCAAAATAAGGTAAAAGACATTGAGAATAAGGTATATATCAGTAGTTATTATTATCTTTTAATAACTACTGGGCTCGTTATCCCTCGATTGAAAACTATAAAGTGTTCATATAGCAACTATAAATTGATTTGGTTCAACAATGAAAATAATCTCACAAGTCATACAGGTCATGGAACAATACTTAATTTTTTAAGAGGATAAAGAGACAAATCAATGGTTGTTTATTTGGCTATTCCAAGAGATGATTGATGGCTCCCAAAGTATGCTTTATGACATCAAGAAACGTTAGTACAGAGAACAAGTAGTCCAAAATCCAAATCACAGTAAGCATTCGGTTGCATATCATTCGGTGAGAGAAAAAAATAAGCTAGGCCTAGGAAACGTCTTAATATACGTTACTACTTGCAATGCTACATCAATATTGAACCTAGACTAACAACTAGTTAAAAAAATATTAGGATATTTTTAAAATAGAAATCCATGCTTAAATGAAGACCATTATTGAAGTGGATCAAGTACTTGGGAAGAACTCAGCCCGCAAACTCAATCCGTTTGCTGTTTTGATAAGTGGCAGCAACGCTGCTTCACTTAAGAGGAATTCTCTTAAGTCATCACAATGTGAAGAAGTGACCAAACCCTAAAAAGATTACCAAGACATTGAGTTGCCTCACTCCGATTCTCCAATGGGAAGAAATATGAAGTGATAAGTTGTCAAAATGGCTATAAGAATGATCAATACTTGTTTGTACTGCTGTTTGATGGAGCTTCTGTCAAGTCTCAATGGAAAAAATCACAACAGGCTTCTCAAGTTGGAACAGAAACCCTAGAAAGCTAGTTTGCTTCATATCTTTTATAAAGAGATGCTCTTGAGAGTTCTTAAGTGTTTTTTGACGAAATCTAGTTAAAAGAATGAGAAAACATTAAAGCTTACACATTCATGACATTCTTCATAGATATGTATAGAAAGTTCAAATTTTCGATGATATTCTTATACTTTGATACTTTTGTGAATATTCATTATTAGATTAAGTTGTTTATGTGCTAATTAAGCTCAGATTATCATTTGCACATAAACTCCTTTGTAAATTCAAAACCCTAACTTTGAGATAATTGAGGGTTTCATGATTAAAGCTTGAATTGAGTTTGTATATCTTCAATTAACTCATTGATAAGCAATAGTCCTCACAAACATTACACATTTGAGGAATTACTGTTGTATTAAGGTTGGTTCAACCTTTTCATTGTAACCGTGGATCATTTAACTCCTTGAGGAGGAGTTGGAAAGTGTAGGATAGGTTATTCTCTTGGCTTTGAAGTAAAGTAGACTTCAACTAATTGTGTTGAAGGAGAAGATGATGGAAGTAGGTGACAAGGGTCAAACCATCATATAAAATTGTGTGCATTTCATTTTCTGTTTATGTGTTTGGATGTTTTATTCTTGATATTTGATTGAATTTAGAAATAAAGAAAAAGAAACCTAGATAACCAATTCTCCCCCCCTCCCCCCCTTTTTTCTTGGTTAGCCATTAAACCTTACAAACGACTAGAAATGTGTTTTAAGGCATAAGTGTAAGAGTAAACAACTATTTTGGTTTGAGGACATGGAAGAATTGAGTGAACTAGCTCTCGACATGGTAGGAGAGGTAATCGAGGTAGTTAATGAGCCAAAAGAGGAAGGTGCCTTTTTTATTTTTGCCATTTTAGGTGGAGGATTCGTAGATACCTTTTAAATGGAAGCTCAAAGTTCTTTGATTATGATTAATGTCTTGTTTGACACTAGATCTTCATATAATTTTGTTAGCATGGAGGTAGCAAAGAGAGTGAGTTATGTAATGGAGGAAGTGACCCCTTTTTCAATTAAGGTGGTTGGTGGATTGTGTTTGGTGGGAAACTAGAGGTAGGAGATTTCCATGTAGGATCCAAGGGCTTGAGTTCGTCATAGATGTGTGATTATTATCATTGGGAGGATGCAATATGGTGCTTGGAATGCATTGGGTAAAATTTGTTAATCCTATAGAGTTAAATGTTAAGGAGAATGTGTATAATTAAAAGAAAGATTGGGTTACAAGGAGTTGAAAAGCTAGAATGGTCTTTGTCAACTATCAATGTTCCCAATTTTGGTGAATGGTAAACAAAGCAAAGCCATAACATAATTGGACATTTGAAGGCTACTATTATGGAGTCTTCAAAGGAGGTTACTTGAGATTGCTAACATTTGGAGGAGTTTATGGATGTGCTTAAGACATCTACCAAGCTTCCTCCTCTGCAGGAGTTTGATCATCATATTTCTGTATGGCCAAAGTGTGAACCAATTAACTTAGGGCTTCATCAATATCCTTTTGTCCAAAAAGGAGAGATTGAGAGGACAGTGGAAGTGATGTTAGACACCAGATCTTTTGCTTCACCAATCTTGTTGGTACAAAAGCACAATGAGATGTGGCACTTTTATATAGATTATTAGGCATTGAATGATTTTATCATAAAAGATAAATTTTCTATTCTTGTTATTGATGAGCTATTAGATGTGTTACATAAGGTTGCATGATTTTCTAAACTTGAGTTATGGTCGAGATACTACTAAGTGAGGATGTACTTTAAAGATGTGTACAAGATGACTTTCAAGACTCATTAGTGTCCTAGACTGGTAGTACGAACCAAGGAACCAGATAGCCATGGATGGACTAGGTGGCCTGGGATGCAACCTACCTATGGAATAGACTTAGCGGTCAAGGACCAAGCCAACCTACCTAGTTTCTTTGTATTGGGTTGCCTGCCTAACTTGTGCCTATGTTTTGTACTTGTAATTGTTATTTTCTTGTTTTCTACTGCGTTGTAAAGAATTGTGACCTTTGTATAGAATGTAACCTTGTTGGATATGGGGAGTTGTTGTTTAGTTGCTTGTAACTTGGATGATTCTTTAGTTCAATAAAGATGTATATTCAGATATGTTGCTTATGTGTGCATTTAACTTGCGAAGTCCCAACAAGTTTTCCTAGGACTAACCAATTTGTCCCATTGTGGCTTTCAAGTAGTTAACTGAAAGTGAAGTAAGGTTGACCTAGATTTTTATTGAGACCTAGGTGTCGCATGGATTCGCTAAGACCATGACACTAAGGCCATTATAAGTTTTTAGTCATGCCTTTTGAATTAATGAATGCCTCAACTCCATTTCAAATCCTCATGAATTCAACTTTCTAATAGTATTTATGGAAGTTTTTTATGAAATCTTTAATGATATACTGGTGTATAACTTGTAAGGTTTTATAGCTAACCAAGAAAGGAGGGGGTTGAATTGGTTTCTATGGTTTTAGCTTTATTTTTTTGTTATTCTAGATTTCATGCAAGATTGTCATTTAACACAAATATATCAAAGCATATAATCAAAGAGATAAGACAAGATAAGGGAGCTCAAAGGTTTACATGGTGGATAAACCATTTTCACCTATTTCCAACCTATTCTCCTTCAACTTAAATAAGTTGAAATCTACTTTACTTCAAGCTAGGAGAAATCCTTTCCTACACTTCATAACTCCTTAACAAGGAGTTACTTGTTCCATGGTTACAAAGCTTAGGTTAAATCAACTTTATTACATTAAGCAAACCTTAAATATATAATGTGTGTGAGGAATAATGCTTCTCAAAGAGCTAATTAAAGATATGTAAATTCAATTTAAGCTTTACTTATAAAACCCCTAAATTTTCTCAAAGCTAAGGTTTTGGATTTATAAAGATCTTTATGTGCAAATAATATTTTGAAGTAATCTAATAGTAGATATTCACAAGATTAGATTTGAAGGAATATCAATGAAAATTCTTACTTTCACCAAAGATTAATGAACACGGTAGTATGAGTATAAAACTTCAATTTCTTTTAAGGAAATCAGTAGTATTTCGTTTAGCACTTCTAAAACATCCATTTGAAGCTCCTTATATAGCAAATTATTGAATCTTGAGCACTTTATGGTTTCAGTTCAAACTTGTTTGAGATTTGTTCATTAAGACTTGATAAAAGCGACATGATATAGCTGTAAAGACAATAATTATCGCAACAGAGGATTGTTTGACACATCTATCACCTCACTCATCTTCCCGTTGGAGAATTGGTATTCGAGAGAGGAGAAGTATGGCTTCGTGTGAAGATGAGGCTTAGCGTTTCATTCTGCTCAACTTAAGAGAGTAGTCTCTTATCAAAGTGAAACAACTGTGTTTCACTTAAGTGAAGTCAACTCGAGCTGAGCTCTACGGGCCTGCTTACGAACTAAACCTAGCGAGCCTACTTCACAATGGTCCAACATTGTAATTAGTCCAACAAATGGTGATCCAACAAGTAATTGGTTCAATAAATAATTAAATAAAGATTAATCAGTCTTAGATAAGCTAGTGAATATCTTATCTTATATTTGTATTAAGCAACTAGTATACCTTTATCCTTCACAAGTACCTATAAGCACACAATCACCAAGTATCATTTTTCTTTTAATATAAGCACTTATATTTTTGCTCATTAAATCACATAAAATATTTATCTTAACTTTATATGTGATGTTTAATAATGGAATGTAGGAAACCGACTACTTTATAATATCATTAGTTAATATTATAATTTGTACACCTTTTACTTCCTTTGGTATTCAATGTATGCATATAAAGATGTTATCATACATTCACAAATAAAATTTTTCTCAATAAAACACATTAACACATGATTTTCAACATAACTTAGGTTTGGAAAGTCATTGCCATCACCTTTGCCTTGTCCTTTACTTTTTACGAGAGCACCAATTGTTTACTAAGCTAAGTAAGTGTGCTTTTATGGAATGACAAGTAAAGTATCTTGGTCATATAGTCTTAGTGAAAGGTATTGAAGCTAATCTCCAAAAGGTTAAAAGTATGTTGACATGGCTATAGCCTACAACGGTTAAGGAGCTATGACCACTTGCTTAATTGTTGACTTTTTTGTTAAGGACAAACAATTTTAAATAGAATGAGAAAGCTCAAAGAGAATTCCAAGATTTGAAGAAAATAATGAGTTCCACACAACTTATTGCATTGCCAAACTTTAAGAAGCCATTTGTAGTGGAAACTAATGCTAGCTATTGAGATATAGAAGCCCTTCTAATACAAAGTGGTTAACCTATTACTTATTTAAGCAAGGCTTTATCATAAAAACATTTGGAGCATTTTGTTGAAAATTAAGGATTTTGTTGTAACAAAAATATATTTGTGAATATAATTCTTGAAATATGTTTTTCATAGGTGCAAAAGAAAATTATAGGAAGTAAAAGGTGTACAAATTATAATATCAATTAATGATAATATAAAGTAACTGGGTTCCTACATTCTTTCATAAAACATCTTCTTAAATTGCTTTTTAAGAAATATATTTGTGTATGATGCTAAAAATATATTCGAACATTTTTTTAAAGAAAATGATACTTAGCTTTATGCACTTGTAGGAACATAAGGAGCCTTGATTCTAGCTTGATTTTAATTCAAGCTAAGATATATATTGCGCCAAAATGTGAACTTACTAAAAGCTTATATTATTGGGCTGTGCTTACATTATTGGACTATGTTCATGTTGCTGGACATTGTTGACGATATTGGACTGTAATTTCATGTTGGACTTTACACTCTATTAGACCACTGATTTGTGACACAATCCACATCTGATGTAAAAGCCCTACCCACTTCTCATTCTAATCACTTGATGCTATAGTCTCGTCTAACTTATTAGAGGTGCATTTGCTACAATGTCGTCTAACTTACTAGAGGCGCGCATAAGAGAGGTCTCGACTATGTTCCCTAGCCACTGCCCTTCAAAGATAAACAAGCCTTTGGTGACACCTTTGTTCTCTCGAGCGTAGAATCCTCAATGAAAGGATTTTGGAGAAGACTAGATGTCCAAATAATCAGATTGAAGCTTTGAGAAGTGATATGAGGTCAATTTGATAGATGGTTTACTGTTCCTAATGGGAAGAAGGCTATGACTCAGGTTTGATCTAAAAGGTCCTAGATTTGTTCTCTATTTAAAGGGATGCATGCATGAAGAGATTGATTGATGATCTACAAACATTTAAAGTGTTCTATTTACAACGAAATAATCTCTTGAGCTCACTCATTACTTGATTCAAGTTCGCTCATCTCTCGGTGACTTACAAGGATTTGGTGATATTTGCTTATTCGGCTTATCCTTTGATTATCTAATTGATTGTACCGTGTATAACATTATTTATGTGTTGATTACATTTGAAAATATTTATTGCACATAAATATTGGGAGAAATCTGAAAGTCAAATTTACTAAAATTGGAGATTTCGTGATAGGAGCTTAGAACTTTGTTATCTATACTAGAATAACTCCTCTAATTAGCAATATCCCTTAAATTACCATATTATTTAGGGATTTGCATCTATACATGATCTTTTGATCATAATTTGTAACTGTGCTTGAGAATTCCTTGAGAGGGAATTATTTGGATTAGGGAGAATGTTTTGTCCTAATCTGGTTGAGTAAAGGAGACTTCAATCAGTTAGATTGAAAGAGAAAAGGGTGGACGTAGGACTCAAGGATTAAGTGTCGAACCACCGTGGTAAATCTGGTGTTTGTTCCTTTGCTCTCCATTGATTTAAATATCTCTTAATATTTGCTGCTTTTTACTTTATTAATTGTTTGATACTAACCAATTAACTCATTTGATATACATATGTGTGTGAAAATATTCTAAATAACTTATTGCCTAATCTAGAAATAAAGCATCATTTGGTTGAAATTTGCTTACTTGATACTAGTGTTACTTGTGTGACTTGTCTATATAATTAGATTAAATTTTTACTGCTAAGAATAGCATAATATTGTTAGTTTAACAATTCAACCCCCTTCTTGTTAAGCCATAAAACCTAACAATTAGCATCTAGAGTCAAGTTCTTTGATTAAAAGGATTAACATCCTAGAGTAGATCCATATTATGGCTTCTGACAAAGGTTTAGTTATTATAGGGTTTAATAAACCTCCTATGTTTGATGGCATTAATTTTAGGCATTGGAAACAATTAATGCAAGTCTTTGTAATAGGCCAAGATCCAGAAGCTTGACAAGTAATTAGGAAGGGTATTACATTACCCATGACTAATGAGTTGACAAAAAATGAAGCTAAACTGATAAGGTTAGATGTTAAGTCCATGAATATGATCTATAGTGGTCTTAGAGCACATGAGTTTAATAAAGTATCCTCTTGCCTCACCGATAAAGAGGTTTGGGATAAATTAGAAGTCACCTATGAAGAAACCAAAAAGGTAAAGATTTCTAAAGTCACTATGCTTATACATAACTATGAATTGTTTGTTATGAAAGATTCTAAAACTATTAGTGACATGTTTGGTAGATTTACCAAAATTATTTTTGACCTTAAATTGTTAGGAAAAACCTACACAAATGAGGAAATGGTAAGAAAAATGTTAGTATCCCTACCCAAAAGTTGGGTTCCTCAGAAGATGGCCATAGAAGAAGCTTATGACCTAGATGTGCTGACCTTAGATGACTTGCTAGGTTTTTTTAAAACTCATGAAATGTAACTTATAAGAAGAGAAAAAGAGAAGGAAAATAGAAGATCACTTGCATTTAAATTGGAAGTTGAAAAGGTTGAAGAGGAAGAATTAGAAAATGATGAAGTAACTCTTATAGCTAGGAGATTTAGAAAATTTCTAAGAAGAGGATTAAGTAAAAATATAAGGCAAACTAGGAGAAAAGAATCAAATGAACCTAGAAAAAATGTGTGTTATGAGTGTAGAAAATCAGGATACATCAAGGTTGATTGTCTAGTGATCAAGAAGAGAAACAACAAGAACAAAAAGAAAGCTATGACTACTAGCTGGGATGATGAGAACCCCTCATCTGATGAAGAAGCTCAAGAAGAAGTTACACACCTATGCCTAACCGCAATAGTAACTCTTGAGGAAGACAATAGTGAGGTAAGTGATTCTGAACTATTTCTTTATATAGACACTAGATTAGAAATTGCATTTTCTGATTTAGTTGAGTATGCAAATAGATTAAAAGATAAATACAGAAGTTAAAAGCAAAAATTAAATATGAAAAACAGAAAATGTTGACTTCTGCACATGCTAATCAAAATGTTTTAACTAATATACATAATAAACAAAGCATAGCAACCACTACATGTAGAGATGTAATTGAACAGAAAAATGCTTTTATTTTAGTGCATGATAACATCAGTATCCTTGCTAATGCATATGTGAAGTATGATGCATATATGAATGATATATATGAGAAACAAAATAAATTTGAACACATGAACATAGAAACAAAAACTTCCTGTGATAACAGTGCATGTACTAATGTTGAAATATATGTTGAAAATTACTCATATGTATATGTTGAAAATCCTAAAAGTAGAATCCTTGAGCTAGAAAAAGAAAATGCTGATTTGATGTCAAAACTCGATGCAACTAATTTGTTGTTAAAGAAATTCACAAAAGGAAATGGCATGTTAGATAAGATTTTAAATTCTTAAAGAGGTATATATCACAAAGCAAGACTAGGATATAAATTGAATGACAAATTGAAATCATTTACTCATTTCTTTAAAGAAAAAGAATGTTCAATTCCGCTGTATAATAGTAAATGTTCTTTTTGCAATTATATTGGTCATATATTTGATAAATGTCCCATAAGACTTAGAAAGACTTTCAAAGTAAAGAAACTTTGGCTGCCTAAGAATGACAAGAATCTAAGTCCAACTAACACTTACGGACCCAAAATAAAAAGGGTACCAAGCACTTCAACGATCAAATTTGTTTCTGTAGGTTATGAGTGCACAAGTGAAAAACAAAAAGTTTAAAAACATGTGGATTCTAGACAGTGGATGTTCTTGGCACATGATTGGGATGAAGGAGCTCTTCTCAACACTTGAGTTGAAAAATGGAGGTACGGTATCTTTTGGAGATAACTCCAAAGGAAGAATAAAAGGAATGGGAACAATAGATAATCATAATACCCTACTTATATGTGAAGTTTTGTTTATAGATGAGTTAAAATTTAATCTATTTAGCATAAGTTAGTTATGTGATAAAGGATTCAAGATAAAATTTGGAAAAGAAAATTGTCTTGTTGAGCATGCTGAACATAAAATGAAGATTGTTGGAAGTAGAAAAGATAACATCTATGTTCTTGATTTGAGTGAATTGAATGTTGAACAAACATGCTTGGTTGTGAATAAAAATGTTGATGCTTGGTTGTGGCATAGAAAGCTAGGACATGCGGGTCTAGGCTTAATAGAAAGATTGTATAAGCATAAACTAGTGAAAGGTCTTCCATCTCTAGAGTTTAACAATGATAGATTATGTGAAGCTTGCATTAAGGGTAAACATACACAAAGTAGCTTCAACTCAAAGCTTGTGGTGAGTACATCTAGACAATTAGAGACACTACACATGGACCTTTTTGGTCCTATGAGAACAGCAACACTAAATGGTAAATATTATGTCTTAGTCATTATAGATGATTATTCTATATTTACATGAACATATTTACTTACTAAAAAGGATGAGGCATTTGAGAAGTTTTATGAATTTTGTAAAATGGTTCAAAATGAAAAAAGATATTTCAATCATAAAAATAAGAACTGATCATGGTGGTGAGTTTGAAAACTAACTTTTTGAAAAATTTTGTTTAGAAAATGACATTTCACATAACTTTTTAGCTCCTAAAACACCACAACAAAATGGTGTAGTTGAAAGGAAAAATAAAACTCTTCAAGATATGGCTAGGACCATGATGTGTGAATATAACCTTTCAAAATATTTTTGGGAAGAAGTTGTAAACATTGCTTTTTATATTTCAAATCGTGCTCTATTAAGATCGATTTTAAGAAAGACACCTTTTGAACTATTCTTTGAAAGAAAACCAAACATGTCATATTTCCACGTTTTTGGTAGTAAATGTTTTGTTTTAAATCATGGAAAAGAATCACTTGGAAAGTTTGATTCTAAAAGTGATGAAGCAATCTTTCTTGGATATTCTCATATAAGTGAGGCATATAGGGTGTTCAATAAACGAACCTTAGTTTAAAAGAGTCAATCCATGTTAAGTTTAAGGATGATTGTCACGGTATTCAAGAAACCGAAGAGAACATTAGATCTAAAAGTGTTCCAAATAGGGCTGAAGTTGAGAGGGAGTCTGACATTAGGGAACCTTCATTTCCTAGAGTAAGAAATGAAGTAGATTAGGATCACATCATAGGAAATCCTAATGTTAGAGTGAGTACAAGGTCTCGGGTTCACAACACTTATGAACATCAAGCCTTTATATTCCAAGTGAAGCTAAAGAAAGTAGATGAGGCTCTTGAAGATGAAAATTGGTTCCTTGCTATGCAAAAAGAATTAAACCAATTTGAAAGAAGTAAGGTTTGGAATCTAGTTCCTAGACCAAATGATCATTTGGTTATAGGCACCAAATGGGTATTCAAAAATAAACTAGATGAAAATGGTACTATCACTAGAAATAAGGCTAGATTAGTAGCACAAGGATATAGTTGAGAAGAAGGAATTGACTATGATGAAAACATTTGCACTAGTGGCTAGATTAGAAGCAATTAGGATCATACTTGCCTTTGCTTATTGTATGAACTTTACTTTGTTTCAAATGGATGTCAAAAGTGATTTTTTAAATGGTATTGTAAAGGAGGAGGTGTATGTTGAACAACCACCTGGATTTGAAGATCCAATGCATTCAAATCATGTGTTTAAACTTTCAAAAGTTTTTTATGGTTTGAAACAAGCTCCATGGGCATGATATGATAAACTAAGCTCCTTTTTGATTATAACAATTTTAGAAAAGAGAAAATGGACAATACTTTATTTATAAAGAACAAAGAAAAATAAATTTTAATTGTTCAAATATATTTTGATGACATTGTGTTTGGTTCTACAAATTCTACACTATGTGAAGAATTTGCTGTATGCATGCAAAGTGAATTTGAAGTGAGCATGATGGGTGAGTTAACATACTTTCTTGGGTTGCAAATCAAACAAACAAACAAAGGAACCTTTATAAGTCAAACAAAATACACAAGTGAATTGCTCAAGAAATATAAGATGCGTGACTTTAAACTAATGAATACACCTATGAGCACTTCCTTATCACTATCCAATGAAGAAAATGGAAGTAGCATAGACACTAAATCATATTGTGGAATGATTGGTTCTTTGCTATATTTGACTGCATCTAGACCTGATATTATGTTTAGTGTATGCTTGTGTGCTAGGTATCAATCCAATCCTAAAGAAGAACACCTAGTCTCTGTTAAAAGAATCTTTAGATACCTTAGAGACACAGTTTCTTTAAGAATATGGTATCCTAGAGATACAACCTTGAACTTGCATGCCTTTAGTGATTTAGATTATGTTGGCTGCAAATTAGATAGGAAGAGTACGAGTGGTGGATGTCATTATCTCATAAACATGTTTCTTTCTTGACACTCCAACAAACAAAATTGTGTAGCTCTTTCCTCCACTGAAGTTGAATATATAGCTACTACTTGTAGTTGTGCTCAAACATTGTGGATAAAACAACGATTAAAGGATTATGGCATATTATCACAGAAAGTTCCATTAAAATGTGACAACACTAGTGCAATTGATCTCACTGAGAATCCTATACAGCACTTTAAAACGAAACACATAGAAATTAGACATCATTTCATTAGAGATCATGTTCAAAAAAGACATGTTGTGCTTGAATTTGTGTGTATTGATCAATAAATTGCTGATATCCTAACCAAACCTTTATCTAAAGAAAGGTTTTATGCTTTTAGAAGAGAACTTGGAATGTTAGTCCTTGAAAATATTTTAATTCTCTATTCTTTGTTACTACCATTTCTCTGCTCTTTTACTGTTACACAAATTGCTCAGTTTAAGGGGGAGTGACTCTATTTATACTCCAACAACATCTGGTTAGAGCTCTAACCTTATCTTTCTACTGGCCATTTTTACATTCTATCGTGATTACTTGCATGTTCATCTTTTTACTTATGATAGAAAAGGGGAAAGAATAATGTGCACATGTGAAGTCTTATTTTTGACTTTATAAGTGTAGAATGTGGGATATCTCTCTAACACCCTTGCTTGTTAAGTCTCACATGTTCTATGGTGTTCAAAATATATTAGAAACATGCATAGGACTTGCTTGTTGATTCTGATCACATGAATAGTAATTGTGAATCTGATTATGCGATGATCAACTTTTGCAATGCCTAATGCCTAGTTATGTTCTCATGAAAAACATGATTAGTAATTGGTGAGTTATTTGGTGACATGTGCCATACTATTGAGATATTTTGTCATCATCAAAAAGGGGGAGATTGTTAGAAATTAAGGGTTTTGTTATGATAAAAATATATTTGTGAATATAATTCTTAAATATGTTTTTTATAGGTGCAAAAGAAAATCATAGGAAGTAAAAAGTGTACAAATTATAATATCAATTAATGATATTATAAAGTGACCGGGTTCCTACATTCCTTCATAAAACATCTTCTTAAAGTACTTTTTGAGAAATATATTTGTATATGATGCTGATGCCAAAAATATATTAGAACATTTTTTTAAGAAAAATGATACTTGGCTTTATGCACTTGTAGGAACATGAGGAGCCTTGATTCTAGCTTGATTTTAATTCAAGCTAAGATATATATTACACTATAATGTGAACTTGCTAAAAACTCATATTATTGGACCGTGCTTACATTATTGGACTATGTTCATATTGTCGGACCTTGATGATGATATTAGATTATAATTACGTGTTGGACTTTACACGCTACTAGACCATTGATTTGTGACACAGCCCACATCTGATGTAGAAGCCCTACCTACTTCTTACTCTGATCACTTGATGCTACGGCATTGTCTAACTTATCAGAGTCGCATTTGCTATAGTGTCATCTAACTTATCAGAGGCGCATTTACTACAGCATCGTCTAACTAATCAGAGGTATGCATAAGAAAGGTCTCGACTATGTGTCCTAGTCGTTGCCTTTTGAAGATAAATAAGCCTTCGGTGACACCTTTGTTCTCTCTAGTGCCGAATCCTTAACATAAGGATTTTGGAGGAGACTGGATGTCAAAATGGTCAGATTTTAACTTTGAGAAGTGATATGAGGTTGATTTGATAAATAGTTTACTATTCCTAATAGGAAGAAGGCTACGACTCAGGTTTGATCTAAAGGTCATAGATTTGTTCTCTATTTAAAGGGACGCATGCGTGAAGAGATTGATTGATTGATGATATACAACCATTTAAAGTGTTCTCTTTACAATGAAACAATCTCTTGAGCTCACTCATTACTTGATTCAAGTTCGCTCATTTCTTGGTGACTTACAAGGATTCAGTGGTATTTACTTATTTGGCTTATCCTATGATTATCTAATTGATTGTACCGTATATAACATTATTTATATGCTGATTACATTTGAAAATATTTATTGCACATAAATATTGGGAGAAATCTGAACCTCTAATTTACTAAAATTGGAGATTTCGTGATAGGAGCTTAAAACTTTGTTATCTATACTAGAATAGCTCCTCTAATTAGCAATATCCCTCAAACTATTATTTAGGGATTTGCATCTGTACATGATCTTTTGATCATAATTTGTAACTGTGCTTGAGAATTCCTTGAAAGGGAATTATTTGGATTAGGAAGAACATTTTTTCCTAATCTGGTTGAGTAAAAGAGACTTCACTCGGTTGGATTGAAGAAGAAGAGGGTGGACATAGTATTCAAGGATTGAGTGCTGAACCACCATGGTAAATATGGTGGTTGTTTCCTTGCTTTCCATTGATTTAAATATCTCCTAATATTTGCTGCTTGTTACATTATTACTTGTTTGATACTAACCGATCAGCTCATTAGATATACATATGTATGTTAAAATATTCTAGATAACTTGCTACCTAATCTAGAAATAAAGCGTCATTTGGTTGAAAATTACTTACTTGATACTAGTGTTACTTGTGTGACTTGTCTATATATTTGGATTAAATTTTTACTGCTAACAATAGCATAATATTATCAGTTTAACAATTTAACCCCCTTTCTTGTTAAGCTATAAAACCCAACACTTTTCACATATGAAGAAGTTGCTGGCTATTGTGATGATAATGCAAAAATGGAGATCTTATATGTTAGTTAATCATTTTATAATCAAAATTGATCATTCTAGTTTGAAAAATTTGTCAAAACACAGAGTTACTACACCTACACAACATAAATGGCTTACCAAGCTCTTACGGTTTAATTATAAGATTTAGTACCATAAAGGTAATGAGAATCAAGTAGTAAATACACTTTCTATGTTTCCTTTAGAAGCTAAAAACTTAGAGTTACAAGCTACCTTTACCTTTGAGCCACTTTGGGTTTAACTGGTGTTGTAGAATTATGAAGGGGATGAAAAATTAAAGCCCATTCTAAAAGGCCTTGCCATGAATCCTGCTAGTCATTTACGATATAGTTTGAGCAATGGGGTGTTGAGGTACAATGGTAGAATAGTGGTGGGGAACCATGGAACATTGCATGAAACCATTATCTAACACTTACATGATTCAGGAATAAATGGTCATTCAAGTATTTCTTGGCCTGTTATAAAAAAAATGGTAGTTACATGTGTATATTAGTGTGACATTTGTCAAAAGTATAAGTATAACAGACTTAAAGTGAAATCCGTTCAGCATTCAGTTTCAAGCTAGAAACTGAATTAGCCTTCCAACCAGGATTACTTCGAGGGACTAACTTTAAGATGAAAACAAAAGTGTTGAGTATAATAAAAGTTTGGGTGAATTCTATGAGGAAAGAAGCTAAGAGGTTTCCTTTATATTGATGTTAGCCTTTTCTTGAGAATTCAAAGTAGTATTGGTTACACATTTATGATAGACGTTACTTAGAATTTAAACTAGGATCATTGAATCGGTACATTTATAATTCCAAATCGTAGACATCTACATTAAGACTAATGTTATAATTATAAATATTAGATCATAGCAATAATATTATTTAATAACATAGTTGTTACAATCATAATAAGAAAGTAACGTTCCCTTTTATTAAAGAGGTTAGTTACATTTAAAGAAATTCAATTACAATGAATGAAAATGGCAACTAGGATAGGCACCACCTAAGTAGATGACCTAACAACAAAGAAAACTAGGTTGGGTGGAATCGTACTTGCACAACTTAGTTCATTAGCCTATACTACTAGTCTAGCACATAGGAGTCTAACTTTTACTCACTTAGCCAACTTGTCAACATGTACTACCAATCTAGAACATAAGTCTAAAATAATAGTGTGCACTCATTAATTACAACCATTATTGCTTCTAAGTCAGGCATGACAAGAGATTAGTATGGATTTCATTAAAAGGTTGCCCAAAAGTAATGGTAAGGATACCATTTTTGTGGTAGTAGATTGTTTCACAAAGTCTGCCCACTTGATAGGGTTAAGTCACCCTTTCTCAGCTTCTCAAGTGGCCATTGCCTTTATGGATAGAGTGGGAAAATTGCATGGTTTCCAACAATAATAATGAGTGATAAAGATGTCTTATTTCTAAGTAAATGTTAGGAAGAATTATTTAGGATTTTAGGTGTGAAACTCCATCATGGTACATCCTATCACCCTTAAATAGATGGATAGATAGAAAGAGTAAATTAGAATTGGAATAGTATCTAAGATGCTCTAATGGAGAAAGGCCTAAGAAATGGTATTCATGGCTTGTCTTGGTAGAGTGTTGGTACAACACCAATTACCATCCTTTCCTTCAAATGACCCTTTTTAAACCCTTACATGGTTATAAGCCAAGCCAACCTCCTTATCATAACTATGGTGCCACTAATGATGAGATTGCTAAGGACTTTTTACAAGAGTGTGTGTAGAAGGTACAGTTGGTCCATTCACATCTTTAGGCTAGTCAAGCCTGCATGGAAGCTTATGCAAACAAAAACTGAACAACAGTGGGATAAAGTGTGTATTTGAAGATCTAGCCCTATTGCTAGTATTCTTTATCATAGAGGCAAGATTGTAAGCTATCCCCATTTATTATTGTTGGCATGGCTTAACCCAACAAGAGGGGAGGAGGGGTTGGATTGGGTTATTCTTACTCATGCTAAAAAGTTAACAATATATAAAAACAATGCACAAAATTGTTTAGGTGGTTCAACCTCCTTTTAAACCTACTTCCACCTTTTCTTACCAATAGTAAGATAATCCTTTTACTACTTTATGAAAGTTGTACTCCTATAGTTTAGTACACCTTGGCCTTTTGTTCATTGAACACAAAGATCTACAATCCACTTCTTAAATAACCAGCCACACATAGCTTTTCAATACAACACAATAACAACTTAAGACTATATGGTCTCAATAGCAAACAACTATAGCTTATAATTTATTGTTACAAGCAAAATCACACTTTACAACTTGCTTTTACAAATCAAAAGCTCTATTAAGCTTACACCATTAGTACTTCTTCTATCCAGTTTGCATCCAATATAATCAACATCAATGTAAAAATGTAAATCAAAGGTGGATCCCTTAGGATACCACATCCCTAGATTTGTCATATCCTTTAGATATCTAAAAATATGTTTGACCAATGTCAAGTGAACTTCTTTCGGATGTGCTTGATTTCGAGCATAGAAACAAACACTAAATAAAATGTCAAGTCTAGATGTTGTTAGACATAACAAAGATCTGATCATGCTTTTGTATAGTTTGAAGTCTATTTCTGTGCTATTATCTTCCAATTCAAGTGTGAGAGAAGTGCTCATGGGCATAGATATAACTTTAACATTCTCAAAAGTAAGCAATTTTAAAATCTCCTTTATGAACTTGGACTAACAAATGAATATACCACGTTTAGTTTGCTTGATTTACAATCCAAGGAAGTAATTCAACTCACCCATAATACTCATTGCAAACTCCTCTTTCATTTTATTTGCAAGTTCTTTACATAGCTCATCTTTTGTTGATCCAAAGATGATATCATCCATATATACTTAAGGAATTAACTTATCACCCCCTTGATTTTTAACAAAAAGTGTATGATCTATTCTTCCTTTCACGGACCCATTTTGAAGTAAGAAATTACTTAGTTTTTTATACCAAGCCTGTGAAGCTTGCTTTAACCTATACAAAGCTTTATTCAATTTTAAAACATGATTAGGCAATAAAGGATCTTCAAACCCTAGAGGTTTTTTAACATACACATCTTCTTTGATTATCCCATTTAAGAATGCACTTTTAACATCCATTTGATATAATTTAAAATCTTTGTAACAAGTAAGTGCAGGCAACACCTTAATAACTTTTATTTTAGCCACGAAAGCAAATGTTTCATCATAATCTATGCCCTCCTCTTGACTATATTCTTGAGCTACTAACCTAGCTTTGTTTCTTGTAACTATGCCATACTTATCCATCTTATTTCTATATTCCCACTTAGTTCCTATCATTGTATGATATATTGGTTTTGGCACCAATGTCCATACCTTACATTTTACAAATTGATTCAATTCTTCCTACATGACCATTATCCAATCTTTATCCTTAAGTGCTTCATCAATCCTTTTTGGTTCAATTTTTGATAGAATAGCTACAAACTCATAGATATTTCTAGTTTTTGATATGGTAGATACTTTATTAATACTATATACTATTTGAGATAGATCCATTTCATTTCTAACTCTAGGAAAACTAGGTTATGTTTATTCATTTTCGACTACAAGCTCATTTTCCTATCCCTTATTTATTTCTATATGTTCAATAAGCTACATGGTAGAAGCTTCTTCTTAACTATTTCCTAGATTTACAAGTTTTATTCCATCCTCATCAAAGACTACATGAATGGATTCTTCTACTACAAGAGTTCACTTACTATACATCTTATAAGCTTTACTAGATTGAGAATATCTTAGGAAAATGGCCTCGTCACTTCTAGAATCAAACTTCCCCAAAGATTATTTTCCATTATTCAAAACCAAACATTTACATCCAAAAGAGTGTAAGTATGAAATGTTGGGCTTTTTTTTTTTTCAAAAAACAATTCAAAAGAAGGTTGTTTCAATATTGGTCTAATAAACACTTGGTTTGAAATGTAACATGTGGTATAAGCAACTTCCCCTTAAAAATATTTTGGTAAATTTTTATCACACAACATTGTTCTAGCCGTCTTTCGAATTGTTCTATTTTTCCTATCTATCACTCCATTTTGTTGTGGTGTCCTAGGAGATGAAAAGTTGTGCCTAATACCATTTTATGTGAGTTCTAGCCATCTTTTGAATTGTTCTATTTTTCCTATCTATCGCTCGATTTTGTTGTGGTGTCTTAGGAGATGAAAAATTGTGCCTAATACCATTTTATGTGCAATAATTTTCAAAGTATCTATTTTCAAATTCCCCATCATGATTAGTTTTGATTTTACATATGATGAGCCATTTTTCATTTTGAATATTTTTGCAAAAGTAGACAAACTTATTGAAAGTTTCATCCTTGCTAGACAATAAGTATATCCAAATGTATCTAGAGTAGTCATCCACAGTAACTAATGCATACCTATTATTTCCTAGGCTTGGTGTCCTAATTGGCCTAAAAAGATCCATATGTCTGAGCTATAATGGTCATGTGATGGTTACATCCTCCTTTGATGTAAAACTCAATTTATGTTGTTTTCCTTTCACACATGCATGACAGATCCTATTTTCATTAAACTTTTTCTTAGGCAATCCTAGAACTTGTTCTTTTCTTCAAAGTTTTTATATGGTTTTAATACCAGCATGCCTTAGTCATTTATGCCACAACTAACAATCATTAGAGTTATTCATAGCAAGACGTGTCTCACTTTTAAAAGTTAAATGCAAATTTATAACATAAATGTTTCCTACTCTTTTCCCAACTAATCTTACATTCCTCTTATTACTTTTGATAATGTAGCTAGATGATTTGAACCTAATACTGAACACTTTATCACACAATTGCCTAATGCTCAACAATTTATATTTCAAACCACATACAAATATCACATTAGCAATATGGAAGGAATTTAGATTACCTATAATACCGTAACCCTAAATTTTTCCTTTGGAATTCCCTCCAAAAGATACCTTTCCTCTAAGTTGTTCATTTATAATTGAAAAGTCATCCTTTTCTCTAGTCATATGATGTGAATAGCATTGTCTAGGTACCATTAGGAAGATTGTTGCACTTTATATTTTTCAATGGAAACCTGTAGACACAAATGTAGTGGTTAGAGTTCTAGGTACCCATCTTGTCTTGGGTCCTTCACAGTTAGTATCACAAATAAATTGATGAATCCACTTTTGTTTAATTTTATAAGGTATGTTTAGTATATTGGGACAATTTGAAATATGGTGACCAACATATTTGTAAAATTTACACACTAAGTTATTTCTAGCATGTGCACAATTTGTTTGAAAAAGTTTTGTAAAGATCTTTGCTTTTAGATTCTAATTATAGCCTAGTCCAGCTTTATCATATATCCCTTGTTGTGATGTTAGAATATTTTCAACCATCTTATTCCCATAAGCAAAAGACTTTAAGATATTTTCTATATTTTCAACCTTTTCTTTAAGTAGTCTTTTCATTTTCAATATTAGTTTTACATACAAAATCTGTTTTTATTTTATAATTCTTTTCTTTTATCATTTTATTTTCTGATTCAAGCATAGCACATTTATTTTTCAATTTCCTAGCATAAAATAGTAACTTAGAAAATATCGATTTCACATTTCATTAGTCAAATCATTAGAAAGCAAAGATTTTACCTTTGTTTCTTCATTTGCCATTAGACTTTTCAATTAGACACAGATTTGCTTTTCAGTTTTTGGTTCCTCTTCTTCAAATGAAGAAGAAGGGGATGACTCATTTTCCCATGCTTCCATCATTACCTTGTTCTTGTATTTTTATGCTGTTCCACCTTTATTTTTCAATTTGGGACAGTTAGCTCTGATGTGACTAGGTTTCCTACACTCAAAACACATGTTGTCTCTAGGATCTAGTATTTCCTTCCTTTTTCCTTTTTTCTCTCCTATAGATTTTTCTAAATTTTTTATAGCTAACATTGCTAACTCATCTACCTTAGATTTAGATATGGAGCTATCTTTTACAATTGCCTTAAAAGTTGCATTTCTATATGCCTTAGCCTCTTCATTTTCAATTTCCCCATGTTTAAGGTTCAGTTCATATGCCTTGAGAGATCCTAACAATTCATCAAGAGATAATTTATGTAGATCATGAGCTTCCTAAATAGCTACTTTCTTTACATCCCATATTTTAGACAAGCATCCTAACACCTTCTTAACCAACACACTATTCTTATAGATTTTTCCAAGTAATTTCAACTCATTCACAATATCACTAAATCTTTAAAACATCTTAGTTATGGTTTCATACAAAATAATTCATATTCTTGTACAAGCAATGATATTCTAAAGGTTGTAACTTTGCTTGTTCCTTCAAATTCAACTTCTAACTTTTTCCAAATTTCATTTATAGTTTCAAATGAAGAAATCTTGTTATATTCAGCCACATATACACTGTTAAGATCAAAGTCACCTAAGAAAGGGGGTTGAATTAGGTGTGTCTGATTTTTCTTTTAATTTTTGATGAACAATTAAATATGCAGCAGAAACAAGCAAATTGGACACCATAAATTTTAAAGTGAATTAGGCTTCTCAATAGGCTCGACTCCACCTCCTTTAGTAAAATCATTAAAGGGTACCTTTGATATTCACAATTACAAATGTAGGGTAATCCTAGGATTACAATCTAACCTCAAACAATCTAGTATTTCAAACACAATTGTAACAATTTACTTCAACAATCAAAAAGTATATGATGAAGCACAAGATTGAAGTAAACAACTAAACCCCCTATTGCTTAGGGTAAATACAAGCAGTAATAAAGTATATTCTAAAGAACACTATTGCTTGTAAAATAAATGAAACCTTCTTATAGAATGTAGACCTTTTGAATCGATTTCAAGATAGCTTCAAAATTCTCATTCAATTGGATGGACCTTCTTTAAGATTGGCTTATTTTCTTATAGAACTCTAGCCCTCCAACAGTAACCTTTTGCAATTAATATTGTTATCATTTACCCATGAATCATAGAAGAAATTTCTTTAAGAATCAAGGTACTATCATGGAAGATTTTGGGGATTTGATTTTGAGAGGAGGAAGACAAATTTTGCGATTATGTTCGGCCCTTTCCTTTTTCTATTTTCCTTTTAAGAAGCACAACGATGTTCTAGGTTCTTTGGAGGTGTAAGTCGCAAGAGATAGGTCGTGGGTACTTGGGTATTCTCTGTGTGGAGTCAGATCCGAGTTACGTTTCGCTTGGATATCCAAAGTTTTGTTAGGTGCCTAGGCTGGAAATTCTATAAATTAAGGGAGATGTGGAGAGTTCATAAGACGCTTAAAAAAAATCCTCATAAGAAAACTCTCGAAATTCCTTGCTTGATAATCTCGTCAAGCTAATGTATAAGAAGGAAACTAAAGGAGAAACACTATACTTAGATGATTGGATTCCACGTTTTTGATCTTTGACATAGATGCTAAGAACAATACATGCCTTTTGCTCTTAATTTTGTTCATTTATTGTTTTTGTTGTTCTTGATATGTCTATATAAATCTTCGATTTTTTGCCTCATTGGAGATGAACTTTCGTTTTCAATAACAAGTGACAAGTGTCATTATCATCTTTGTACATAAAAGAGGCAAATGGAGGCACGGTGTAGCAGAGCTGATCAACACAACGAGAACATTACATGAAACACGTGGTGAAAATTTAACTTTCTGTGTGTCCATGACACTTGCAATGTGTCAATTAAAACCCTTCTAGGCATCAAGTTTTTTATGAATGGTGTTCATTAAAACTTTTTTTTCCCTTTTTCTTTTAACTCACACAGGGGGTGGAGACGAGGGAACTGAATCCATTAAGCTTTAGGTTCGAAGTTGTTTATTAATGGTCTCCACTATGAATAGTAAAACTTTGTCGTATAAATAGGGGCATATTTCCATGTGAGAGGTATCGAACATTTGCATCCCGTTCCTTTTTTTTTTTGCGGTCAACCTTGTCAACCTTGTCAACCTTTTATTATTCTTGTCGTTGTATATAACTTGTGGTTGTAATTGGTCAATTAGTAATTGGTTTAGAACTTTTCGCTGGGTATAACTTGTCCTTGTGAGGGGCATCAATCAACTAGTAATTGACCAATTACAATGACAAATTATACATAACAAAATGCTTACAACAACGAGAATATTAAAAGATTGACAAGGGTGAGAGCAAAAGGAAAGAACGGGAAACAGACGTTCAATACCTCTCATATGAAATATAATCTTATTTATATAACAAAGTTTTACTATTTATAATGGACGCCTTGAATAAACGACTCGATACCAAAAAGCTTAATGGACCCCATTTATACACAAATTTACACCTAAAAGGATTTAGTTGACCCATTGCAAGTGTGATGGACGCGAAGAAAGTTAAATTTTCTCCATATGTTGATGATCTCTACGAAACCTTGCCGCCTTTATGTACAAAGATGATAGTTACACTTGTTATAAATATAGTTATAACACAAATTGCTATATCTAATATAGTTATGTAAAAAGTAAGGAACTTCCCATATTTATACACAAATAGAATGATCTTTACAAATATGGTTATATTCCCTCTTCTAATTTTTGCTGGCCAATAGTAAAACTTTGTTGTATAACTGGGGGCATATTTCCACGTGAGAGGTATCGAACATTTCCTTGTCAACATTTAGTTGACACATGGCAAGTGTAATGGACATCAAGTTAAATTTTCCTCATGTGGTTCATGTAGTTTTCTCCGTGTGTTGATGTGCTCTCCGAAACCGTGCCTCCATTTGCCTCCTTTATGTACAAAGATGATAGTGACACTTGATATAAATATAGTTATAGCAGAAATAACTATATTTAATATAGTTTTGTACAAAGTGAGGAACTTCCCGTGTTTATACACAAATAAAAGAATCTTTACTAATGTTGTTATATTCCTTCTTGTAATTTTTGATAGCCAATAGTAAAACTTTGTTGTATAAATACTGGCATAATTCCATATGAGAGGCATGGAATATTAGCAACACGTTCTTTCTTTTTGTTGTCACCCTTGTCAACCTTTGATCATTCTTGTCTTTGTAAACTTTTCACTATGCATTTCTTCTTGTTGTAATTGGTCAATTACTAATTGGCTTAGAACTTTTGATGCGTGATGGGCAATGTAGTGAGCTTTGGACTATAAAATATTGGCAACAAATAACAACAGAAATTTTGGAAATTGAAAGTGCTGGAAAGGTAAAGACTAGAAAATAAATGACTAAAACATAAAGATGTTGCAAGAATGTAAAAGGTTGAAAAAAATGAAATTCTTTTTAACCTCAAAAGTTCTCAAAAGTATGCTTACAACTGAAATAACACTCTCTATAAATAAACAACTAAACTTAATTCTAAAAGGATCAAGAATCCTTAAAACCTAATCTTGATAATTTCTAGGATCCCTAAAATCATGGAAATCAATATCCTAACAAATCATGGATAGGATCCCAATAAATTAAAGATCTTAACAAATAAGAAAATCATAGATAATTAAGAACCTTAGCAATTTAAAAACTCTAAAATAATAGTTAAGAAATCTTAAACATATCAAAATTCTTAAAGAATCTCTGAAAAGTCCTTCAAGTTTAGGCTTCTTAGACCCATTCGATCATGTTGTGACCTAAACATTTAATTGTTAAGATACTCAACAAGGCTAGGCTATTAGCATGGGTTAGTATAGTTGCTCCCGTATCAACTTTTCATTGGGTAACACTTGTCCTTGTGAAGGGCATTAATCAACTAGTAATTGACCAATCACAACGACAAGTTATATACAACAAATGGCTTACAACGACATAATATTAAAAGGTTGACAAGGGTGAGAGCAAAAGGCAAGAATGGGATTCAAATGTTTAATACCTCTTACATGGAAATATACTCCTATTTATCCAACAAAGTGTTACTATTTATAATGGACACCATGAATAGACAACTTGACACCTAAAAGCTTATCGGACACCATCTTAGACAACTTGACACCTATACCTAAAAGCTTAATGGACACTATTTATAGACAACTTGACAACTAAAGGGCTTTAGTTGACACAATGCAAGTATGACGACCACATAGAAAGCTAAATTTTCTCCACATGTTGATGAGCTTTATGAAACCTTGTCTCCTTTTTGCCCATTCCCGCGAGCCACCACGCGGTGAGCTGCTATTGGGTATCAAGCTACCCGTATCAGGCTGCCCATAGCAACGTTAAGCAGCCTGTGGACACATGGCTCTCCACCATTAGGTTTCATCTTTGTTCATATTTATTGTTCATTGGTGTGAGTACGGACAAAGAATTGAATTTAATCATTAAACTCATTGGGCCTATTCTAGAAGTAAGCAGGAAGGCTTATGTTGGGTTTGGGCTTTTAAAGCCCTAGTAGGCCCATGCTAATGGATGAGAACACTATGTAAGTGTGTTCTGAATTTATTGGTATAAATTTAGGCCAACCTGATCCAAGTTTTATGGCATTTTATTTGATATCTAGAGCTCTACGAAAGACCACTTTTTGGGTTGGCGTGGGTGGGGTGTTCGAATTAGTTAGAATTATTATGTTTGTTTGACGCACATTTATTTATGTATTATATATATGGTGTTTATTTTCAAAGAGCGTTGTTCGCTCAAGGATTGTACATTGCACATGTGAAATAGATACTAGGTGTGAGACTAGTATGTTAAAGGATATGTGTATGAAGCCTTGCACCGGTGGGTTTGTTGGTGCACGTGTGTATAAACCTTTACGCTAGTGGGTTTGTCAGTGTACGTGTGTAGGAAGGCATAAGCCGGTGGGTTTGTTGGTTTGAAATTCATATCATGAATTAAATAATTTATATATTTATATAAATTCATATCATCAATTAAATAATTTGTATAATATAAAATATACATATATGATTATAATACTATAAATATATGGGCAGAGTTATTTGGGCCCGTACATTTTAGGTATTGTTGGTGGACTTCAATTGTGATTGAAATGGGCCAATTATATGTTGTTATAAATGGAGGCCCAAATGATGAGTGTGTTTGGCACATTTATTAAACGTCACATGTTTAATATGTTTGATTTGGCTACGATCATGGCAATAACGGATTTAATTGTGTATATGCGATTGTGTTAGCAATTAATTGGGATGTAAGTAATAGAAAAGATGTGATCAATAAGGTTAATAATAATATGGTCTTCATATTATTTATTGTACTTTATAGGTTACAAAACCCTGACTGAACATCCGAGTGATAGATAATTAAAGTAACCTACGGATGAGTAATGTCAAAACAAGTACATTTGCGTTGCATGCATGTATTGCATAGCCTCCTCAATGCTCCATACCTCAGGTGTGCACTGGTGGTCAGAGAAGTACACTTTTTTCATAGTTTGCTCTAGGAGCATACAATATCTAGTTGTTTGGAGGAATCTAGTTTATAGTACCAATTATGTTGAGCTGTTTTGGATGAATGGAGTAGATAGCCAAAGTTTTGCTCTCCAACATCATCTTGTTGATCGTCGCTCCATCCTCTATGGATGTGACACTCATGTAATGTGACAATCATGCATGGGCATTGCCTTGTGAAGGTGTATAGGTTGATGAGGCGTATCACCGATGCTGGACGGTCCATGCGGTGTTTCTTCTTCGCTGCAGCATGGAGTGGTGTTTGTGATGGGGGGGATAAGGGAGACATGGACATCAACGAAGATTGCATTTTTTGAATTTGGGGATGGTAATCCTTGGTTATCTGGCTTGGCCAAAACGGTTGCATATATAAAGTCATCCTTAAGCTTACATAGCATGATTGTAAGTATCCCGCGTCTAATTGTGCAATGGCGCACATATTTGATATTTGAAATGTATTTGTGTTATGCGCTAAATAGATCATACCAATGGGTAATTTCCTATGGGAAAGTCATTTAACACGTGGTACAAAGCATTATCTTTGTATGATTTACAATAAAGGTACCCACTGTAGTAATTGTATAAGCCAAGTTATTTGGCCTCGAAAGTTTTCCTGACATGGGATGGGCCTTCAATGACAATTGAAGAGGGTCGCATGCTTATATGGATCATTGAGTGCTTTGATGGACTTGGAGGCCCATTGAGTTAGGTCGAGGATGTTATACAAAGCATTGTCTTTGTATTCATTATAAGGTAGATGGGCCAAGAGTTTTGGCCCATTATTGTGGACTATGTTGACTACATAGTTGGTTAAATTAGCCTAAGTTTGTGATGGGTGGGAACACTATTTAAGTGTGTTTAAATTTATTGGTATAAATTTTGGCTCTATGCATACTTGGAGGAGAAGTCTTGTACGTCAAAGAAACTTTGTTTCATAGTATGGAATTTGCTCTAGAATTGGATGGGGATGTGGGGATGTGGAGATGTGGTTCGTTATCATGGTGAAGCTCGTTGGCAACTTGGAAGAATGTCAAGTTTCTATGTATTATAAGCTTTTTGATTTTATCAAGAGCAATTTCTTTGGAAATTAGACATTTTTGGTATGTGAGGAGAATTTTTTCGCATATATTCAAAAACTATAAGGTTTTTGAGACATGTTTTCATTGTTGGAAGGTGCGCATAGTGCACTATTTTAAAGGAATTGGGGATGTGTTCACAACGTAGTGTTTTTAAAGAAATTGGGAGAAATCCGTACTTACACCAGACTGTATACTTTGTATATAAGGTGGTGTTAGTGTGACTTATCACATGTCATGGGACAGGCTATATAATATTACTAGCCCGTTCCTATGAGCTGCCATGCGGCAAGCTGCTATTGTTGGTATGGGCAACCTATGGACACGTGGCTCTCCACCATTGGGTTTTATCTTTGTCCGTATTTACTATTCATTGGTATGAGTATGGACAAATAATTGAATTTAATCATTAAATTCATTGGGCTTATTTTGGAAGTAAGCAGGAAGGCTTATGTTGGGTTTGGGCTTTTAAAGCCTTGGTAGGCCTATGCTGATGGGCAAGAACACTATGTAAGTGTGTTCTAAATTTATTGGTATAAATTTAGGCCAACCCAATTCAAGTTTTATGGCATTTTATTTTATAGGTGGAGCTTTGCAAAAGACCACTTTTCGGGTTGGTGTGCATTAGGTGTTCAAATTAGTTAGAATTATTATGTTTGTCCGACACACATTTATTTATGTGTAATATATATGTTGTTTATTTCCAAGAGCATTGTTCACTCAAGGATTGTGCAGTGCACGTGTGAAATAGATACTAGGTATGAGACCAATATGTTAAAGGATATGTGTATGAATCCTTGTGCTGGTGGGTTTGTTAATGCACGTGTGTATAAACCTTTACACTGGTGGGTTTGTTAGTGTACGTGTGTAGGAAAGTGTGAGCCGGTGGGTTTGCTGGTTTGAAATTCATATCATGAATTAAATAATTTATATATTTATATAAATTCATATCATCAATTAAATAATTTGTATGATATAAAATATACATATATGATGGTAATACTGTATATATATGGGCTGAGTTATTTGGGCCCGTACGTTTTGGGTATTGTTGGTGGACTTCAATTGTGATTGAAGTGGGCCAATTATATGTTGTTATAAATAGAGGCCCAAAAGATGAGTGTGTTTGGCACATTTATTAAACGTCACATGTTTAATATGTTTAATTTGGCTACGATCATGGCAATAACGGATTTAATTGTGTGTATGCAATTGTGTTAGCAATTAATTGGGATGTAAGTAATAGAAAAGATGTGATCAATAAGATTAATAATAATATGGTCTACATATTATTTATTGTACTTTATAGGTTACAAAACCCTGACTGAACGTCTGGGTGACAGATAATTAAAGTAACCTATGGATGAGTAATGTCAAAACAAGTACATTTGTGTTGTATGCATGTATTGCATAGCCTTCTCAGCTCCTTTAGGTTATAGAATCTTACAACTTGTCATATGATTTAGGATTTGTAATTGATTTATGATCTTTTGATCATATTATGTAACATTGTACAAGAAATTTCTTGAGAAGGAATTGTTTGAGTTAGGGAGAATGTTTTCTCCTAACTTGGTTGAGTAAAAGAGACTTCAATTGGTTTGATTGAAGGAGAAGAAGGTGGACGTAGGACTCAAGGTGTGAGTGCTAAACGACCTTGGTAAATTTGGTGTCAACTCTTTGCTTACTATTGATCTAACCTTCTTATAATATTTGTTGCCTCTTATATTGTGAATTATCTATTCCTAACTTACTAGAATATTTGATGCATATAAGTGTAACAATTCTCTTGATAACATGTTGCTTGACGTGGAAGTAAAGCATCATATGTGTTTAATTTATATTGATATTATTTGTGTGACTTGTCCAGCATATTGATTTGAGTAATTGTTAACATAATAGTTTTAATTGCTAGTTATAACAATTCAACCTCCCTTCTTGTTAAGCCATAAAATCTAACACTTTAGAGACAATCATATAGTCTTAGAATAGCTTCCATCTAAAATCACTAATATCCTTTTCTTCCACTTTGTTAGTTATGCTCTTGTTAGACCTTTTATTACAATCACCTTATCATTGTCTTCCTTAATGAAGTAAGAACCTTGGAATTAGAAAGTCCCTTTTAAAATAAAAGGAAATTTCTTTGAATTAAAAAAAAAAATTGGACTACCTCAGGAGATACTAAACCAAGAGAAAGTCCTTTTTGATGGTCCTAATAAAGGCCATCTTGCCTCTTGCCAACTACTTTCATTACTCAAGCAATTTCAACATAATCAAAACAATTTCTTCTGCAAAGTCTAGCCTTAAAGTACCACAAGAAATTAGCAAAAGGAACATCATCCTTCCTCCTTATTAGTTGCCTTTCAAGATCAAGTATTACTAGTTACGGTACTTAGAAAGCGTAAAAGAAGTTTGAATTTAACTAGTATAGGGAAGGCTAATGACATGGGTCAAATCTACCTCTATACTAGGCTTACTAGAATAGTTGCTAGTGACTCTCCAATGGCCACCTTTGGTGGAAAAGCAACTCACTGATGATTAGCCCATTTGACAAATTAGGTAGTCATCCTTTATGGTGGCCAGCGCTTAGGGGTTTGTTTAGCACCTAACTACCTAGATCTAACATCATTAATTTTAATTGCAATCTTCTAATTGATGGAATCTAGAATCAAATGTCACTTGGTGCTTCTAGTGTCCTTTCTTGTTGGAAAAAATATATGTTTTGTTGTGACAAATTTTGCTGCTAATTGTATAAAAATATTTTTCATGTATGAATAAGCAAAAGAGAATCATAGAAGTAAAAGGTGTACAAAATATAATATCAATGGATGATATTATTAAGTATCTGGGTTCATACATTTTGATATTGAAAAAGGAATAGTTTCTAAGCATAAACTAGCACAATATTCATGAATTGCATGGTGCTTATATTAAAAGAAATATGATGCTAGTTTTTATATTATTGCAACGAAGCCTATGCAAAAGTGATTTTATGATGAATGTATGCTAGCTTAAGCTCAGGACCATGATACTTAAGCATGATCCAAGAAGTTTAGGCCAATGATGTTTAAAACCTAATATGAGAAGCTTTAGGCCCATGATGTTTAAAGGCTAATCCAAGAAGCTAAGGCCTGCAAAATGTAGTCTAACCCAAGCCCATCTCATACTAGCCCACTAAAGCTCTTACTGTGTCTAATGAAATGTTTCCTTTTACCTTATTGTCAAATACACTTACATGTCTCAATCACTTAGAAGCCTTAGCTCCTATTCAACAAAGTGATGTTGTCCTTTCTCTCTTCGTAGTCGCATGTCCACTCCTCCAATAGAAAGATTTGTAGAAATTTAGCCAATTAAGTTAAAAAAAAGATGTTCAAAATGATTAATTGTTTGATTTGAAATCCTAAATGAGGTATTTGCTCTACTTTCTCAATGGGAAGAAGCCTCTGATATGTTAAGTTTGACAAAAACCTCAAATCAAATTCTATTGCTTTTGAATATTATAGGGGTTTCTATTCTATGGTTCAAAGTGATTTTGGATAAGAATATTAAGAAATCATACTGAGAAATTAAGATTGAGCTTTACATTGTGATTCTATGAAGAAGCTTAGGTGATACTCCTTGTAAATCATATACTTGTGATTTTATACTTGTTTATACACTCATTTATGTGCTAATTGAACTCTAATTATTATTTGCACATAAATTGTGGTGTAAATCTGAAAACTTAATTTGTTGAAATTTAGGGATTTCTTGATTAGAGCTTGGATTTGTATTCATATCTTAGATAAGCTCTCTGATTTGGTAAAATCTCTCATAAACTATTCGTCATTTGGGGATTTGCTCTTGTAACAAGGTTAAGTCAACCTTTCATTGTAACCCGTGACCTATGTAATTCCTTTAATGAGGAATTGGAAAGATTAGGAGAACATTTTCTCCTTCAATAAATGAGTAAAATGGACTTCAACTAGTTGAGTTGGAGGAAGAAGAGGGTGGAAGTAAGTGTAAGGGCCGAACCACTGCAAAAAGTTTATCTCAATGCTTGTTGTTTATGATAGCTTCATCTTGTTGCTTATATTCATTCTTTGTACTTAATTTGATTCTATTGTGAGTGTTTAAAAGCCAATTGATAGACATCATTTTAAATAACCAATTCAACCCCCTCTTCTTGATTAGCCATTATACCTAACACTTCTAACATGTGAGGCCATTTTTTTATCAATGATAAATGCGATTCGAGCATAGAGATTTTTGCCTTTCTATGTTTGCCTCTAGCATCCTCCTTGGTAGGGTAAAGACTCCCTGATGAGTAGCCCACTAAGTAGATTGGAAGACTACCATGCATGAATGCTAGTTTAGTCTCCTCTAGCCAATCACCGCTTGGTCACCCATTTGACAAGTCTAACACCTAATTAGGCTACTTTTGGTAGGTTTCATCTTGGCACCACTCTTTTATTTGTCACAACTAGATTGTGGCCTTATATCCCAATGGTCTAGAACTTCTCACAACTAGATTTGTAAGCCGAGCATTAATGTCTTAACCTTTTTCTTTTCCAATGAACCTACATCATCCTTATCTAGATATGTGAATTGGATAAAGAGGTTTTAGTCTTTATGCTTTTGCCTTTAGCTTACATGATTTAAAAAGGCTTGTAGTTAGAACATCAACCTTTAATTTCTAAATATCCTTCATCCTTTTAATTCATAGCTACACCACCTTTTCCTTTTAAAGAGCCTTACATAGCTCTCTAAATTATGTTAAGAGATAGTTAAGGAAGGCTTTCATGTCTTCTTGCAATTTTACCAAGCCAATCTATAACTAAACATGAATAACTTCCAATAAACCATTGTCACCAAATGAAAGGTAGTCCTTTAGGTTAGAACTGCTTTGATGCTAAATGTTAGATTCTTGGTAGAACATAACAATATCCTACAACAATGTGGGTGTTGCTTGGCCTTTATGGGCAGCATTTAGGTTGTTAGGAACCATTTGAGATGGATATAGGTTTATAGGAACCATGAACCCTATGTGAGAAGGGGACTACATTAAAGGACAATAAAGAAATAGGGAGACCCTGAAGGGAAACTTCAATATTCATTCATCTAATACCTTTTCTGTTACATTGTTCACTCATTTATATCAAATAATAAGCTAGGCCTAACTTAACAATAAGCCCATCACTATTGTAGACCAAGCTAAATAATAGGGCCTAAACTTAGACCCATAAGATTACATCCCCTATTAAACAAACCTTGTCCTCAATGTTTGCAAATAAGACAATATAATTTGTAAAAAAAAATAATAATAATAACGAAAAACTAATCTTGGAAATTTGTTTCCTAAGTTTAAGACTAAAGACTATTTATTTATACACTATTCTAAGCAACATTAGCCTCACTTCCCCTAGCAACAGAACTTTGCATGGGTGATTAAGATCCAAGCTAGAGTTTGTTGAGATCTATAAACTAATATTTTTTATGATGAGTGATAACTTGTTTCTATCTCTTTGATTATGTACTTCAAGTTGAATAGTTCCTCATGTTATTAAATGACTTGTTTAATAGGAATATTACTTTAAATAATCATGAAAGTATTAAACAAGCTATTTTCATGGCCTTCATATCTATTTGGATATTATACTTTAATAGAAGATTTTTATTATCTAGTTTTATAAGGCGTAATGGGTTGCATTATATGAGAAGAAGAAAAAAAAAAGAGCTAATGTGTCGACTAGAAGAAGGAAGAAAAAAAGATTCATCTCAAAGAGGCTTAGTCCATATAAGTAAGAAAATGCCTAGCTTATGTGATCCAAGAAGTAGCCCATGCTAATTAAGAAAACCATGCAAATGGCCTAACCCACATGCAATTAATGGGAAAAGCCTTGATGACTCATAAGCTCTAGCGCAAAAAGAGGAAATGAATTGAAAAAAAGATACACTGCACTTGAAAAAGGAGAAAATGAAAAAGGGAGAAAGAAAAGCTACAATCCAATTATCTTAAATCTCCTCCCATTGTAGCCATTCTATCATCCCAGTTAGTCTATCACTCTTGATGATCTATAAGCCTAGACTAGGGAGTCATTGAAGCTACAAAGAAGGCATTAAAAATGGGAGAAAGAGAAGAAATATAGATTTCATCAGTTGAAAGGAAAAATCATGTAATCTATACTTATCGTGATCTTAAAATTTTGATCCTTGTGCTTATTGTTTATGCTCTTAACGTTATTGCTTAGATTGTTGCTTTTACTACAAATTTCATGTGTATCATTTGAGTAAAGAAATCCTAGGTGTGGAGTTTCATTCTTTATTTTAAGGTTTCTAAACATTTAGTCCTCTATATGCTATAAGATGTAGATTCTTGTTAAAGACAACTTGATTTTGTACAAGCATTGACCTTGTAACTAAGCAATCCATAGGATTACTCAATTGGGCACCCTTTGATAGTTTGTCAAAGGTGGTGGGTTCAAGAGTTCCTCCAATCACTTAAAAAAACTACTAGAAACATTTGATAAATTTTATTAAAGGAGGTAGGTTGGAAGTGTTTTTTCAATCACTTAAAATGTTGTGTGCAGTCTTTTCTCTTAGCATTTGGCTCAATTGCATTTGTTGACATTGTGTTATTTTGAATAATCATTATGCTTGATTCCATAACTTGCTATTGAGTTCATAATTAATATGAGAATACATATTTGATAAGTATATACCATGCAAAAGCATTGGTTAAACCTTAGGTCATGCTAATCAATTGAATAAGAACAACACATTACACCTTGGTCCAAGGAGAAATTAATCCACACACATAATTAGGATAAGAAACCCTAGGCGTGGAGTTTCATTGTTTATTTTAAGGTTTCTAAACATTTAGTCCTCTATATGCTATAAGATGTAGATTCTTGTTAAAGACAACTTGATTTTGTACAAGCATTGACCTTGTAACTAAGTAATCCATAGGATTACTCAATTGGGCACCCTTTGATAATTTGTCGAAGGTGGTGGGTTCAAGAGTTCCTCCAATCACTTAAAAAAAACTACTAGAAACATTTGATAAATTTTATTAAAGGAGGTGGGTTGGAAGTATTTTTTCAATCACTTAAAATGTTGTGTGTAGTCTTTTCTCTTAGCATTTGGCTCAATTGCATTTGTTAACATTGTGTTATTTTGAATAATCATAATGCTTGATTCCATAACTTGCTATTGAGTTCATAATTAATATGAGAATACATATTTGATAAGTATATACCGTGCAAAAGCATTGGTTAAATCTTAGGTCATGCTAATCAATTGAATAAGAACAACACACTACACCGTGGTCTAAGGAGAAATTAATCCACACATAATTAGGATAAGAAACCTAATTCATCCCCCCCCCCCTCTTCCCTTCCCCCTTCTCTTCTTTCTTAGGTTGCTTTTAAAGACCTAACAAGTGGTATTGAAAAAGGTTCTAGAGTCTACTTTCTACCTATTTAGACACCTAGAAAAGATCCTAGGATGGCAATTGTTATGGAATAGAGCAAACCTCCTTACTTTGGTGGAACAAATTTTAAGAAATAAAAAAGTTTAATGATTTATAATTGGCTTCAAGATTGATTCTTGGAATGCCATAGAAAAAGAAATAAACTAACTAAAGGAAAGGATGAGGATTGAATGGAAAACAAAGCATAAGATATACAAAGAAACTATAGAGCCATGCATATGCTATATTGTGCTATTAATGAAGACATCTATTATACAATAGCTACATGTGAAGCTACTCATTAAATTTATGAAGTTATTCATCAAAATTAAGGCTAACAATTTAAAGAAAATCTTAAGGAATAATAAAGGAAATCCTAAACAAATTAGAATTCCTCGAGAATCTCTAGGATACCCTTCAAGCTTAGGCTTCTTGGACTATTGGATCATATTATGAACTCTTAACTCTTTGATAGGGAAACTTGTAATATCGAGCCTTGAGTGCATCCACATTAATTTGGTGGCAAGCTTAAGTAAGCTATATATGGGGTTATAAAAAAAAGTTGTCATTTTTTTTGGTTTTTTTAGTTCTTCCATTAAGGAATGTTGTGTTTGGGTAGGAAGAAAGAAAAGGACAAAAATAAAATATTGTCAAGATAAACTCTAAGACAAAAAGGCAATGTCATTAATCAAAAAGATGCTCCACCACCAATTTTGGGCAAAAATTAGATAAAAAAAAAAAGCAAAAGTTAAAAACAACTGAGGGTTTTCTATTTCTCTACTAAAAAGTAAGTCTGCTTACAATAGAAATGATGCTCTGTTTAAATAAGGAACTAAACCTAACCCTAGGGATCCCAACAAATCAATGATCCTAAAAATTAAGGAAATCCTAAATAAATTAGGGATCCTAACAATTATGAGAATCATAAACAAATTAAGGATTCAAGAATTATGAAAATCCTAGAAAAATTAAGGATCCAAACAATTAAGAAAATTAAATAAAAATAAATAATCTTGGAAAATAAAGAAACCCTAGAAAATTAAGGAATAACAATTTTAAAAAAAATCCTAAAGATAATAAATGAAATCTTAAAAAAATCATAATTCCTAGAAAATCTTTAGGATGCCCTTTAAGCTTAGGCTTCTTAGACTATTGGATCATGTTGTGAACTCCTAACTCTTTGATAGGGGAACTTATAATAGTAGGCCTTGAATGCATCCATATCAATCTCCCTTTCTTAAAGAAAATTTATCCTTAAATCTTGATTATTACTCTAGGCTTCATTGCTCCATGGATTCATAATCCAAGTTCTTACACACAAATCAAGTTCTAACTTTGTGGCTTACCCCAAGTGCATTGGTTCATAAATCAATAGTGAATTATCGTGTTACTTGGATGGAAGTTTGCAACCTGATATATAATATGACCTAAACAAATAGTTAAAGTTATGTAATGTTTTAGTGGCCCTTTCATTTATATTGGCAAAAAATCTTGTTGGTCGTCATTGACTTGTCATCTTCTCATGATTTAACAATACAAACCAACAAATTAAACCACTATTCACATTAAGCAATGCTTTAGAATTCTTCCTCACTTGATTGAAACCTTTTGGTTCTTTCATGGGAACCTATTTTACTACCTTGTCCAATAACATCATGAGCTTCGAAAGATCTAAACTTCTTGGATATCTTTCTTTTTTAGGTATCACATCAACCTTTAGAGGATCCAAGCTTTTTAGATTTGCATTCATGGTCATTGGTGCCTCAATCTCTTAAAGATCCAAACCTTTTAGGTCTAGCTCCTTTGCCAACACTACAAGCTTAGGTAGATCTAATTTTTATTTTATTTTTTTGTTTTGTTTCTATCATGCCTCTTTCTTGGTTTAAACTACCTTTATAATTTTCTTTGGTGAGGCTTTTTTCCCACACCACTTTTCTATCCACATATCATAGTCTTCCTTGTAATGATTATGATGGTGCTTCTCTTGGTACTTGGAATCTATTAAAGCATGATATTCTTTTTGGTTGGATCATGGGTGTGACTTTGGCATCTATTTTGGGCTCTTAGAAGTTGAATAACCTCATGGACTTGATCTTTCATCTTGCCCACATCTGCAAGCATCCTACTTGTTGCCTTTCACATGAAGAAAAAATGAAGAATAATGTAAAGTGTGTTCTATATATTGAAACATAGCTCACTCACCAATGGTGAGATTGAGTGAGTTATGTATAAGGTTATGAAAGAGTAGTTGTTTTTTTGTAGGTTTTAAGGTTTTTGGTTCTCATGAAGAAGGTTATATTTGGGTAGGAAGAAAGAAAAGGATGAAAATAAAATATTGCCAAGATAAACTCTGAGACATAAGGGCAACACTACCAGTCAAGGACGTGTTCCACCACTAATTTTAGGCTAAAATTGAATAAAGGAAGCAAAAGTTGAAAACAACTAAGGGTTTTCTATTTCTTTGTCAAAAAACCAAGTTTGCTAACTATTGAAATGATGCTCTTTTCAAATAAGGAACTAAATCTAACCCTAAGGATCCTAAGAAAATCAAAGATCTCAAAAATTAAAAAAATCCTAAACAAATTAAGAATCCTGACAATTAAGGGAATCTTAAACAAATTAAGGATATGACAATCATGGAAATCCTAGATAAATTAGGGATCTAAACAGTTAAGGAAAATCAAACAAAAATAAATAATCTCAGATAATATAGAAACCTTATAAAATTGAGGACTAATAATTTAAAGAAAACCTTAAAGAATAATAAAGAAAATCTTAAACAAATCAAAATTCTTAGAGAATCTTTAGGATGCCCTTCAAGCTTGGGCTTCTTGGACTATTGGATCATATTATGGACTTTCAACTCATTAATGGAGGAACTTATAATATTGAGCCTTGAGTGCATCCACATAAGCCATGCATATGCTATATTGTGCTATTAGTGAAGACATCTATTATACAATAGTTATATGTGAAGCTGCTCATCAAATTTGATGGAAATTGGAGGTTCTATACTTTGACATAAGTATTGCTTGTGAACTTTCTAACCTATCTATTGTTAAAGAGTAAGAAAAAATATAGGAGGAGGCCAATGCTAAAACTGATGAAAAAGGAAATGAAACTCATAGCAAGAGCATCCTCATCAAAGCAATGACCACAAAAGTAAGTCTATTGTGGTAAGAATAAAATAGCAACAAGTTTGTTTACTATTTTAGGTACATTGCTTCAATCTAAAAATTTTCTTAAAGTATTTTTAGAAATAACTTTGTTTTCAAAATTTGTATTTACCTTACTTCTATCCTTTGAATAAATATCCTTTTTTTACATCGTAAATTTCCTTATTTGAAAACAAAAGGTTTCCCTATCCAAAACCACATCTTGAAATTGTTACAAAAACAAAAAGAAAGGCCGAGATTTTTTTGTGAAAAATGGAAGTTTTTGTCTTTTAAAGGGGAACCAAGAATAAGTGTCTATCAAATTTTCTTTTAATATGCCAAAATCTAGTATGTGGATTTCAAGGTGCAAGAAAAGATGTTGAGCTTAAATGGCCTAGTCTGGTTTGTGGATGAACTATTGATTTCAAGGTGGAAGAAAAAGATGTTAAGCTTAAATGCCCTAATCTTTAAAGATGCTTGAAATCTTAAATGTGCAAATTATTTAGAATGAGTGGAACAATTTGAAGTCTTTTTGAAATTTACTTCCATTGTCGTTTTATGAATATTTTATGCACTACCCATTTATCCAACACCCTTGAGCATGCACATTCTACATCATGGAGTTGGAAAGAAAGATATCAAAATTGCACTCATTAGCTAGACATACTCATCCTTAAAATATTTTTCTAAAAAACTCAGCCACACCATTTTTCCTATATCAAAGACAATTTTTTCTTTTGATTAGAACAATGTTGAACTCAAACTTTTTGACTTAATGATGAGTTCATTTTTTTTTAGTGGTACATGATGTTAAAAATAACCGCTCAACATCATCATGTTAGTTGATTAAATGTAAATCTCCTGCGGCAACATGAAAGGGAGAGTCTCTCACAAAAATCTGCATTACTTACTCAGCATTATGCATCAATTTTGAAAGTTTTCTTTTGGTCTATTCAAAGCATAAAACATTTTCTACCTACTGGTATATGAGTCCACTGCAGAATGCTATGTATTCTATTAGCCACTGATATTAGTTATCGTGTTCTTGTTGATTAACATGGTAAAAAGTGTAGGTTACTCTCTCCTTGATTAAAATGTTGTACATCATATGCTAGAGGTAACATATGCATTCTAGATTTCACCAAGGTAATTCATGGAGCATTATAAGTATGTGTTTTGGGAATAACATATTGATAAATCTGCATTAAAACATGCTTTTTGAATTATATTTCAAGGAGATATTTGTTTTGAGGAGGTTTCCAAATTGAATCCTAAGATGAATGATTATTCCTGAAAAGGGAAGATTTCTTAAAAATAATAAGCTTATTTTCCCCCCATTTCTAACAAAATTGTAGTCCATCTTTGGAAAGAAACTTTTTTGATATGTCGTTAAGTCAAAAATGTCGGATTTGGCAAATAGATCTCTTTGAAAACCCTTTGATCTAATTTAGAAAAGAAAAACTCTTGGTGTCTCTTTTAAAGGCAATAATTATTCTTTTCTAATTACTACCTAGAGAGTATTTTTTGGTATATGTCAAATATGATTCTTTTATGGGACCAAAATACTAAACGTTTTACACTTTGAGCAACTATCTTTGAAATGAAAATTAAAGTAATAAACGTGGTATTTCTCCTTGTAGTATTTAATCATAATGATATAATTTAAGAGGGAGCTGGGCATTTATTAAAGTGTATTTCTACCACATTATGAATTGATTTATCACCCATATGCCAAAATGAACTTAAAAGTGATATTTGATGACATGTTCAAAATATGCTATGCTTCGAAAAACTTATTCTTTGGTCCAAGTATGGAAAACTTTCCTCTCTCAATAAGCATTTGGCCATGTGACATGAACGACCTGATTGGGCAAACCTCGATTTAGACTAGTTTGTAGAATATATAGTCAAAGCTATATTTTCCATTTTTAGTTACCAAACTTTTCAGGAAAGGAAAAAGCTTATTGAGTATCATACAAACCTGAATGTGCCTTAAACAATAAATTTTTAAATCTAGTTGTTTGCATAAATGTGTGCTTCACTGTCATGTGCATTCAATGATTTCATGATTTCACAAATGCACTCATTAGATTAAAGATTGATTTGATATAAATCCCTTCGAGTAAAACAACTACTGGAAAAGTACTTTCTTATTTAACTCAATAGCTACTCGACTTTTAAGAAAAATCAATTCTTGAATAATCTTTTGCAAAAAAAAATTCAAGAATAAGTTTCTAATCAAAAGTCTTGATATGATTATTGAAATGAGATCTCTTAATTGTGTTGACTATTCTTAGAAAAAAATATTACTTTTCTAATATTACTTTTCCTATACTCGCTAATTTACATCAACACTTTTTCCACTCAAAGAACCAGAATTTTCTAATCTTGCCTTTGTCGTACCAAATGTTGAAGTTGTTTCTCAAAAGTTTCAAAAATTGGTTCTTGAATAAGTTTCTAGTTTTGTCATGATGTTAAAGACATGGTCATAATTTTCATTATATTATCATAATTTAAAATAAATGGACTTGCACAAATTCATCTTTAGTTTATTTCCCGCATAAGATTTCGAGAATTATGCTCATGTGTTAGTACACTTAATGCACTGAATTATATTGGATCAGTGGAACTACACAAGTATTCCTTATTAACTTATGGTCCACTCGACTTTAAAAGGGTATGATCATTATTCATCCAACACGCTACATTCATATATTTTTTGTATAATAGTGTTGCAAGATCATTGAATTTGCATTGGTCAGGTAGTTGTTTATATTCAAAAGTTGGTTTTATGATGATCAACTTATAAAACTCGGTCTCACCTTTTTGGTGCTAGTGATAAGTTCTTTGAAACTTTAAAAAGCGTTGAACACCCTAAGATCAAATTTTCTTTAACTCTAAAATTTAAGTCTTTATTTTCATTTTGATTAGGAGTTCATGGACTGTTTTTTTTTTAACTATTATAAAAGATAGCTAAATATGATATTATGTTATGCACTACTGCAATGAGAAACATTTTTAGCAACATAGTAGCGGGAGAAAACCAAACTTTGCAATTTTCATTCTTCATCAGAGCAAACTGGTTTCTCATATAACTATTTGCAAGACAATCATGAAACAAGCTTTCAATCATTAACATGTTCTCTATGTTTACATGATTGCTATGTATCTTGCATTTCTATATGAAAAATTGAGATGCCCTACAAGGTTCTCTAGAAAGCTTTACAAGATTCAACTAGTGTTGCACCCCAAATATATAAGTATCCCTCTTTAGTTTCAGGTTTGAATACCTACAGGGGATAAGTATAAAGAAATAGCTTAATTTAAGGGGGAGTATGCTTCATTTTATGCCATCATCTATATTATCTTGATGATGAATACTTATATCTCCCATTAAAGTGCTATTAATATATGAATTGTGAAACTTTTTATGCTATACTTATTATGCATTGGTGTCCATCTTGAATAATCTTATTTTTACTACTTCCTTTTTCAGTCAGCCCATATTTGAAAAAATTTGGAAACTCATTTCATGACAACTTAACTTCTTTGTAAAACAAGATGTTGGTCCTTTTTCAAATTTTTCAAGACTAATTGACTAGTAACTTCAGTTGGAAGCTTATGATGCTATTTCAAAATTTTTTTTTTTTTAACAAACTCTCATGCTTCCTTCCTAAAGTTACCACAAGCCATCCATGCAAAACTAGAAAAAAGGTTTGTGCAATAGAATTCAAAAATAGAAAGAAGGTTTTCTCAACAGAATTCTGAGTTTGACAAATGATTTACCTAGCAAAGCCATGATTTATAAGGGAAGTTTAATCAAATTGTGAGTTTATTACAGGAAATCAACACTAAGAAAGATGGTTTTGATGCTGACAAAAAGATTAAAGTGGAGCAAGAAAAGGATATAGAGAATTCCTAGTAAAACAAAGAAAAAGAGGAAAGTAAATCAATAAAAGTGGAGGGTGATAATGATTGGGGGGAGGAACAATGTAATCAAGGATGTTGTAAAGAGGACCAGCCCAAGGTTAACATTGTGCGGTTTGATTTTCCCAAGTTTAAAGGGGGAAAGGATCTAATAGGTTGGATATGTTGGACTAACAATTTTTTAGATATCATAGAACGCCATAAACAAATAAGGTCCTAATTGCATCATGGCACTTTAAGGAAGGAGCACAATTCTAGTTTGAAGTGTACCAGCAAAAATTAGGAGATCAACAGTTAACATGGCCAATGTTAACAAAGGCATTTCTGGCATGATATGGTCCTACAATTTATAAGGACTTCTTTCGCAATTTGTTAAAGGTATGCCAAACAAGCTCTATGGCATAATATAATGAGGAGTTCACTAAGATGTTAGTATGGGTAGATAATTTGACGAAGAAGCAACAAATGGGTTGCTATCTAAGGGGCTTAAAGGAATCCTTAAGGCGTGAAGTGAAGGCTAGAAGGCCAACTACTTTAGATGAAGCAATAGGTTTGACAAAATTGTTTAAGGAAGAGGTGGGATATGGTAAGGTGAGCAAATCATCGTATTCATTTGAGTACAAGTCCAGGGATAGAGAAGGTAAAAAGGAATTTCCAAAGTCTAATCTAAATAAGAAGTTATCCCCTGAGGGGATGTGATGAAAAGTTTTCCTCAACCCATAAGTGTAAAAAGAAATTATATGTAATGGTAGGAGAAAAGTCAAATGGAGAAAAAATGGAGAGGAAGTGGTAGAGGAACTCATAGATGTGTAACCAAAGATCACTCTCAACACCCTATATGGTTCCACAACTCCATAAATGATAAGATTTATGGGGAAGATTGGAGACAACAAAAACACGGTGTGTTTATTGGTGGATTTAGGTAGCACGCACAATTTTTTTAGTAGTAAACTAGCATACAAGTGGGGAATAATTCCTAAACCAAGTAAAAATATAAATGTAGAGGTGGCTAGTGGAGACACCTTAAGGAGTGAAGGAATTTGTAGACGGGTAATAGTAATAGTACAAAAGGTAAGGATGAGTGTAGATTTCTATTTCTTAGAGTTAAGAGGTCCGAAGGCAGTTCTTGGCACTCCATGGATGCGCTTTTTAGGAAAAGTCACTTTTGATTTGGATGAGCTTCAAATGACTTTTAAGGTGGGTGATAAAGAGTTTATGTTGCAAGGATTGAGAGCTGAGGAGAATAAACTAATTAAAGAACAAAAGATGAATAAGGAATTAAGGCATAATTCAGAAAAGGTTCTCTTACACATATGTATGGTTCCCAAGGAGGATTCTGATTTTCAATTGAAGGCATTGGTTGGAAGAGAGTTGAGGTTAAATGATGAAGAAGAAGGACAAAACATAAAAAAGTTAGAGAAGTTATTAGTTGAGTATAAAGATCTCTTTGAAACACCAACCGAGTTACCACCACAATGAAATTGTGACCATAGAATTTCTGTTAAGTCTAGAAGTGATCCAGTAGCATCAAAACCATACCAATATCCTTACTATCAAAAGAATGAACTTGAAAGGATGGTAAAGGAATTACTAGATAACGAGATCATCTAGCCAAGCACTAGCCCATATTCCTTATTGGTTTTGTTAGTCAAGAAACAAGATGGGTCTTGAAGACTTTGTGTAGATTATCATGTCCTTAACAAGCAAACTATCAAGGTCGATTTCTCATTCCCACAGTAGAAGAGTTAATTGATGAATTGAAAAAAGCCACTTATTTCACTAAGTTAGACTTGCAGTTAGGGTATCATCAAGTGAGAATGCACCCAAATGACGTGTATAAGATGGCCTTCCAAACCCATCAAAGGCATAATGAGTTTTTGGTGATGGCATCTAGGTTGACCAATGCTCCTTCGACCTTCTGAGCGTTGATGAACACTACTTTTAAGGAGTTTTTAAGGAAGTTTGTTCTAGTATTCTTTGATGACATCTTGGTTAATAGTGCTGATTGGGAGACCCACTTGGAGCATGTTAGGAGGGTTTTTCAAAAATTAAGGGAACACAAGTTGTATTTAAAGCAAAGTAAGTGTGCTTTTGGCCAAAAGGAGGTTAAATACTTAAGACATGTACTTAGTGCCAATGGAATGGTGGTGGATAAAGATAAGACTCAAGACATGATGGAGAGGCCTCAACCTACCAACTTGAAGAGTTTAAGAGGGTTTTTGGGGTTAATAGAATATTATCACAGATTCATTACACCATATGGGCAAATGGAAGCTCCCTTAATAGAGTTATTAAAAAAGGATGGTGGATTCAATTAGGGGTTAATAGTAGAAGAAGCATTCTAGACCTTGAAGAAAGCATTATTAGAAGCATTGGTATTAGCCCTTCCTGACTTTAACCAAGAGTTTGTGGTTGAATATGATGCATCAGGCAATGGTATTGGAGTGGTTTGTCTCAAAATGGACATCCTATCATATACATAAGCCAAGCTTTGAAAGGAGGAAATGCCCATTATCAACTTATATGAAAGAAGTAATGGTCATGGTAGTAGCTATTAATAAATAGAGGTCGTATCTTTTGGGACAAAGGTTTGTGGTGAGAACGGACCAAAAAAGTTTAAAGCATTTATGAGAACAAAGGATAGTTACTCCAGCACAACAAAAATGACTTGTTAAGTTGATGAGGTTTGATTTTATCATAAAATATAAATTTGGAAGGGAGAATAAGGTGGTTGATGCACTATCAAGGAAGTTAGAAAGGGAAGAACTGAGTTCTACAAATCTAAACCGAAAGAAGAAGAAGATTCCATGATGGCTTTTTCAGCTCTAATTCCCTTTTGGCTCAAACCAATTAAAGATGAGGTAAGAAACCCTTCCTATTTTAAGGAGAATGTTGGGACATGCTGGACAAGTGATGTGAATCTAATGGTGGGCTTGAACGAGCTAGGGTCAAGAAAATAAGTAAGAATCAATTTTTTTTTTGTGCTTTTGGGTTTTCTGTGGGAAAAGTGAGTGTTGGTAGGGAAGAAGGGAGGAAAAACGAAAATATAAAGAATAAAAATAAAAAATAGATGCCAATAAGCTCCAAGATGTAAAGGCAACACCACCAATCAAGGACCACCACCAATCCCTAGCAAGAATTGGATAAAGGATGCAAAAGTTGATCACACAACTTTGAGGTTTCTATTCTCTAGAAAAACAAGTTTGCTTACAATGAAACAATTCTCCCTTTAAATAGGCAGCTAAACCTAATCCTAGAAGGAACCTGGTAAATCAGGAATCCTTAAAACCTAGTTCTAGAAGGATCCTAACAAATCAAGAATCCCTAAAATTAAGGAAGTCTTGACAAATATGAATTCTGACAAATTAGAGACTCCTAAACAAATCAGAGATTTGATAAGTATGGAAATCCAGATAAATTATGATAAGTATGTCTAGTATGGAACCTAGACAATTAAGGAAAACCAAATAAAAGGAAATATTCTCAAATAATAAATTAAACATAACAAATTAAGGACTCAACAATTATTTAGGAAACCCCCCATATTAAAGATTGTAGAGATGCTATGGAATATTCTTTGACTGCTCTTCAACCTTGGCCTTCTTGGACCCATTGGGTTATGTTATGGACTTTTAATTCTTTAATGTTGGAACTCGTGGTATTGGGCCTTAAGTACATTTGCATCAACAAGGATGAGAATGTAGAGATGAATTTATTTTTTACAAAGGAAAGATATTTTTACCCAAGGAGTCAGAGTTAAGGCATCCAATAGTTAAAAAGATTCATTCTTTAGCACATAAGGGGATTAGTAAAACACTACAAAGGGTGAAGTTTGTTTTATATTAGAAATGGATGAAGTCAACAATCATTAGGGTTGTACAAGGGTACGAAATATGTCAAAGGAATAAGGATCCTAATGGCTTGCCAGCAGGGCTACTTTAACCCTTGCCAATGCCTAAAGAGGTTTGGATCGAGGTTGCCATGGATTTTGTAGATGGGTTACATGAATCCAAGGGAAAAAATTGCATTATAGTAGTAATGGATAGATTTTCTAAAATGACACATTTCATTGCGCTTAGACACCCTATACAACACCAACTGTGGCAAAAGTATTTTTCCAAAACATTTACTAGCTTTATGGCATGCCCTAGAAGATAGTTTCAGATTGGGATCCAATTTTCACTAGTGCGTTTTGGCAAGAGCTCTTCATTCTACATGGTACAAGGCTCAATTACTCTATAGCATACCATCCACAATCAAATGGACAAACAACAATGGTTAACAAGACTCTTGAGATGTATTTAAGTTGCTTCATAGGTGATTAACCGAAACAATAGAGTAAGTGGTTAGCTTGGACAAAGTGGTGTTACAACATGAGCATGCATAGCTCACACAACAAGACACCATATGAGGTAGTATATGGTAAGCCACCTCCTAACCTTTTGGATTATGTTCTGGGTAGTTCAAATGTGGATGCAGTGGATAATGAAATAATTGTAAGATAGCATATGCTAAAAGAATTAAAGGAAAAAATGGTAAAGGCCAAGAATCAAATGAAGAAGGTGTATGATAAAAGGCATTTAGAGGTAGAATTTGCAATGGGGGAGCATGTGTTTTTAAGGCTTCAACCATATCATCAATTGTCCGTTGGGGTTTGTAGAAATCAAAAACTGTCACCAAGGTATTACAGGCCATTTGAGATCATAAAGCAAGTGGGGAGAGTTGCTTACAAGTTGAAATTACCAAAAGGAACCAAGATACATCCTGTATTTCATGTGAGCAAACTAAAGAAGGTGCTTGGTAAGAAGGTAGAACTAGAAACAAATGTTTCCCAACTGGTGGATGAGGAGGATGCATTGGTAGCCCGACCTCAAGCCATACTTGATAAGAGGATAAGGAAGAACCAAGAAGAGTTACTTGTGCATTGGAAGGGATTATCACCTAATGACACAACGTGGCATCTAATTGAGCAGCTGAAGATGAGGTATCCTAATATAGACCTTAAGGACAAGGTCTTTTCATAAGGGGTGGGGAGTTGTTATAGGCTAACTTGGGCCAAGACAAGTATAAGCTTTATAATACCAAGTCTTGGCTAGGGGGCTCAATAATAAGTGGCAAAAGTAAAGATAATAAAAGGGAGCTTATAGGAGAAGTGCAAAACATTCTAGAGAGAAGGACTTTAGGTGTTGTCTCGCATGAAAGAGGCATTTGATGGCAACCTCCCATAGAAGTTGCAGTTTAGTGTTTCGGTGGTGGCAGCCTCCTATAGAAGCTGTGTATGTGTTTCTATTTCTATGTATTGCTCCTATTGTGTAGTTATGTTCATGGGTTTTCTGTGAAGGTTGTGTGAATGAATCGGTGTATTGTTATTGTGGGTGTTTGTGGAATGTTAGGTGAATTGTCTACGTAATCCTTGTGGTTGGTAGTAGTTGGAGTAGCTATGAGATAGATTGGTTTTTTTTTCATTGGCTAATTGTTGTAGGAGTTGGAGACTTGCCGTGGGTTGTTGTGATTGTGTGGTTGTGAATATATGTGGAGTTATTTATAGATTGTAACCATTGGACAAGCAAGGAAGAATAGAAAACAAAAAAAACGTTACTCGTCCAGCTTAAATCTTGGTCTTGAATCTGATAGTTTGTTATCAAAAGACTTATCCTCTTATCCTGTAGCACTCTTTTTAAAGGTCTTAGAACCTCACCGTCCAAAAAGGAAAACATTCTTTTAACTAATTTAGAAGTCCGCAATCAATAAATAGTGTACTAATAGCAAGGATATTCAAACAAATGTCACTACAACATTCCAGTTTTTACACCCAAGCTTGAAGGGGGCTTACACTTTCTAAAAGTGTTTTATGGCCTTAATTAAGGAGGAGTTTCTTCAAAAAGATAATATGGCAGCATCATAGAGTTTAACGGTCACTTATTATTCATACTCCTATAAATAGTGATAGAGCTAATTCCTTTAGTATTTTTTTTGTTGTCACCTTGATCCTACACTGGAACCTCATTGTTATATCTTTGACTTGAACACATTAGCTGGTTCCTTGGGACATGCTTACTCTATTAATACTTTTGATGACTACATGCCATTGTAATCCAATTCTATAGTAGTTAGTCTCTTCCACATTTTTTTCTATTACTTAAGCTATAATAGGAAAAGTATTTTCATAATAAATAGAGCAACCTTACACACTTCGATGGTATACTAGGTACAAACTTTTGGTTCTCCGTTCAAAGCAACTCCCTCATTCGATCCTTATTGCATTTATCTCTTACGCTTAGCAAGGAAATACTTTATTTGCTAGTGATAGGATAACTCTCGATGATGTTACAATATTTACCATTATAATCTAAGGGAGAGTTTACTTGCTATGCATATATGCTGCTTATTCTATGATTAATCACCAATGCACTAAATGGAGTTCATTATTTGCAATCTACCACATGCTCCTTATATGTTATACTGGTTGAACTATCTTTTTTAATATGGTTTATGATAGCAACACATTTATACATATACCATCTATGTTTCTTGCCAATACATGTTTTTTGCTAGATTGCTTTTTAATGACATATTAGTATGAAAAATGTGAGGGGTTAGTTCACTCATATGTCATATTTGTTATGCAATTCCATGTCATTACATGCTTAAGTGTTACTCTACCATATGCAATGATAACTCTATTTTTATAGAGTTATTTTACCTATTTTAGGCAATAGATAACTTTAATAATTGTGAAAAAACATTTGAATTCCTCTTTATTTACTAAATTTGTCTTGTTTATGTAGCATAAGGAGGTAAGGAGAAAAAGGATGAACAAGGAGAACCTTATGCTTATTATGTGGCAAAATCATAATATCAAGATCAAGAGAGTCAAGATGGGCTTAGGTTTTGGATAATTGTTATTAGATTTTCTATTGTTATTGGGTTTTCTAAATAAATAAGAAACTTCAGTCATGTTAGGAATTCAAATCCCAATTAATTTAGGAGTTCAAAACCCAATTGTTTTAGGTATCTAAAATTGAGTTCTACTGAGATAAGGTCTAAACCCAAGACTCTATTTAAGAGAAAAGGAAATTGAGCACAACTCAAGAGAGGGACCAAGAATTCAAGGTTTTCTTGAAGAGAAGACAATAAGGGCGACTAGACTTTTTGTTCTTTGATTCAAGATGCCTTCTTTGTTTCCTATTATAGTTCTTCCTCATTATTTTCTTATGTTTTAGTTTACTTTTGTTAGAGCTACGATATAACCTAATTATGATAGTATAAATCTTATGATTAGTATGTTTTGTAAGATATTTTATTTATGTGAAGTTATATGTTATTGTGTTTAATGCTTTTAAATGATTAGCTATCACTTGAATGATCTAATTTGCATATTTGAGACCGACAAGAGATGATATGTAGTTGCTTCTTGTAATGTGTAACCATAAATTAAATATGGATAGACATATACCATATTATTTGTGTGGCTTTCGATGTAAACTGGGAATATTCATAGATCCTAATGTATTTGGTTTGTTTCAATTCACATATAAAGATATAGTGAATTAATGAGCTAAATAGGTTTGCTATACCTAGACATAGGATAGTAAATAAATTAAGAAGTTTCGCCATCACAAAGATATTATTCCTCTTGCAAGCATAAATAATCAATATTAATATCTAATAATTATGGTGAAATCATATGCTCTAACATATTTCGTATATTTAATTTTTTTAGATTTAGTTAGTTAATCTATCATTTATTATTTGAATTTGTTAGATAAATTCTAGGAGTTATTCACCATTAGTAATTAATTAGTCTAGTAATCACCAATTTCTGTAGAACAATATCTTTCTTATCATTATATTACTTGTTCAACATGTTCACTTGCATTTAAAATTTCACCAAACATGCAACATTATCATTTTTTGTTGGCAAATCCTTCTAGACTAACATATTGCTTAGGCTTATCTTTGTTGCTCTCTCTACTCATTCGATTTGTACTATCCCCTCTCCTTTTTTGCTTGGAAGTGTGTTACTCTCTCATGAATATTATTTGCCATCCATGTTTCTGTGTCTTACTATTAGAAGGAGTTTGCATTTTTTAGACTGATGATGGAAAAAGGGAAAAGATTAGAAACATTAGATGGGATTGGAAATTGGAAAATTTTACAATATGTTATCCAAAAGGGAAGATATTAAAGAAATTAGATTGGATTGGAAATACACTAAAAAAAAAAAAAGGAGCCAAGTATGACAAAGAAGAGTTTGTTGGACACATTGGGAACATTATGTTTGTGCTTGAATATTTACAATCATGTGTTATATGTTCTTATGGCATGGTTTTCATCATCATAAAAAAAATGGGGAAATTGTTGAGATATGTAAACTAATATTTCTGATGATGAGGATAATTTGTTTTTATTTCCATAACCGTGTACTTCAAGTAGATAATATTCCACATGTTATTAAATGACTTGGTTTATAGGAATATTACTTTATTTGATTATGGAAATATTGAATAAATTATTCTCATAACCTTTGTATCTATTTGGACATTATACTTTGAAGGAATATTTGTATTATCAAAATTTATAAGGCCTGTTAGGCTGCATTATGTGAGAAAAAGAAAAGAAGAGGTAATGTGTTGACTGGAAGAAAGAAGTGAAAAGATCTAGCTCAAAGAGGCTCAACTTGTGCAAGTAAGAAAATGTCCAACATATGTGATCAAACAAGGAGCCCATGCAAATCAAGAAAAACCATGTAAATGTCCCAACCCATGTGCAGTTAATGAGAATAAGCTTGGGGACATCACTATAAGGTTTTATGGCTATCTAAGAAGGGGGGTTGAATTGGATAGTTAGGTTTTATCTTGAATTTATAATTTTTTAACTATTCATGCAAGGTTGTTAGTTAACACAATAATATCATAGCATATAATCAGGAATTAAAAACAAGATAATCAAGGTCAACAAATTACACAGTGGTTCGGCACTTTTCACCTACTTCCACTCTCTTCTCCTTCAACTTAAACCAAGTTGAAGTCTACTTTACTTCAAGTTAGGAGAAATCTTCTTCTACACTTCACAACTCCTTAACAAGGAGTTATTTCAATTCTTGGTTACAAGGTTTAGGTTAATAAGACCTTAGTACATCAAGCTAATCCTCAAATATGTAATATAAGTGAGGAATTAAGCTTATTAGAAAGCTAATTAAACATATGTAAAATTAATTCAAGCTTTAATCACGAAACCCCCAATTTTCACAAAGCTAGGGTTTCAGATTTACAAAGATTTTTATGTGCAAATAATATTTTGAAGTAATCTAGCACATACAAAGATCAATCTATCAGTTGATATTCACAGGATAATGGATTTAAAGGAATATCACTGAAGATTCTTTCTTTCTCCAAAGATTGAAGAACACAACAGTGAGAGCAAATGATTCAAAGCTTTAATCTATTTTAATCAAATAAGCAATATATCATTTTTCTCAAGCACCAAACATTCACCCAAAGCTCCTTTTATAGCAGATTATCAAACCTTGAACACTTTAGGGTTTCGGTTCAAACCTATTTGATATTCTACCATTGAGACCTAATAAAAGCGACATAATATAATTGCAGAGATGGCAATTTTCACAACAAAGTGCCATTCTGACACATCCATCACTTCATTCTTCTTCCCGTTGGAGAGTCGATTGTTGAGAGAGAAGGAAGAGGATGACTTCAGTCAGGTATTTAGCTAAGGCTTCGTTCTGTTCGACATAAGAGCTTAGTCTCTTATCAAATTGAAACAGCCATGTTTCACTTAAGTGAAATGTGCTTAGGTTGAGCTCTGCAGGCTTAATCTTCACAGGCCTGTTTCATACGGGTCCAATACTTAATCGATCCAGTAATGATTTGATCGATAGTCGGTCTAGCAACAGTCCAATAGATACTTGGTCTAGCCATAGTTCAACAAAGAATTGGTCCAACCATAGTCCAATAAATAATCGGTCCAATAATGATATATTTTCTCTCATATTTAAATTGAACAAGTAGCATATCTTTATCCTTCAAAAGTACCTATAAGCACACAATTACCAAGTATCATTTTCTTTTATTATAAGCACTAATATAATATTTTATTCATTAAATCACACATAAAATAATTCATCTTAACTCCATATGTGATGTTTGATAATGGAATGTAGGAAACCGGCTACTTTATAATATCATTAATTGATATTATAATTTGCACACCTTTTACTTCCTTTGATATTCAATATATGTACACAAAATTATATATTCGTAAATAAAATTTTTCTCAACAAAATATATAAATACATGATTTTCAATAGTCGTAAGCTATAGAGTGAAAAGAAAAAACGAATTGAAAAGTAGCTAGGCCACATGCAAAACAGGAGAGAACGAAGAAGGTAGAAAGAAAAGGTTACAATCCAACCATTCTGAATCTCCTATCATTGTAGTTGTTCTATCATCCTAATTAGTCTATCACTCTAGATGTTATGCAAGCCTAAACTAGGGAGACGTTGAAGCTCTAAAGAAGGTGTTAAAAATGAGAAATGAAGAAGAATAAGATATTAGATTGGCTAAAAGGGAAAATCCTGCAATTTGTTCTCACTGTGATTTCAAGAGTTAGGTTGGCTCTTAACATTATTGCTTAGATTGTTACTCTTACTACAAATTTCATTGTGTATCGTCTGAGCGAAGAAACCCTAGGCGCTAAGTTTCAATCTTTATTTTAAGGTTTCTAAACATTTAGTTATTTATATGCTGTAACATGTTGATTCCTAGTAAGGATAGCTTAATTTCATTCAAGCATTGATCTTATAACTTACTACTCCATGGGATTACTCAACTAGGCACCCTTTGACAACTGTCAAAGGAAGGGGGTTGGAAAGTTTCTCCAATCACTTAAAAAACCTAATTGAATCATTTGATAGATTTTATCATAGAAGATGAGTTGGAAGTATTTTTTTCAATCACTTAAAATGTTCTATGTAGTCTTTTCTCTTAGCATTTGGCTTAATTGTATTTGTTGACATTATGTTGTTTCAAATTCTCCAATCACTTAAAAGAAACTAGTTAAATCCTCTTATTGGTTTTATCAAAGGAGGTAGGTTAGAAATGTTTTTTCAATCACTTAAAATATTGTATGTACTCTTTTCTCTTACAACTTTGGCTCAATTGCATTCGTTGACATTATGTTGTTTTAGATAATCCCTATGCCTGATTCAATAATTTGATATTGAGTTCCCATATGATGAGTATATAAAGTGCAATAGCATTGGTTAAACCTTAGGCCATGCAAATCAATATAATAAGAACAGCACGTTACACCTTAATCCAATGAGAAATTGATCCATACACAAAACTAGAATAAAAAGCCTAAATCACCCTCCTCTTAAATTGCTTTTAGGACCTAATAGAGTCTGCTTGCATGCCGCTGTAACAGTGAACCAGAATAGACAAAACGTTGGAGGCATCGAGGATCTTTTGCCAACTTGTAAACCTCTTTTGTCTGCACACTCTTCTCCATCAGCAATTCCCGCTTCAAATCCACCACAGTAATGGACCCCACCTTGGCTAGTCAAATGGTTACGTGGGGTCAATAACTAACACATTTTAACAATTAAACTCGTTAAAATTTATAAAATATAAAGTTTCGAAATTTTCTTTTTACCTCATAATGAATGTTAAAGTAATATATACTCTAATTAAGAGAAAGTTCTAGGAGAAAATAATGCTATTTGTTTATATATTGGTCTTTTGCTATCTTTTTTGTTTTTGGTGAAAGTTTTTTTTTTTATGAGAGTTTTTGCCCTAAATCGAGAGGAGCTCGGTAGACAGACAAAACAAGCCGCTCTGCCGCGGTGGAATCGCCAGCCTGATTTGGTCGCATCCCTCTCTTCCTTCTGTCGTATGCTCGCCATCCTGAAAACTTAATCCCTGATCAAAAAACCTAAAACCCCTCTTTCGTCATAAACCCCAAAAGCCCTAAAAATCCCAATAACCCGACCTTACAATCCAAGGAACCCACTTAATAACCCCGAATTTAACTGAAAGGTTTGCGAGAAAATGCAGCACGACGAGGTCATATGGCAGGTAATCAGGCACAACCACTGCAGTTTCATGGCCAAGTGAGTCCTTCTTTACCTCTTATTTTTCTATCAGGACAAGATTCTGTTTTTAGCGGCCGTTCTAATCTTGTCTGGGTTTTGAATTTGGTCTTTGTAGGATCACGACTGGAAATTTCTGCAGAAACCCGTATAACGTAACTGGGATTTGTAATCGAAGCTCGTGCCCGCTCGCCAATAGTCGCTATGCCACTATTCGCGACCATGACGGTACTTTCACTTTTTTTGTTCCCTTTTTTGTTTGTTCGGTTAATCTGGTTTGCTTCTCTTTTGTCGTGATTTAAATATATATTCGAGGTGCAATACAATTTTTGAATTAGTTAAATTGAGCTTTATATTTCTCTTTCTGAGTCAAGGACTCTGGAAAAGTTTTCTTATAAATGGGTCATTTTTGGCTGATCTTGGTGGATAGTATGCTGTTTATCTATTCTTTTGTATCTGCACTTGTGAGTTTGCTTGCTTTTGCATCGCAAGTAACATACATACATGTGTGTTGGTCTGCTGCAGGGGTCTTCTATCTATACATGAAAACCATAGAAAGAGCTCATATGCCAAACAAATTGTGGGAGAGAGTTAAGTTACCCAGGAATTATGAGAAGGCACTTGAGATTATTGACAAGCATCTGGTATTGGACATAATATTGCTTTTTTCAAACTTTTAGCTTATTTAATGTGATTTGATTTTGATCATTGATTCTAGAAAGATTAATCCGCATCGCTTTTGACTTGACAGGTGTATTGGCCGAAGTTGCTTGTACACAAAACAAAACAACGATTGACCAAGATGACTCAGATGCGGATACGTATGAGGAAGCTTGCTTTGAAAACAAGGTTAACTTCTTCTCATCTTGCAGCACCTTTCATTTTGCTACCAGAAATATTTACTTATGTGCCAATGCTGTTTGCTGATGTGCTACAACATTGTCTTAGTACTCCATTTGGTTACTTTTGGCATGTCAATGATGGCATAAAGCTTCGCTTCTGTCCTTGTTTTCAAGAGAATGTGTCTCTTATTTTAAGGAGAAAAAGAACACATGCCAGGAATTTAGAGGTCTCAGGTCCTGCATTGATATCTGAAGGCTAACTCTTTTCTCCAATTAGATTTAGCTCTATGGTACTTCCTTTTCCTGTATGAATGGTTGGATGGTGCCGTTGTGGGTGACAATCAATTACGTGATTCGTATTAAAAAGCCCACATTTTCCCTTTACTTCCAACTGCAAATGCAAAGTGGTGTATCGCATTAGCAGATTTGTCTGTCTGTTTGTTTAACAAAGTACATTATAGATAAATATTTAAATAAATGTGCTCTAGGATCTCTTTGTGCAATGAGAAACAGTAAATGAATAGCAGAGAGAGTTAGTTCTAGTTGGTGAGCAAAGTGGTTAGATTTGCAGAGATGTAGCTCTTACTCACTGATGCATTTGGTGTTCAGTACTTAATTATGTAATTGATCAAACAAAATAACACATAAGTGATGGTTGAGTGTTGTGAATGAGATAGTATGCACTGTGTGCTATTTTGGTCCTAGATTCTAACTTTGACCATGATGTGTTGCTGAAATGGGTTTTATCTGTTGCCTTTCTAGATTTAGTAGTGCTTTCTTACATTCACAGGCTTTGAGTGTTGGTAATGTTTTCTGTTACCTAACAGGGAGAAAATAATGACAACACCAAGAAAGGAGAAAAAAAGAGAGGCTAGAAGAGAAGAAAAGGCTGAAAAAGCAGCAGCATTGGACAAGGTAAGATATGTGTTCATGCTACTATGTTTGTTGACTATGTGATTTCCTTACAGCTCTGACTTAGGGTGTCTTGTTTTTCTGCAGAGTATTGAAAAAGAACTTTTGGAACGCCTTCAGCATGGAGTTTATGGTGACATATACAACTATCCTGTTAAAGAGTACAACAAAGTTCTTGATATAGAAGAGGGTCAGGAGGCTAGTGAAGAAGAAGATGAAATGGTAATTCCAGAAATCGTTTAGCTTGAATTGGAATTGTGGTTTTAAAATGACATGTGCTTTTGTGCTCACTTAAGATGCTACTTTTAGATCGTTAAATTCCCTTGTATTGCTTGTTGGAATATCCAGGAGCCTGAGATAGAATATGTTGAGGGTTATGATGAACTTGAAGAGGAAGATGATGTTGAAGATTTTGGTGATCTCACAGTTGGACAGCCTCAAGCAGATTATGAGAACGGTAAAACTGTCCTTGCATATTGTCAAGCATTTTTTTTTTTCAAAAGGCTGATTCTAACTTTGAGTTACCCCACTGACATTGTTTGCTCATACACTCTTATTCCAATTTCATGTCCTACTTCCCTTTTGGACATTGTACAAACTTTTAATGATGCGGTTGGGATGAATGCAGATGAAGAAGGGGCTGATCAAATTGCTGGCAAGAGAGGGAGAAAAGAAACTGTCTCAGCTTCTGGAAAGGTTGATAAGGATGAACCTAGGGCGAAATTGAAGAAGAGAGCAAGGGTGCTTGTTGAGGTAATGGTTTATAACATTTTGGCATTTTACAAGCTTGTTATGTTTTGAGCTCTACAAATACACACATTTGAATAGATGTACTTCCCTACACGTTTAGACTCTTCCTATTGTTAATTTAAGTGGTGTGAACGGTTAAATTTCATAGAAGTTGGTAGCGCATTTAGGTGATAAATGCTGGCATAATATATCCAATTATTGTTGGCAAGAGTGTTGCCTCGCAAGTTTTGCTCTGGCAAATGCTTTCTGATGTATTCGGTGTCAGCTAGGCAATATGTTTTTTATTTTTTCTTTATTTTTTTCATTTTAAATAGGATAATAGCGACAACAGGGAAACAGATTTTTTCTTGGTAAAGACATCAACTTCCTTTTTTTTTTTTTTTTTTTTTCTTTTTTTACCTCTCTCTTTCTGTGGGGGCGGAGAGGAGTCCCTGTTCTGCTATAATGGGAGAAGGGGCATGTAAAGTCCTCTGCGAAGATCAGAATTTACTTTCGTTGCATTCTAGTTCTGGAGTTTAGTGCCTCTGAAATTCTATCCGAGCTAATCATTTCTCATTTCTCTGAATATCCAAGACCCTGCGGGTATCTCCTACTGGAGTGTCTATAAATCCTGAGACATGCACAATTCTCAGATATGGACCTAGCTTTTGTTGCAATTTCCTGCGCTAGTTGGTGCTTTACCCGGTCAAACCAGGGAAGAGTATTCTTTTTGGGTGGTGGTATACCCTATGTATCTTGCTGAGTTTTGTAATAAATAAAAGAAAAGAAAAAAGGATCAAAAGTGAATGCGGTGATGTAAGATACGGATATGCCACCGCCATTTTTTTCCTGTTTGTGTTCTAATTTCAGTAGCTGTTAAATTCAACTGCCTATGTACAACTGAATTTAACAACGGGCTCCTTAGCCATGCAGAAGGAAAAAGCTTTAGCACATATACTTAATCTGTATATGCCTAATTTGTTTATGCTACTTGCAATGTGCGAAAGAATTAGATCTTTAGAAACACAACGAGCTTTGGATTTGTTACTTTTGAAGTCATTAAAAAGCTTATAAAAGGTAGATGTTACCATGTGAAAGATCCCAAAAATAGCAAAAAACTTGTACAGTTAATGTATCTAGAGACTTAAGGAGACTATATTTGATGCGGCTAATATTTTAAATAGTCTCATTATAGTAGTATACCCTTTAGTCATATCTTGTGTTGTTAATTGTTATGTATTTAAATTTTACCAATTTTGCTTGGTATAATAATAATAATAATAATAATAATAATAATAATAAGAGACTTAGATACACATAATTGTTTGTTGCCTGCCCCCTTCTTTAGTAATTGTTGGTAGCCGCATGCAATCAGCATCCTAAATATTTCAAACTTTTTCTTCTCTCTCAGGTCGAGCATGAAGATGCTGATGAAAGACAAAAGGCTGTGCACTGAGTGTTTTCACCACGTTACTTTTTTTGGTAGAGAGATCCCTTATGTGGCATCTGTTATATAGCGTCTTCGAGCTCAGTGCAGGAAAGGGAAAGTTACCAAGGAAGAGGAAATTTTGTTAGTTGCTTATTTTCTTGATTTCCTGTAGTCTTTTTTCACTTTGTTAACACTCTTTTCGGAAAAGGTGCCTGTAGGAGGGAAACCATCAGTTCCCTGATGCTTTACTAGTGCCTAAATCTTCTTTTTTTTGGTTCTAGTGCTCGAATGCAATTTCGTGCAACTGTACTAGATTCGACAATTGGTCAGTACATTAAGGTAACTTTCGGCTCAAAAATGATCTGAATCTACATCTAACTGTTTTGAGCTTTAATGTTCGTGGGACCCTTGGTATAAGCTGCTTCAAAATAAAACTAAAGACAATGCCTCAAGTATAAGCTGGGAACATTAAAGGGTATGTTCTTGCCGTCGAGTAAAGAAGTGGCCAAAAACATGCAGATAAGTTGGCCGCTGTCAGGCATGACAAACGGGGTAGAGTTTGCGGTCGACTAAGCCAGCTGGACCGCACATTAAACATTGCAAAGACTACAACATCCCATCTACTCGGAGAAACGCCGGAACCCTGACTCATCTAAAGCAGTGAGATGATTCGTCATGAGACTGATTTCTAGATAAATCCAGTCCTTACAGAGATGTTTATCTGAGCCTTACGGTGTCATTACCCACAGGTTCAGAGTTTGAAAACGGACGTCAATGGTATTTGAAGAAACCGCATGCGTGCGTGAATTGCCGAGAAAAAAGCAGAAACCAGAACAACCCGTTGACCTATGAATCCCACGCCCAACACCCAACCACTCCAGGAGACGCTGTGTCGTAGCTTGCCTCGTACTCTTTAAATTCCCATCAAACCAAAAACAGCGGCTTCAGATTACTACAACTCCTCGGCCCCCACCCGAAACTTAAAGTATCTTCTAGCTTTTCACCCGTCTTTATTTCCCCTACTTCCTCCTGACTGCACTCACACTCCTTTTCGTTCTCATGCTTATCTCCATTTTCTCTCCTTCCTTGTACCTCGCTGTTCGTATACTCGGTCATTTCCATGGATCCAAGCCCCAAAGAATTCCCAATTCTTGCCTATGTCCTGTCCCAAGTCGGTCCCACATCTCATCCATCCCTCCCGCCAGAGCTGCAGGAAAAGTTGCTGATCCAGTTGCCGTATCTCAGCCGCCCCAACGTCGTGGCCTCGCTGGCCCAAGGCATCCCCGACCTCACCCACAAGCAGTCCCTCCTCCGAAACCTTGGCCCACGCCCTGATCCCTCGGCTGTCGCGGTCGCCCGTGCCAAGCTCGCTGAAATCCAAACCAGAATCCGAAAGACCATTCGAGAAAACGATGCACACGGTGTGGTTAACGGTGTTGGTCTTGATAAGGTGCAGAAGGACAAGGAGATGAGAGAAGTGGCAGAGACAGAGATGCAGATATATAACGCGATAGTGAGATTGGAGAAGATGCATGAGGAATATGAGAAACAGTTGCGGGAGGCGGAGGACAGGTTGGTTCAGATTTATGGTTCGATTGCGGGGGAGTTAGAGGAGGAAGAGGAGGTGATTTGTGGGGAGGTTGTTGAGATATTGAAGAAGCAAGAGAGTGGGGATTTGGAGAGTGTTGATCTTCGGGGACGTCAGCTAAGGTTTCTTCCTGAGGCGTTTGGGAAGCTTCAGAGTTTGGTCCTGCTCGACCTGTCCAATAACCAGCTAGAGGTTAGTGCTAATTTTGAATCATTTTGAGCCATTAAAGCGAGTTTTTGTTTTCTCGTGGACATTGGAATTGTTTGCAACTTATTATCTATATTAAATTCCTGTCAAACCCGGTTTTTTGGGATATGGCAATTGAATAGAAAGTAAAGAACTAATTTATCGAAAAGAAACCTCAAAGGACGTTCCAGTTTTTGCATTCCATATAGATATTGATATCTCTGCTTTCTTCAGGCATAATCTTGTACTGGTTGCATAAGTTTGTCAGCCGTGAATTTGGTCTCTGCTGAGCAAAAAATGTTGGTCATTTGCCAGGCTCTAATTGAAAATTGATATGATTATTTAACTGCTTTTTGATCTTCACAATTAAACCCTAGTGACCTATGAACTTCATGGAGCACCTGTAGTGATCTGTAGTTTTAAATGAGTTAAATCATAAACCAACAAAAAAATAATTCTTTGAACCAGCACATGGTAAGACACGTTGGTGATTTTGAGTGTTGAACAAATCTCCTTTAAACTCTTTTTGAAGGGTGCTGGCTTCTGGAATTTCTCTCCTGATGTTTGCTTGTTTGGCGTTTGAAAACAGGTCCTTCCTGATTCAATTGCAGGACTACAGAAACTGGAGGTGTTTGATGTTTCTTCCAATCTTTTAGTGTACCTTCCAGACTCTATTGGACTGTTGCTTAACCTCAGGGTCCTCAAAGTGTCAGGGAACAAGCTAAATTCCCTTCCTGAAACAATTTCTCGCTGCATGTAAATACATCATCTTGTGTCTTCACTTTGTATATTTTCCCGACCAGTTTTTTCATATTTCGTTGCTTTCTTCAGCAAGGCCTTTATTCATTTATTGGTTCTACTTACTTTTGTAGTTCACTGGTGGAGTTAGATTCGAGCTTTAACAATTTGATATGCTTGCCAACAAATATTGATTTCGGACTTTTCAATCTTGAGAGGCTCTTAATTCACATGAATAGGATTCGTTGTCTTCCACCATCAATTTGTGAAATGAGGTCGTTGAGGTATCTAGATGTTCATTTCAATGAGCTGCGTGGCCTGCCACAGGCAATTGGGCGATTGACAAATCTTGAGGTCCTGAACCTTAGCAGTAATTTTAGCGATTTGACAGAGCTCCCTTAAACATTTGGTGATTTAACGAATCTTCGGGAGCTTGACTTGAGCAACAACCAAATCCGAGCTGTCCCGGCCACATTTGGTGAGCTCAATAATCTAATCAAGCTCAACTTGGATCAGAACCGCCTTGAAATGCCTCCTATGGAGATTGTGAATAAAGGGGTTGAAGCTGTCAAGGAGTTCATGGCAAAGAGGTGGCTGGATATCAAAGCAGAGGAGCAGAACAGGATCGTGCTTGAAGTGAACAAGCAACAAGCTCAACCTGGTTGGCTTCAATGGGGGACCTCCATGTTGAATAACTTGGTCTCTGGGGTTTCCCAACGGGTGGGCGGATATGTGGGAACCGGAAAAGCTTCAACAGACCCTTGGCTGGAACAACAATTATGATTCTAGTATCTCCTTGACCTAACGTTCTGTGTAGTTTCTGCTTGAAAATAACTTTAGCTGTGAATTTGTTTGGTCCACATGACTTGGATTGTGACGTTATGTATGTACATAAATTAATATGGTATTTAATGTTAATGTCTGCAGCAAATCGATACACCCGATGCATGCCATGTAGACAGGTTACTGCAGATAATTCCGGTCTGCATCAGTTTCACATTGCTTGTGATTGACCAGTGAGGATTAGGCTTCAGTCTTTGCATCGAAGCCTCTCCACTTGAGAACCCTTTCTCTCTTAGTATAAGTCCAGTACGTGTTCCCTCGATGATGTCATACAATGTTGATGTCAGTTTCTTGTTGATTAAACTCTAGAAAACCTTTTATCCTTTCAGTTCCCCCCGTTTTCGTCAGTGGTGAATTCACCGACAGTGATAATGAAAAAGGTCCTCTGAAGCCTCCGAAAAGCCATGCATCTTTTTCAAGTCTCAATCTCAACATCCCTCCTACTGAAAGTGGCCTCACATTTCTCGTTCTCTCTCATTCAAGCCAACAAATAGTCAAGTCAGAAGTAAACATCATTCGAAGAGATGCAAATGAATATTCTAAGACGAATTTACAAGACTTGTTTCTCAGAATACTGCCTGACCCGGTGGTTAATGTTCTATGGGGGCCGGCGAGTGATAAAGAACGAAAACTTGGTAGCTTCTTACCTACTTTAGCAAATATGTAAATGAAGTAGTTTCGATACCAACATGCTAAAAATTAACTATATAAGGAGAGCAAAAAAATGGGGATTATAGAAAAACCTATAAAATAGACACATCGAAACAAAGTTAGAAATTTATGACCACATAAACGTCTACGGGAAGTTCATTTAACTTATATTTAGGGGCATATACCTGTATGATGCGGCTATATATAACATTACATCAAATAAAAAAATAATTTCCTCAAGTTTTTATAGATGTTGAATATATAAGTGTTTAGTTGTTTTGAGAATTTTTTTAATAAAATAAATTCTATCTCTTTAAAGCCTTTTTGTTCCAAACTAGCAATATTGGCCGATGAGTTGGCCAAACAAGTATAAATTGGACTTCTATATGCTAGATTTGCCATACAGGTGATGAACTAGTTGTGCGAGTACAAGTATGGCCTACCTAGTTTCTTTTGTTGTTAGGTTGTCCATTTTGGTTGTGCCCATTTGTGCCTTTGTATTTTCATAAGTGTTAATTTATTTAATTGTAACTACCTCTTTATGAGAAAAAAAATTATTGTCCATTTCAATTATAATAGATACATCGTTCAATAAGATAATTGTTACAATTCAATATTCAATGTTGTAACATTAGCTTTATTTTGCACATCTTTAGTTTGGAAATATAAGTGTCCTAATTCAATAAACCTATTTCAAATATGAAGGTACCCTCATAAATCCCTTTATCCCTACACACTTTTCTTTTCTTCCTATACTCTCTACTTTCAAACTCTCCATTTCTCTTCCTTCAAAACCTCCCCCATCATGGTGATTTTGGTTAAAGGCTAATTCAATTCCTAGCCAGAGTTTAGTTTCAAATGAATTTTTCACTAAGTTCATTATAGGTGGTATCAAAGTTTGACTTTTGAAGTAGGCTAAGTCATTGAAAGATGGCTAATATTGCTCTAACAGTTGCAACAGAATCACATCTACAAAAACAAACAAAAAGAAAGAGACTACAAGCCTCAACAACAGTGGTTATGGAAGAAAAAGTAATTAAGCTAGAGTTTTTCACAGCTCTCATTGAGGAAATAATGGTTGATTTGGAAGGATTCATGGACCAAGTGGTTGGTTTGGAAGGAGTCACAATAGAATTCCAAGAAGAAATTAGTACCTTGAAGAAGGAGAGAACAACTACTGCTATCATTCGTGCTAATGTCCCTAAGCCAATGACTTATAGTGGAAAACAATACACAACATAAGTGAAGGATTTCTTGTGGCATATGGAATGCTATTTTGACATGGCTCAAATTAGTGATAATCTTGCTAAGGTACAAATTATCTTTTACTATCTTACTTAGAATGCTAATGTGTGGTAATGCAAGGATGCAATAAGACAAAAAATGGGGAGGACAAAAATGAAACCAATGAGGCATTCAAGACAAAACTGAAGTGACAACTCCTCCTTAAGAATATGGATCAAAAGGCTCATGAGACACTAAGGGACTTAAGGCATATGATAACCCTACGAGCATATGTACAAGCATTCATGGATGCAAAACTATAACTCATGAATGTGCTTAAGTAGACCCTATTGTTTTTCTTTATAAGTGACCTTCAAAAGTAGGCAAAAGATGAATTTGAGAAGTGTGAAGTGATAAAGCAAAGTCATCCTATCTCAATTGTTGAATCTCTAACAAATTGTAGGCGGCCTAAGGCACAACTTAAACCCCCTACCCAAATTGACAATTTGAGAAAAGAAAGAAGGAGTCAACATCATTCAACTACAATGGAGATAATAGACCTTTTGGTGACAAGAACAAAGGTAATCCCTCTTGTTTTATTGTAAAGGCCTACACTATATAAGATATTATCCAAAGAAATGATCACTCAATGAATGGAGAAAGAACAAGTACCAAAGGAGAATCCAATGGAAGCGGGACATATGGTAGCCCTTGAGATATTTAACTTTATGGAAGGTAAGACCCCTAGATCAACTACAAGATCCTTAATGTACGTGGAACTTGCAATCAACGATAAAAAAACCAAAGTCATTGTGGACTCAACTACAACTCAGAATTTCATTACACCTAGAAAAGCCAAGAGATTAAGTCTCTCAATCAATAAGGTAATGAACAACACTCTATGGTCAGTGTCTAGGATTGCCCAAGGAAGGGGATCTACACATAGGCAAATGGAAAATAAAAGTGGATCTTATAGTAATAACTATAAACACTACAAGTTGGTTCTTGAATTAGATTTCCTACATGAAGCTAATGTTTTTCCCATCTTACACATAGTTGTCTATGTATATTTGTAAGAGATATGTCATGCATAGTCCTTACAAAGGCCATAAGCCCTGCACAAAGAAACCTATATGTGATGCAATTGAAGATAGGGATACAAAAAGGTAAGGAAACTTATCTAGCTATATTGAAATAGAATAAGTATATGTTGGTCTTTATGTATACCTCTACAATTTAGAAAACACAAGTGTCCCAATTTAATGTATCTAGTTTGAATGTAAGTAATGTCGACACATTTATTGCTATTGCTCTAAATGTGTAACCAATACTATATTAAACTCTTACGAGAAGGCTAACACCTATATAAAAAGAGTCTTACATCTCCTTTCCTTACATAATTCACTCAAAATCTTCTTATTCTTAATACTTTCTTCGTTCTACAACTCTCTTTACTTTTTCAAAGCTAGTCCTCAATGTGATCCTAGTTTGCGACTAACTCAATTTCGAGTTGAGACCTGAGTGCTAGAAGGATTTTTCCAAGTCCATTACAAGTGGTATCAGAGCCTAACTCTTAAGGCATGCTAAGTTTTTGAAAAGACATATGAAGGTGCTAGAGAGTCCCAACACCAACCTTAAGCAAAGAGAAAGAAGATGCAAGCTGAAATGATGGTATTCGTAGAGGAAAGACTTAGTACTCAATTACCAAGCTTACACTAAGGAGTAGGTTGTTGAGCAATTCCAAGGGCTAAAAGGAGTCATGGAACAACTCTAAGAGAAGCTTTCTTTTGCTATTGTCCCTCATGGAGATATCCCTAAGCCGACAAGTTACGATGGGAAATGAGATGCAACAGAAGTGGAAGACTTCTTATGGCATATGGAGCAATATTTTGATATGGCTTGCATTACCAATGATTATGCGAAGGTACAAACTGCCTCATATTATTCACTCATAATGCTAATTATGGTGATGTAGGAGATGCCAAGAGGCAAAGAATGGGGAAAACCCGATCAGCACATATAAGGCATTTAAGAAAGCACTAAAGAAGCAATTCCTTCCTAAGAATATAGACCAAAGGGCTCATAAGACGCTATGAGACTTAAGGCATACAACACTTTACAAGCGTATGTGCAAGCATTCACAAATGCAACATTGTACCTCAAGGATGTGCCTAAGAAGATACTCTTGTTCTTCTTCGTGAGTGGCCTTCAAAAGTTGGCAGAGGATGAAATTGAGAAGCAAGATGTGACCAAGCTGAGCCAAGCTATCTCAATTGTTGAATCCTTAATAGATCGCATGCAGAATGAATCTTCATTTAATCCACATTCTTAAATTAAGAGTTTAGAAATAAAAGGAAGAAGTTGACTCCCATTTTATTGTAATGGAGGCACTAAACCATCTTTTCACCGTGATGGTGATAAAGGTAATAAACCATCCTTCTATTGAGATAGTGACAAGAGATAAGGTGATCCTTGTTGTTTCATTTGTAAGGGCCCACATTACATAAAAGATTGTCCTAGAAAAGGTTCCTTACATGTTATATGGACAAAAACCAATGTCATATGAGACTCTTAAAGGAGATGGACATATGGCAGCTCTCCAATTGCTCAATTCAATGGAAGATAAGAATCCTAAACCAATTGCAAAATCTTTGATGTTTATCAAACTTGTAGTCAATGGTAAAGATACAAAAGCTATGTTGGATTTAGGTGTAACTCACAATTTTATCACACCTAGAGAAGCCAAGAGATTGGGCCTCATGGTGAAGAAAGATTTGAGGTTGTTGAAGACAGTGAACAACACCCCTTCGCCATTACGTGGGGTTGTCCATGGAGTAAGTCTACATGTTAGGAGATGGAATAGAAATGGAGATCTCACAATAATGTCAATGGATGACTACAAACTGATCCTCGAGTTAGATTTTTTGTGTCCAACCCATGCTTTCATTTATCCTGCACATAGTCATTTATGTAACATTGCAAGAGATATGTCATCTATGATCACCACAAAGACTATAGGTCATATATAAAATATGCTTTCTATAATACAAGTAAAAGAAAGTGTATGAAAGGGAAAAAAAAAGATCTTGAAGAAAGAAAAGCTCTTTAACAAGGATGTGAAATTGCTTGAGGTGCAAAAGCAACTACCCTTAAAAAGGAAAATTAATAAAGTGGTGGAGTTCGGGTTAGGAATAAAAATCCTAACTACAACAATGGATGGAAACTTTACTATAAAGATGAATATGTTGAAGTCTACCCATAAAGGTATGAGAGATGATGGATGGAGTACGCCGTTAAAGGATCCTTCAAAACTAATGATAGATGATCAAGCCTCTTGAAAGAATAGTTCATCCAAGATAACACCTTACAATGAAGTGGAATAGGTTACCCAAGAGTAGGGGTAATACTAGAGTTTGAAAGAGATCTTTAATGGATCGAACCATCTCATTTAAGTGTTAGATGGTAATGAGGTGAGTGAGTTTGAAGGAGATCTTTGACAAATTGGAAAATCTCATCAAAGTGTTACGCGGCGATGAGATAAGTGTTGCTGAACTAAGCACAATGACAATTCTTGATCTTATTAACAAGTATTTGAAGGTAGCAAAGGTGTTATCAGGTTAAATGTGAGAAGGTGTGTAGATCGGCAGTATAAGTTAGATGAATCGAGTGGTTTGAGTACAAGTCCAACTCCTTTGGTGATGTGAGTGTTGTTGAATTAGGTGGGGGAGGATGTGTCAAACTAGCAATATGAGTTGATGATCATGTCGTTTAAGTACAAGTTGAACTTCTATGCACCATACAAGCTAATGGACTATATTGTATGAGTGGGTCTTCTAGACTAGCATTGTGGGCCAATGAACTACGCTCAATAAGTCTAGCCCCAATCACCTCTTAGCAATGAGGTCATCACTAAGTTAGGTGGGGGAAAATGTTTCGAACTGGTAGTATAGGCTGAAAAATGGCTGAGTGAGTACTAGTTAGACATCCATGTTTTGGACTAATAATACATGCCAATAGACTAAGCTGTACAATATGGGTTTAGCCTACTTAATTTCCTTGTTGTTAGGTCGTCCACTTAGATGGTGACCAAATATTTCCTTTAATGTTGCCTTGTATTTGAATTTGCTTGGAATGTAATTGCCCTATTTATTAGAAAGTGTTATCATTGATTTTGACCATTTAATAAGAATACTATTACGATTCTATCTTTGTTCCACTACCTTGAATGTGTGAAAATGTAACTAACCCCTTTAATAGGGGAAATGTTACTAATCTATTTGAAAGTGTAACAACGAATATTCAATACAAATCGTGGTTATGATCAATCATTTATGATCGTAACATTGTTCTTTCTATAGACCTCTACAATTTGGGGAACATAAGTGTCCCAATTCAACATATCTAGTTTGAATCCAACTAAATGTGCAGAATTTGGATCAATTTAAGCCATTAAGTTGGAGTTTGTTGTGTCATGGACATTGAAATTGTCTATAAAAATTGGATTTTAAAAGGTAAAGGACTAGTTTTTTATAAAAGAAATGTCAAAGATTATGTAAATTATACTAGAATCTTAGTATTGAAAATGGTTAAGCTGCATGTTTCCATCATTAACATTTCAATTCCTTACATGTAAATCACACCTCTTTTAATAACTAACCACTTTTCTAACATAATTTCATAATTATTTTTCAAAAGAAACTTTTCATTCATAGATTAGACATCTATGAAAGGAATTTGGAAGGAGTCATGCAATCACTTCAAATATAATTTGCCTTGAATAATCTAAATGGATAGTCTTTGTGGACCTCCTTCGTAAGCACAAAGCGTGGTAATCCTATTGATGCTATGCAAAGAGAATTGAAGAAAACAAGAAAACACATTCTCATTGTTGGAAAATGTTAAATCCATTTATGCATTACACGTCAATTCATAGTAAATGGATCATTCAAGAGGAAAGTAACTAGTTTTGGATAAACAATTGGTTGATTTGGCCACTATGGCATCCTTCCTGCCCAAATCTAGATATAACAATGAAAGAACAATGCAAAATCTGGCCTTCATATATGAACGCTTAACTCTATTACAATAAGAAGATATTCAAAAGATCTCTTTTACACAAGGATTGGATTGGCTAGTTTGTGATCCTAATTCAATAGGTGAATTTTTTCCCTCCCTAACGAATAATAATAGAAGAGTGAGAAGGAATAAAGTCATGTGGGACAAATATCACTATTGTGTTCATGCACAAACAAAAATGATAGAACATCTATTTATGCATAGTGATGTGGCACAATTCTTATAAAGGAAACATAGGAATATTCTATGGTTCAAATTCAATTTTTTTTCTATAGCCTTTCTTCTAACCTCTTGGTCCACATAAGCTAATTTGACTCACCCAAAGGGATTCAATTATTACTACCTCTGGGGGCGTCATATACCATGGGGAATATGGTTAGCTTGTAATTTACTCTTTTCAATGGTACTATTATGTCTCTAAGAAAGATCACAAATTGGTTGTTGCTTCTCCATCTTGTTCAAAGTGGAAACTCAAGCTATCCTCATCCTTGCTAATATTTGGAGAGATGTTTAGGTTAAATGGCACCCTTGCTTATGTTTTAAAGCTTAATACTAATGGTTTGTGCATTGATGGTAATAGTGTTAATGGTGGTTTTCTTTGAGACAATAATGGCAATATTTTGATAGCGTTTGCAGCAAACGTGGGAGCTAGAAATAATGCTTATGCCAACTTGCTATGTATGAAAAGATGCTAGATCATTTCTCTATGTCCATGTATGCATCATTTGCATTTTGACACCATTTGTATCTCTCTTCTTTACATATTGCATTCCATCATGATACCATTATGAATGACTTTCCGCATAAATAGCCTTATGTTGGGTGGGATGGTTTTGTTCCATATGAGTTTCACCGAAGTCGACTTTGATTTTCTTATTCTTCTGTCAGACGCTAGATGCCGAAAGCAAACCAAAGAAGTTTGGATCCCATACTAACCTATCAACTCCTTGACCAAGGGTGATTGATTTGTTATGCCATCATCTTCTGCTCCATGGAGCGCTCCTCCATGACGAATAATGTATCTACAAGGCTTCTTGTTCTAATATCTTAGAAGAACGGCATAGGTTGTATCAAAATGGATCCTTAAGCCATTTGTCATTCCAAAGAGCCATTAGCTTCCCTCATAATCCATTTAGTCTATCATTTTCCAACAATGAGAATCTATCTTTCTCACTCCTCTTTAATTGATATTATTACGGTGACCATATTCCTTCCTCATTAGAGAAGCCCACAAGGATTGACCCTTTATGTATTTCCAATCAAATTTGACTTGTAGAGATTGCAAATTTGACCTACAGGTATATCTAATTACGGTTAGGGTTAGGTCTACCTAATTAAGGTTAGGTATACCTAACTAGTTGCTAGTTTGATCCATTAAGGTTAAATCATAGCCAATTTTTATAAATCAAAACATTACTTAATACAAATCTAGGGTACCGTCCCTTACTTATATATATATATATATATATATATATAAAGAAGAAGAAGAAGAAAAGAAGGAGAGGCGTTTCTCCGTGATCATAGAAATGAGGCATCTTAAAAGCATCATGAATACGTATTCAAAATTATTAATATCTTAATTTGTATCTTCATTATGTGTATCTTCATCTTTTAACCATTATCTAAAAGAACAAATTGGACCCGTTCTAACTTTTAATGATCTTTGAAACTGTAAATTGTTTCTTAACATTTTAGAATAATTTGTCATTAGCTAGCACAAAACTTAATACAATAATTTGTCATTAGCTAGCACAAAACTTAATACAATAATTTGTCATTAGCTAGCACTCCTGAGACTCAAGGTTGTTTTGATTCTATTAAGTTCACCATTTATATACAATTTCGCATATAAATATGTGGAATACTTTCCTACTTTGATTATGGACCTTTAAAAGACTGTCAACCAGTAATACGTTTGTTGTGACGTTTATGCCACGAAAGTTCAGCACAAAGCCTGTAATGGAGGTGTTGAAATACGAAGCCACGTCCAATAGAATCTCACCGACAAGTAGTAATAAGTTTCGAGAAACATGCTCCAACAAGGTAAAGATAAAGGCATCGTATGGCTGATCACGAACTATTGTATTGATTATCAATAGAAATTGAGGGCCGACTTTCATCACTCGTCTCTATTGGGATCTATCACCTCTGCTGAATCATCAAGATCTTCTCAAAAACTCTTCATGGAGATGAAATCTTCTCAAGTGGATCCTGTCACTAGACCTCTTACACTTACCCCGAATTTCATCCTTCCAGAGGACAAAAGGCCACAACTTGCACAGGTATCCCCCTTGTCATCTATTCCTGTCATTGACTTGAATGATCATGGCGATAACGATGGTCAGGGCCTATCGGCGCCAGTTCAGAAAATATCACTAGCCTGCGAGGAATTCGGGTTCTTTCAGGTCATCAACCACGGGGTCCCTGAAGAGCTATGTGACAATGTCATGACTGCCGTCACCGAATTCTTCGAACTGCCTCCCGAAGAAAAAGCAGAGTTTTTCACCGAAGACTTAAGCAAGCGAGTAAAACTTTTCAACTATTTCCTCAAGGTTGAAGGCCAAGAGAAAGTCAGGATGTGGAGTGAATCCTTCTTTCATCCTTGGCATCCAGAAGACGATTTCACTCATTTCTTGCCAAAAACTCCACCCAATTACCGGTATTTCCTCTTGACTATTGCTGCTTGACACAATCTTCTCTTAGCCAAACTCTTGGTTCGACGTCTCCTATATTTGAGTTTTTGCTGCTACAGTCGAGCTTTTGCTGAGTATGCAAAGGAGATCGGTGCCTTGATGAATAGGCTTTTAAGCTTAATTTCCCAAGCGCTTGGGCTGGAGAAAGATGGCCTGCAAAGAAGGCTGGGCAACACGCCCACGAGGAATGCACAAGCCAATTCTTATCCACCATGTCCGGATCCTGAGCTGACCTTGGGACTGGCTGCTCATACTGATCTAGGGGTCCTAACTGTGCTCCGGCAAGCAGGAGTGACTGGCCTCCAAGTAATCAAAGATGGGAAATGGGTTGCCGTTGACCCGGTTCCAAACGCGTTTGTCATCAATCTGGGTGATCAGATTCAGGTAACGGTCCTTGCTCCTCTACAGAAAAAAGTATAATCATAACTGGATTACTAATTTTTTTTATTTCCTCTCCAGAAGTCAAACTCTTAAAATTTCTTGCATAAAATATTAAGAGAGAAAAAGGTAAATTACGGACAAACGATTCGTTACATATTTTGACCGAGTTCAAAGGTTTAAATTAAGATTAACAATCTAAACAATATTTTAATATTAATTTATTCTTTTTGTACAAAAATTGATTCATTACTTCGTATTATATATCCATTCTACGTCATTGATCGAAGTTTTGTCCATGTATCTGTCATTTTTCTTTTTCTTTTTCTTTTTACATAAGAATGTGTGTACGTGATTGCAAATTACTGTGGTTTGCATTTCGAACTGGCACGGTTGCAGCATCTATAGGATAACTTGAATCTACGACCATTAATTAGTATAAAAAGAAAAGTACATAGACTATTTCCACAGTCCGTAGACCACTCATATATAAAATAAGATTATAATTTAAAGCCCTCTATTAGAGTGGTGAATGAAGATGATTTATGCTAACATGCAAATAACAAAACCTCTTATTCGAGAAAGAAAAGTATATATTTCATGAATTTGACAATGCTTGATGTTGGCAAGGAAACTAAGGGTGATAGTGTCTTCGATCGTAGTTGGAGTTGCTTTAGTCCCTTAGATTATCATATTATATAAGGAGATTTTCTATTCGTAGTTAACTACAAGGCTATATTGTGTTAATGTTTAATTAAACTGGAGCCATATCCAAACCTTGACCAACAGCGAGTAACCTGAAAAATTGAGACAGTCCTAAGAAACATATAAACGAGATCCATTAAATAAATTTGATAATTCTGGATATCAATTTTTTGTCCATTATGCCAAGCATGCTCAACTAGGTGTCGTCTATGCGGCCTACCCAACGTCGTTCTCCTGGGGAGGTCTGAAACAAAAATGTCCATAGACGAAACAACATGAAACCATAAACATGAGGAAAAAGGACAGGACCTTAGGCTAATAAAACAAAATGCTTTACCCGAAAGGCAAAAAACAGGATCATGGCTGACTCAGTAGTTTATAGAGCTTGCCGAGATGCAATGGACTTAGAAAGCTCATGTATCAAAGGGTAACTGGGATTGATTGTTAAAGCAATTTTAACAATTCTGTTTCGTAGGGTACAACTGTGTGTCTTTTTATATAGACCTTATCGGCCGCAAATACTACTGATTTTTGTCATTCCCATATAGGTCTTGAGCAATGGAAGGTTTAAGAGCGTGCACCACAGGGCTGTAACCCACACAACTCAGCCACGATTATCACTGGCACTGTTTTGCGCTCCGGCAATGGAGGCTGTTATTGGTCCAATAGAGGATTTAATTGGTGAGGAAGATCCTCCAATTTATCGTAATTATCGTTATGCAGAGTTTCTTGAAGAATTCCGGAGGCAAGAAGGAACAAGACGAATGGTAAAGGAATTTTTCCAGTTGGCAAAATACGAAACAACTAGCCTTGCTTGTTTATATTACAACAGTGAGAGTCGCATAATTAATATTGTGTGATCTAGACAGTTCATGTGATCACCTTTTAAGTATGAATTTATTATGCCCAATAAAAGTTAGCTCTTGGGTTTGAATAACTTGTCAGTCAAGTGGTATTCATGTTTCTATTACTGCTTTCCTAGGCTCTATTACTGCTTGTGTAGACTTACACATAGAATGTACCATAAACTTTCCATTGTTCTCTTCAAACGTTTGGGTGAGAAGTATGTGTGCAGCACAGGACAACTTTGAGTTGGAGTCCTGGACATCTGTCTGGCCTTTCAGTACGAGGACAGGAAATAGCAAGAAGTATAGACCTTACTTCTTACCAATTGCTGTACCACTAAACCTAAGTAGGGATTATTCGAAATATATTATGATTACTTTTCATTAATTTTCTAGAACTGTGCCTTACTTCACTCTTCAACCATGGACTTTCTTAAATGATACTACTTCTCTTTAATCCCTTGAATGAGGAACTTATAATCAGAATATCAATCGAATTAACTGATAGAAATGACTGAAATTTCAAAAAATACAGTGTTATTGGGGCAGGTGAACAAATATTCCCACGATTAATAACAAAAATCAAATAACAGGGCCAAGACCTCTAATGAGTTATCCGATAATTGCCGGACAGAGTCGTTAGGAAGCTTCATGGTTTGGTTGTTCTCAACCTGTTTCGTAATCAAGTAGAGGCTAGGACTAATTCTAGATCAATTTAGGCCATTATGGTGAGTTTGTTATGTCATGTATATCAAACTCTCAAATTATTTCAATTCAACTCAATTTAAAAGAGTAAAGGAATCGTTAGATAGAAGCATAGAATTTCAAGAAATCGTTTAAAGGAGTAGTGATGCGGATGCACTTAAGGCCCAATATTACGAGTTCCAATATCAAAGAATTAAGAGTTCACAACATAATCCAATGGGTCCAAGAAGGCCAAGGTTGAAGAAGCAGCCCAAGAATATTCTATAGCATCTCTGCAGCCTTTAATATGAGGGGTTTCCTAAATAATTGTTGAGTCCTTAATTTCCTAGGTTTAATTTATTGTTTGAGAATATTTTCTTTTGTTTGGTTTTCCATAATTGTCTAGGTTCCTGATTTATCTAGGTTTTCATACTTGTCAGATTTCTGATTTGTTTAGGATTCCTTATTTGTCAGAATCTAGATTTGTTAAAATTTCCTTAATTATAAGGATTCTTGATTTATCAGGATCCTTCTAGAATTAGGTTTTAAGGATTCCTGATTTACCAGGATCCTTCTAGAATTAGGTTTAGCTGCCTATTTAAAGGGAGCATTGTTTCAATTGTAAGCAAAGTAGAGTTGTTTTCAAGAGAATAGAAACCCCAAAGTTGTGTAAAAAAAAAAACGAAAATAGGAATAATCAAAATAAAAGGATAGATGCCAACAAGCTCCAAGACGTAAAGGCAACGCCACCAGTCAAGGAGGTGCAAAGGAGGAGGAGGCTAGATGATGATAGTGGTGTGGCAAAAGGCTTGCAACTTCTTGACGACCTCATAAAGTTGCTCCTTTACCTCGCCTAACTCAAGCGATAACAGTTTGTTTCCAACTTCCCATGGTGGAATTGGTGCATAATGGCCATGATAATGCGACGAAAAATTGCCACTTGAATTAAACATCTTGAGGAGAGCTCACTCATAAGAATAACCTAGGCTTTGATACCACTTGATGCGAATGTTATGGTGGGCTTGAGCGAGCTCGGGTTTAGAAAATATGTAAAAATCGTTTCTTTGGTGTTTTGGGTTTTTTTTGGGAAAAGTGAGTGTTTGGTAGGGAGGAAGGGAGAAAAAAACGAAAATAGGAATAATCAAAATAAAAGGATAGATGCCAACAAGCTCCAAGACGTAAAGGCAACGCCACCAGTCAAGGAGGTGCTCCACCACCAATCCCTGGCAAGAATTGGATAAAGGATGCAAAAGTTGATCACACAACTTTGGGGTTTTTATTCTCTTGAAAACAACTCTACTCTGCTTACAATTGAAACAATGCTCCCTTTAAATAGGCAGCTAAACCTAATTCTAGAAGGATCCTGGTAAATCAGGAATCCTTAAAACCTAATTCTAGAAGGATCCTGATAATCAAGAATCCTTATAATTAAGGAAGTTTTAACAAATCTGGATTCTGACAAATAAGGAATCCTAAACAAATCAGAAATCTGACAAGTATGAAAACCTAGATAAATCAGGAACCTAGACAATTATGGAAAACCAAACAAAAGGAAATATTCTCAAACAATAAATTAAACCTAGGAAATTAAGGACTCAACAATTATTTAGGAAACCCTCATATTAAAGGTTGCAGAGATGCTATAGAATATTCTTGGGCTGCTTCTTCAACCTTGGCCTTCTTGGACCCATTGGATTATCTTGTGAACTCTTAATTCTTTGATATTGGAACTCGTAATATTGGGCCTTAAGTGCATCCGCATCAAGTAGGGTTAAAAAGAAAAAGTGAGAGGCAGCGTTTTTTGGTGAATTTTTGAAATTACGTATTCATGGTGGTGTCTGTCGTTTGGCAAAGTAAACAAGACTCTTGTGTTGAAGACACGCAACCCAAACAGGAATCGGAAGATGAGGAGGGTGACTTCCCGTTTGTCCTTTGCCTTGCCTAATCCAAGATCATGGCCCCGAAGATGCCGCCGACAGGTGGGAATAAGTTTTAAGCAAACCACGTTGGAATAAGGAAAGGGCATCGTAGAATAAAAGGATCCCTGGAGTAGTATCCTTCACACCAATAAAATAAATAAAGGAAGGGCGTAGTCCTAAGCTTGTATAGACTGCTACTGTGATTTCCATCTTCTCCACTGAATCATCAAGGGCTTCTCAAATGGATAACGCCACCAAGCCTCTTTCAATTTCGCGAAGTTTCATCCTTCCAGAGGACAAAAGACCACAGCTTGCACAGATATCCCCCTTGGCCTCGATTCCTATCATTGACTTGAACGATGATGGTAATGAAAGCGGTCAGGTTGCATTGGCGTTAATTGAGAAGATATCACAAGCCTGTGAGGAATACGGGTTCTTTCAAGTCATCAACCACGCCGTGTCCCTGAAGAGCTATATGACAAAATGATGACTGCCGTTACCCAATTCTTCGAGCTGCCTCCAGAAGAAAAAGAAGAGTTTTTCACAGAAGACTATCCCAAGCGAGTCAAACTTTTCAACTACTACCCCAAGGCTGAAGGCCAAGAGAAAGTCAGGATGTGGAGTGAATGCTTCTCTCATCCACGGCATCCAGAAGACGATTTCAGTCATTTCCTGCCAAAAATCCATCCAATTACCGGTATTTCTTCTTATCTGTTGCCTATATTTGCACACAAACTTTATAGTCCATTCGAGGTCCCCTATATTTTGCGTTTTGACTTCTTTAGTGATGCTTTCGCCGAGTATGCAAAGGAGATCGGTTCCTTTATATACAGGCTATTGAGCTTGATTTCCCAAGGCCTTGGGCTGGAGAAAGATCGCCTACTAAAAAAGATTGGTGATGCACGTGCCCTAAGTACGCAAGCTAATTTTAATCCACCATGTCCAGACCCCAAGCTAACCTTGGGACTGGCTGTTCACACTGACACAGTGGCGATAACGGTGCTCCGGCAAGCACGAGTGACTGGCCTCCAAGTAATCAAAGATGGGAAGTGGGTTGCAGTTGACCCCGTTCCAAACGCATTTGTTATCAATCTGGGTGGTCAGATTCAGGTAACCCGACCATTGCTTCTTTCACAGTAAAAGTAGTATAATAAATTGAATTATATATTAACATTTTTCTTAAGAGTTCAAACTTCAACAAGATTTACAGATTAAGATACTTTATTAAGATGAGAGATTAATTATAAAGATAATGTGATTCAAGTCTTTGTTTTAATATTATGTTTTTTAAATTAAAAAAAAAACTTTAAATTTATCTAGGAGGGAGAGGTGGAATGAAAGGTGTGGAATCCCGACCTAATTGTCAAGGCTTTGTTAACTACCAACTGAATTAACAAGTGATCAACTTGTTATAATATTACGTGAAGTCCTTACTAAATGAAAATTTTAATAGTGATCGAAGTTAAAATTTATAATCTAACTAGTATTTCAATATCAAATATCTATTCAAAAATAATAATTTGAAGGATATTAGTATCATCAATTAATCAATTAATTTCTTAATGTTAGATATCCTTTGCACTACATGAAAATCTTGCTAGTATTTGTCTTTGTATTTCTTGAATTTAAGGGTGTTAATTTATTTTGTTGCTGTCATTTTTCACGATTAGTTGACGACCTTTGACCTTGTAATATAAAATAAGATAAAAACTTAAAAGCTACCAATGAAGTGGTAGAAAGGAGACTATTTATGTTAACATGCATCATGGGAGATTTGGAATAAAACAAAATGCAATCACTAAAATGAAGCCTCTTCCTGACATAGAAACTGATATATTTCTTGAAATACTAATACTCATGTAGGTCATGAGTAATGGAAGGTTTTAAGAGCGTGCACCACAGGGCTGTAACCAACAAAACCCGGCCACGAGTATCACTGGCACTGTTTTATGCACCGGAAATGGAGGTTCCCATTGGTCCCATGGAGGAATTGATTAATGAGGAACATCCTCCAATATACCGTAACTATTGCTATGCAGAGTTTCTTCAGGAATTCCTCGGGCAAGAAGGGACAAGATGAAGGGTAAAGGAAGCTTTCCAGTTGTCAAAATAAGAAATACAACTGCCTTCTTTTATTGCACGAAACGGTAAGGGCTCTAAATTTGGAATTCCGTCTTCGCACACTCAATTTCTCGTGAGCTAAAAACTTTATGTGATCGTTTCCTAAATTAATGCAAATTTGTTATGTCTAATGGAAACTAACTTAAGCTTAAATAAAGTGAAAGAAATGCTAGCTTAAACTGGCCATCTTATGACAAGTACCTGACTTAGTTGATTTAAAATCTTTTAGTCTTATATTCAACACCAAATCTGTGCTAACCATCTTATCCACCTCAAACTATCCCTTGTTCGCTTCTCTTTCACGCCGGCGCCAAGACTTCCTTTAGTCCTTGTGTTAAGGAAAAGCAACGATGATCAGCAGTCAGTTCTCGTGGGCCATGTTCCACAAATCTAGCCCATAACAGCTTTCCTTCGGGACACTCCCATTCTCTCTCTGAACTGCCGCCTCATTTCTCAGAACAATACTACTTTTCATTTCCTTGAATGCTGAAGCTAAAGCTATTATCGAGGTATCAGTCCCGTTAACTGACTGAAAATGACTGAAGTTCAAGAAACCATTAATATTAGTTCCCCACGTTTGAAAACAGCAAAACAAAGAACCCCTCATGAGTATCCGATAATTATAACGCTTAGAGTCGTTGCAAAAAGTCCTTCACCTATCGTCTCTAAAGATGTGACATTGATTTCACACCTAATGTGCAAAACAGGTTCGTTCCTCTCTCTATGGACTCTCCCGAGAAGAGGAGAAAACTTGGGTGCTTTTCTGGCCGTCGGTTTTTCCCATGAATCCACATAAGTGCGACGAAAAGACGTTACTGAAATTCTGTGTTTTGATGGAAATCAGCGGTACGTGTCAATTTGACGGTGCAAGTCCAGGACTACCGTCGTCGTGCCAATATATTCCGAGTTTCCATTTTCTACACCAGTCGTCGTTTTCCGAGGACGCGTCTCTTCACTTCTCGAAAAATTCGCCACCGTCTATTTGAGACCGGCAAATCATCTGGTGTTGCGGCGAATCTTTTCGTCAAAATAATATTTAAAATTTCAATAAATAAATGGGTAGGGTAAGATAGTTACCTTCATTAGCACTGAGGCTAAGATCTGGTACAGCGACCCACATTCGTGCTCAAGGACGGGGACCAACGATCGACAATAAGACCATCCTGCTCATCATAGGACTGACTCTGACACTCCTTCCTTCCATAATTCAGGCTCCATAACCCACACCATTCATAACACATACACTAATGCCATTGTTCAGGGGACCAAGTGCACTTATCGATGTTGAATTAACAGGATTAGGTTGTGTGAGCAACTTCAGCTGTATACACGCATACATACAATGCAACCTCTAAAAGACGTAAGAAGTGGGGATATCGAGCTAAAACTGTAATAATTAGAAAATAATACGTTTTAAAAGTCAACGATTAAAGGGGCGGCCGCATAATGAAGGGCATGAGTGCCTCTCGGCAGGGCTAAAACCTAAAAGCAGGCTGAGGGAATTGCTTTTCCTTAGCCATGGAAAATAAGAAATGGGTGTACGAAAAAGTAAAGGTTGGGGTTCTGATTGCTCGAAGAAATAGAAAGTGATCATAAGCGTGGCAGTTGATTAATGCTGCTTTATTGCGACCCTCCAAGTGTATCTATGCGACAGCAACGTGTCGTGGTTCTGGGCAGGCCAAATCCGACAAGGGAATAAATGGACTGAGGGGTATGCTCCAGTGGTATTAGATGGGAGGAACGGTATTTAATGGGCGCTGTGCCTGACAAACACCCTCCGAGTCTTACAATTGCCACTAAAAGTTTCTGAATTTAGGCTGCAATTCTAGGATTTTATTAGTTGGTCTTAATAGTTTCATTTTTATTTTACTTTGTCAAACCAAAAACTCTTTGTGCAAAGTCAAGATTGACCTAAAATTCTTAAATCTCCATCCTTATCAGAAGGAACTCATGAAAATAAGATGTAATGAAGAGCCGTGCCATGGCGGCGAGACGACAGGGAAAAGAGTGTAAGTGTGGGATGGGAAATGAGGGAACATGGAAGTGGCATGGCGATGCATGCATGCATTCTCGGATTTTAGACGTTGACACCATCCGCCGTGGTTTTTGCCAGAAAGAGAAAAAGCTGGGCTATGCTATCAGGCTCTATCGGCAGAGGTTTCAGTGGAAGACAATATTAGGCGAGCATAGGGTGGATTTAATAAGGAGACAAATTGGTCAGGAGCGGCCTGTGGCAACTGTGAGTTTGCAGTATTATGTTCCATCCATGCCTCATAGAGAAGGGTGTAATTGCCCGTGACCTCCTCTCTCCCCCTTTTCCCTCCAACCACTAGTTTAAGCTTTCAGAGAACTTGTTACTGAGTTAATAGCGATGCTTGATGAAGTTGAAACCAATTGTATGGAGTAAGGCTTTGTTGGCTGAATTGATATAACGATTAATTCATTCGATCAGTTGTGTAATGGTCGACTACGTCTATACATAAAACCGTACAAATCTGATCAAGGTTTGGAACACTAGTTGCATGAAACTGGGGGTTCGCAGTCCATGCAGTGGGATACTAGGAACGTCCTGTTTCTTCCAGAATAGGAAGGATCCTTGATGGTACCTTGCGCAACCTGTGGCAATATATATACAAAAGGAAGAAAACTTTTGTCCAAATGTTATAAAGTTTGGTCTCTATTAGAAATTGAATGGCCCAACTAAAACACAGAACTGTGCAATAGTGGATTGCTAACGGAAGCTTATAAGGTCAGACTCTTCTGTCGCCTTACCCAATGTGGGACTGGATATTTTAATCCTCCAACATTCCTTCGCAATCTCACGTTGGGCGCGGTGAGAGATGGGACCAATCTAGAGGGATCACACTAAGGTAGGTAAGACACAGGACCGGCTCTGATACCATATTAAAAATTGAAGTGCCCAATTAAAATACAGAACTGTGCAATAGTGAGTTGCTAGCGAAAACTTATAAGGCCAGACTCTCCTATCGCCTTACTCAATGTGGAACTGGATATTTTAATCCTCCAACACTGCAATGAAAATTCCGTCCTTTACCTTTCTTCCTCGCATAAAGAAAGTTTTCTGAACTGTTTTGCATGTTCAACCTCAAATTGGCTGAACATGGGAGGTGGAAATTCATTCTCCGACTAACTGCTGCTTCTTGAGAAAATTCGACCTGATCGTCAACTTTTTTCCAGAACAGCTTCCTACCTAAAACTCTATTTCCTTTTCCTTTTTGTTCTTTTCTTGAAACCTCATTCCTGAAAGTGCAAACCAGTGAACAACGATTTTTGCCAATCACGAAACCTAGCAGTGCATGGGCTACCGTCCTCAACTCTCAGCTCTCTCTCTCTCTCTCTCTCTCTCTCTCTCTCTGTGCAAGTCTTGGTAAAGGCTGAGCAGTGACAGCCAACATCTGCAATGCCATTTTTGACATTCTGAAAAGGTAAGTATACGAAGGCCACATGCCTGAAGAATTTCGCGGACATGGGAAATGTACAGGCATAGGTAAGACCAGTGTCTGAATTCCAATGGATAAAAAGAGAGCCCGGCCAAGTTTTGAAAAGGCTATTAGGCTGTGATCAGGAAAAGTATTTCCTACTCCGACAAGCACATTTACACCTGTCTCGTCCAAAGATCATCTTTCAAACGCGTCCTAGCTAAACAGTGCCAAAGACCTGCTTCTGGATACGTTAATCAAAGACACTTTTTCTGAAAGGCACTGGGCATGACTGGGGCCTGACTCTTTCACTAAAATCCGAATTGTCAGTAAGGGAACGAAATTAAGGCTCCACAGTGGTAACGCCACGCGTGGCGCACGACACTCCGACCACACGGGGCTTCGTGATTATATTCCGATAGTTTCTAAGTCCAGGGAAAGTAGGCGTGAAACACGTCCACGGGAGCCACAGCGACCGTATCGTTGGCCAGCAGGAAAAGCCGTAATGTTCGCTGGCAGCGGAGCTACTTCCTCTGTAAAGCCGATCATCCGACCGGGGAACGGATGGCCAACATGATGCACAATACTCGTTAAAATTTCAATATTATAATTTTATTGGGTAGTTCAAGAGCTTTTTTCTCCCTCTATTCTGGTTTGGAAATAAAACCCAATAATAAAATTTGGTACGGAAATAAACATATCTCTCATTCACTCAAATCAAATATCTTATTAACTGAATCTCTTTTCATTTGAACGAAAGAACCGATGGTAGTACGACGTATCTCACTTCCAATATGTTGTCTACATCGTTATGTGTGTATCTTCTATTCTTAGCTGATGAAACACGCAAAATTCTATAACAAAAAAGTGATTCTAAACGATTAGGAATTTTGACTGAATGATAGATAATTTCATCATTGAAGCTTGGAAACGAAGTACCTGAAATATTATTAGACGACAGACAAATCTTTTTACACTTCTTATTTAGTTAGCATAAAAAAATAATACTCGTAATTTCCATCAATAGGATTGCATGGAAAATATAATGGAACACTTGTTTGTTTAATCTTTACAACGAAGATTATTTATTGTAAAATATTAAATTTTATGTTTTCATCTATATTAGGAATTTCAAGTGAAAATTAGTAAAGATGATCCATTTTAAGCATATTCTAAATATGTTCAAGATATATCCTAAAAATATTATATAGGTTATTCTCTTCTATATTAGTAGATATTCCTAATAAAAATGAAGATTTGAGGAAGAGAGTTCTCTCAATTTGGTACTTCAAATATATAGTCAATTAACAATAACATAAAGAAGAAACAAAGTAGTGTGATATTAGGAGTAAAAGGTACAAAAATGAAAGTCTCAACTAAAAATTGTATTTTCTTTGGTGATATATAATATTTGACCTTTCATTAAAAAATAATAATAATAAATAAAGTTTCAAGCATCAAAAGTTACTGTGTGAGTTATGTATATAAGATCACTCAATTAGTTGATATTAATTCTCCAATTATTCTCCCATTGATTGCATAAGTAGTATGATTCATTTTCATCTTTGGTTACTTCATGGTTTAAATCACAAGAAAGCAATTTAATTCTATAAGGTATTTCTTGATGTGAGCTCATATTGAAGAGAAATTAGAGAGGATGCAAATAATTGTTATGAGTAGTTATAGCTATCTATTAGATAATACATCATATGTTATGAACAATTATTAAATAATGTGATATATTCTCCTTGCTAATCATGAGAACTTTGATATAAGTATTGTTGAGTTTTAGTGGTAGTTTATATTGCACTAAATCTACCCATGGAATTTGAAGTTAAAAGATAAGATGATGTGCAAGTAAAGGTAAGCTAGTGCGAATTTCTATTAGTTCTCAAGTGATAATAGTTAAATTTGTACAAATTTGTGAGCATGCATAGATAAGTGAGATGCTCAAGCAATGATATTTATGTTAATTTTGGGGCGACTCTTTTAGGTATGTCATTTACTTTTTAAGCATGTTAATAACAAGATTGGTTGTTGAATCTTGCAAGGGTCTTTAGAGAAGTTATAAATAGAATTTATTATAGAGCTTACTAAGGAAGAGCTAAGAGTAGCATCATACATCTTAAGAACAAGATACTTAAGATGAAGTATTGTAAAATTCCTTCAACCAGATACAATACAAGAGGGAGACTGAAAGAAAGTCATCTATTAAAGGCTAGATGCTTGTCAAGCACATTTTTAGTTGACATTCAAGTTGTTGGAAGAGAGACATGATTCGAGACCTTCAAGGCTGTACAAGTGGTAGACAACATTAAAATAGATTTATTATGGTTGATATTGTCCATAGAATAAATGTGATCAATAGACATAATTGTCTATGGTGAACTTCTTTACAGCGAGAAATGGACTTGAACTTGGTGGATCACTATTAATGGTAAGATACTATTGATTATCTTTATAGTTTGCTAGATGATTAGTATTTTTTTTCTTTCTAATAAATGCATGCAAACAAGGGAGGAAAAGGAGGTTAATAGATAGTTGTGATTATGAAAGCCATAAAGTTCGTGAGATTGTAAAGATTTTTAGTTAAGTTGGATCAAAAAATCTAATAGACCATTTACGGATAATACACCTTAGTTGGATCTCGCTTTATTAGATTATGAATAGAGGAAAAATTTAAGGAGTTAGGAAAGATACGCAAGTTAGTGGAAAGACATTTCTTGATGCAATGACATGCTAATCAAGTCGGTTGATCAAATGTTAAAGAGTTTGCCCAAGCTATTAGAATATTCAAAGGTCACGTATGTAGAAAATCAACTTATAGTGTTGACTTGTAGTAATTTTGCTCTAAAAAGGAGTAATTGTTAAGAATGTGGAATGAAAATTAGTATGAGCAAAATTCATCTATCTTTTATGTATCTTATATATATTCAAGATATATTTTAGAAATATTTTGTAAGTTATCCTTTTGTGTATTAATAGATATTCCTAGTGGTATTAAGTTAAAATTCCTTTGGTGTTATTTTAAAAAAGAAAGACTATGAGAAAACCTAGAAGGCAAAAAAGAGAGTTTTGCCGTTCAAGGGTGGCAACACATGGCATGAATTGTGAGGGCAATAGCCAAATGAAGTTATTTTGTATTGTAACCATTAGACAATAGAGACAAACCATGTGAGTATTGGGAGTATTAAGTAATAAGACACGAGAACTATGTTTGGATTTTATAAATAATATTTTTGTACTCTTTTAGAGAAATTCAAAAAGAGGAAAAATAACTTGTAGCTAGATTGATAATATTGAACATAAGATATTATGTTAGTTTAAACCATCTTAAATCTTTTGTATCTATTAGATGTTTATGGGTTAATTTATATATCTATATGTTCATGGGATAGGCCATTTTCCACAACATTCTCTTACAAGCACAAAACTAAATAATTTTGTGGACACTCTCTCCAAATAATAATATGAATTTTAGGCACTAAGTGCACAGTATGTTCCTACATTACATCTAATCTGATGGCAGTCCCTCGTGCCTTTGAATTTGTACTGCTTTCGAGAGCTGGGTAGTGATGGGAAAAACGACGTATAACATTTCCCACTTTGATTGAACCTGCGAGGAAATACTAAAACACCAATGATGTATTTGAATCACAAGTAGAATAAGTAAATATTACACTCAACACAAAAGAATTTCTACCTGGAAAAACCCCTCCAATGTGAAGGATAAAAAAACCTCGGGACCGATCACGGAGTCCACTCAAATCTCTACTATATAAATCGTTAGGTTACAACCCAATCAAGTCCTTAACAACAGCAACAGGACTAAGATTTACTGATTCAACAATAATAGAATCACCAATAAATAGTGAAGAACAAGTTGTAAACAACAACTTAACCAAGAAAAGTTGGAGAAAAATCACCCAGATTTTTGACAAAGATCTGCTGACTTCAAGAGCTCCAAATGACGATCCAACTGTTCACAATGAAGAACACCCAATCCCAAACCTGCTGACAAAAAATCAGCTCAATCGGACCACGGATCGACCTTGATAAGATGTTTGATCAACTGCTACGCAGGGCCTCTAATTCCTACGAAATTTTGCTCTTTTCTTTTCTCTCTCTCTTTTCTTTTTGACGGCCACTCACCTCTTCTCCTAAAGAAAAAAACTCTATATTTTTTCTTTTAAACCTTAGGGCCACATTACCCTAATTGGACCCAATAATAAGTCCCCAAATATGGGCTGGACCAACCCAACAATTCTCCCCCTCCAACCTAAATGAGGGAGATTCCATATGTCCATTTCTCAAGCACAATCCAAACCAGCCTCATGCCGACAAAACTCAAACTTTTCTCGCCATAAAGCCTTTGTCATCATATCAGAACTATTATCCTCAGTATGTACCTTTTCAAGTGCAACCTCTTTGGTTTCCATGATATCTCGTATCCAATGATACCTTACATCAATATGCTCTGACCTTTGATGAAAAGTAAAGTTCTTAGCAAGACGTATAGTACTTTGACTATCACAAAATAACACATACTTTTCTTGCACAAAACCAAGTTCTTTTATGAATTCTTTCATCTAAAGCAATTCTTTACATGTTTTCGTTGCTACAATAAATTCTGCTTCTGTTGTAGATAGAGCAATACATTTTTGTAATCTTGATTGCCATGCCATAGCTCCCCCTGAAAACTTAATCAAGTAGCCTGAAGTAGATCTTCTATTATCAATATCCCCTACCATATCAGAATCTGTATATCTCACAAGAATAGGCTTATCACTCCCAAATGAAAGTTTCAAACTAGAAGTACCTTAAAGATACCTTAGAATCCACTTCACTGCATTCCAATGTTCTTTTCCAAGATTAGAAGTAAATCTACTAACTACTCCAACTGCATGAGTTATATCTGGCCTTGTACAAATCATTGCATACATTAAACAACCAACAACCGACGCATAAGGAACTCTTTCCATATCTTTTCTGTCTTCCTCATTTGTAGGACATTATTTCTTACTAAGTTTAAAGTGTGTAGCAAGAGGCGTGCTCACCACTTTAGCTTTATCCATACAAAACCTTTGAAGCACTTTCTTGATGTACTCGTCTTGAGACAACCATAACTTCTTGGCTTTTCTATCACGACTAACTCTCATACCAAGAATTTGTTTCACTGAGCCTAAGTCTTTCATTGAAAATGACTTACTTAACTCTTGTTTCAACTTTTCAATTCTTGCAGCATTTTTACCAACTATAAGCAAATCATCTACATAAAACAGTAAAATGATAAAGTTATCATTTGAGAACTTCTGCACAAACACACAATGATCAGAATTTTGTCTTCTTGTAGGCTTGCTCCAACGATTCTTCAAAGCTTTCTTGCCCTTAGGCAATGTCACTAACTCAAATGTTTGATTATCATGCAAAGATTTCAACTCATCTTGCATTGCATCAACCTATTTTTTCTTATCCACATCCTCTACTGCTTCTTCAAAGCTCTCAGGCTCACCTGCATCAGTCAACAATACATACTCCTCAATAGAGTATCCAGATGATGGATGACGATCTCTAGTAGACCTTCTCAATGGTGGAACTGAAGATGGATTCTGCTGAACATCAACAACATTATCTATCTGAGTGTCACTATTATCTGCACCTTATTGGTCATTCTGAACCTGATCCTGAACATCATGCTGAATATCACTTTCAACTTGTTCTGGCAACTGTCGCTGTAAATCATTTGAAGGAATTAGATCAATATCAATACCAATCTTAGAGCCTTCTGACATATTTTTCTCACTTTGGCCAATATCTATCATATTTTGATTTTTAAAAAATACAACATCATGACTCCTCACAATTTTCTTCACAGCTGGATCATAACACCTGTAACCAAATTTATCATAACCATAACCAAGAAATATACATTCTCGTGACTTGACATCTAACTTAAACCTCTCATCCTTTGGAATATGAACAAATACTTTACAACCAAATACTCTTAGATAGTTATAGGAAACATCCTTACCAAACCAAACTCTATCTGGCACATCACCATCTAAAGTAACAGTTGGAGATAGATTGATGACATAAGCTGCTGTAAGTAATGTCTCATCCCAAAATGTCTTTGGCAGGTTAGCATTTGAAATTATGCATCTAACTCTCTCAACCAATGTCCTGTTCATTCTTTCCGCTATACCATTCAATTGAGGTGTTTTTGGAGGTATCTTTTGATGTCAAATACCATGTTGCCTACAATACTCATCAAATGGTCCAATGTACTCACCACCATTGTCTGATCGAATACATTTCAACTTCTTTCCAGTTTGCCGCTCTACTGAAACTTGAAACTGCTTGAACACATCTAGCACTTGATCTTTTGACATCAAAACATAAACCCAAACCTTTCTTGAGTAGTCATCAATAAAGGTCACAAAGTAGGATGCTCCACCAAGCGTCCTCAGGGTTAACTGGGCCACAAACATCTGAGTGTACTAACTCTAAGAAATCTAATTTTCTTTAAGGAGGGTGACTGTAGAATGAAACTCTTTTTTGTTTTCTAGCTAAACAATGTGCACACTTCTCAAGTTTTGCACTATTAATCCCAAATAACAAGTTCTTCTTTGCCAACACATTCATGCCCTTCTCACTCATGTGACTTAACCTTTTGTGCCATAAAGCACTTGTATTCCCATCTTCCACTACATTACAAATGTTCTTGAAAATCTTGGCCTGAAATAAATACAAAGAAGACTCTTTCTTACCTCTAGCCATAACTAATGAACCCTTAGTAAGCTTCCATTGCCCATTATTGAAGATATTGTAAAAACCTTCATCATCAAGTTGTCTGGTAGAAATTAAATTCAAACGAATTTTTAGTACATGTCTAACATTCTTGAGAACCAACTTGGATCTATTACGAGTCTCCAAGCATACATCTCCCATAGCTGTAACTTTAGCCAAATAATCATTACCTACCTTCAATGTGCCAAAGTTTTCAGAGTATAAGAAGTAAAGAACTCCCTCTTGGAAGTAATATGAAGAGAAGCACTACTATCAATTACCCAACTTGTCTCATTACTTGCAAAATTCACATTATCATCATAGCACACAATAACAAGTTCATTAGTAGCTGCTGCAACTCAATCATCATCATTGTTGTCCTTTTTCTCCTCACTTTCATTAACTTTCTTCTTCTCATTTCTACCTTTACCATTCTTCTTTTCATTTTTCAGCTGGAAGTAATTTTTCTTGATATGACCCATCTTGCCACAATGATGGCACTTTACATTTTTATGCCATGATCTAGACTTACTTTGACTTTTGTTATAACTTCTCGGACCTCTACTATGACTTCTCCCCCTATTTTCAACAACCAAAGCTTCAGAATGAGACAAAGAACCCTGACTCTTTCTTTTCATCTTTTCATTCAAAATACTAGGCTTGACAAAATCCATAGTGACAATACTATCGGGAGCAGAATTACTCACTGACATACGAAATGTTTCCTAAGATTCTGGTAAAGTACCAAGTAACTAAAGTCCTTGTACTTCATCTTCAAACTTCATATTCATACCTGAAAGTTGATCTAACATTCCCTGAAACTCATTCAAATGATCAGATATAGATTGCTCATCTTTGTATTTCAAGCTAATAAGTTGCTTTATCAAATACATCTTATTATTTCCAGTCTTTCGAGCATACAGGAATTCAAGTTTGTTCCATAGAGTCTGAGCATTTGTTTCTTTACTAATGTGATTCAAAACATTCTCATCTACAAATTGTCGAATGAACCTGTATACAATTTTATGCTCAAGAGTCCAATCGGCTTCACTCGTGTTATCTGGTCTAGTTTCACTAAACACCGGTAAGTGCCAATGTTTTATATAAAGCAAATCTTCCATCTTACCCTTCCAAACATGATAGTTTCTTCCATTCAAACTAATCATCCTGTTAGTACTTAGTTCCATCGTTCAATCAAATCAAAAATAAAACAACTACAACCTAAGCTTTGATACCACTCTGATGGGAAAAATGACGTATAACATTTGCCACTTTGATTGAACCTGTGAGGAAATACTAAAACACCAATGATGTATTTGAATCACAAGTAGAATAAGCAAATATCACATTCAACACAAAAAAATTTCTACGTGAAAAAACCCCTCCAATGTGAAGGATAAAAAAACCACGGGACTAATCATGGAGTCCACCCAAATCTCCACTATATAAATCGTTAGATTACAACCCAATCAAGTCCTTAACAATAGCAACAGGACTAAGATTTACTGATTCATCAATAAATAGTGAAGAACAAGTTGTAAACAACAACTTAACCAAGAAAAGTTGGAGAAAAATCGCTTAGATTTTTTACAAAGATCTGCTAACTTCAAGAGCTCCAAATGATTATCCAATCGATCACAATGAAGAACACCCAATCCTGAACCTGCTGACAAAAAATCAACTCAATCAGACCACGGATCGACTTTGATCATACGTTTAATCAACTGTTGCGCAGGGTCTCTAATTCCTGCGAAATTCTGCTATTTTCTTTTCTCTCCCTCTTTTCTTTTTGACGGCCACTCACCTCTTCTCCTAAAGAAAAAATCATATATTTTTTCTTTTAAACCTTAGGGCCACATTACCCTAATTAGACCCAATAATAAGTCTTCGAATATGGACTGGACCAACCCAACAGGTAGATCATAGCAAAAGCTTCTTGAACCTAAACCTCTGACGAAAGTAGTAAGAGTCTAATAATTACTATGCGGTTTTCATGTAGATCATAAAATTTCATTCTATAATGCAACTCTTTTATCATGATGCTACCAAAAAAATAGGTTCTGAATTGGAGGTATTGGAGTCATCATCATTTTATACCATAGGCGACCTGCAAAAATACTGAGGGCAACTAACGCTACTCCCATAGCATCGTCTTTTTCATTTACACATGTCGTCCTATAAAACTTACCTTTCTCTCTTGACAATAGTCTCCTGGCATGTATACTTAGGGGTTTTCCTAACCTGAGAGTTATATTAGCCACATTTTTCCTTGAGCAAAGAATGTTAAAATCATGTTTGTTTATATGATTAATATATTAATGTGTTATATTTTTAAGATAAAATAATATTTTATTTTATAAACTAGATTTAAAAAAGAAAGCAAGTATTTAAATTTAAAATAAAACATTAACTCGCTTGTAAATTGAATTTATGAATTTCTTTTCATATTTAATTTGAGGAGACATGATAAGATTTGGTACGTGTTTTATATTATAAATGTTTAGTGTTTTTATTTTATAGCTCGATTTTGAAAAAAAATAGAATCCTTTAACAAGAACAACTTTCATTTCTTTGAGAGGATGACGGCTATGAATTCATCATGAATTAATATAATATGTGAGAGCCGAATCATGATTCTTGAGAGAAAGGAAGTGAACCGGGACTGGCTTTTCGTACAAAGGAAGTGAATCTTGTTTGGACGGTCTGCATTTCTCATGGAAGCATGAGAGAGCCAAAAGGAGATCCAGCATGCCACTGATGACCTTTCCATCTCGTCATAATCTCTGCTATGCTTTGGTGGAACATCGGGACGCTCAGCAGGGAACCATTACTTCCAGAAACGTACATCATGCTACCCAAGTTATGCTCCGGGAAATTTATTTTTCCTTTAAAACAATGGCTGTTTGAACTCGCAGCTCAACCATGCCTCCTCGTCTATGTACGAAATCACTCGTACAAAATCTGAACACCCTCTCCGGGGAGGCAGATGGCCGTTCTGTGTCTAAAGCGTAAGGGCGTAAGAATGATCTTGTAAAGTCCAACATTGCGACTGTGATTCTAAAGCATTCTGAGGACCGAAGAGCTATTTCCAAGGAGCCTTAAAAAAGACATTCCCTCTCTCCCTAATATTTTTTTATGTGAAAAGCTGGTTTCTTCATTGAATCTATCTGTTCTGACAGGATCTCCTCTTGTCATTAAAATCTGATATTTCCTCTTTTTCTGCTTGACGTCTCCGCCCGTCTCTAGTCTCAAAACCGACCCCCGCCGACCCCCCCCCCCCTCCCCCCCGACCGTCATTTGCCTTCTCTCTCTCTCTCTCTCTGTTAATCAAATTCAATTTGGGTCAGATCTCCATACATGACAGGTACTGCGGGTTGTTTAATCGCTGCTTCCATGAAGTTACGGGAATAAAAGCAGGTAGCAACTAGTCTTACGGAAAAGTATATTAGTCTGCACGAGATGATAGTCAACATATATTTAATCTTCTGAAATCCGTATCTTTGATATGATAGCCATGGACACAGAAACATAAATATGTGATAAATAGATTCCACTACAGTACTTGAATTGGAGGAAAACAGGGACGAAGATAAATATATAATAATATTCACTTTATCTCCAAAGGAGTAGTAAAGGAAAAACAAGATTTTAACGCTTCTAAAGGTCCCGGAACTGGTCGGCTCAGTTATGTCGTTCTAAGTAATATCATAACTATGTCTTAGAACCAAAAAGAAAAAAAAAAAAAAGAAATTTGTTTGTGATAACAATACTGTGATTGGTTTCAAGAAAATCATTAGGTTTGATATTCTAACAAGTTTGTAATATAAAGGGTTAGAAGCTTTGAAACTAGAAAACTTGTAGTCGGGTATATTTTCACTTTTAGGTTTGTTGTTAGTGCTTATTTTGTTTTTGTTCTCTTTCAAGTGTATAAAAGAGACTACAAGTCAATAAGTAGTTAATTTAATTAAGAGTAAGTGTTATCCTAATCTCTTAATTCATAGATTAAAGATGGTGTTGTATTCAACATATCAAGAAAGCTTATCAACATTATGAAACTTAAATATTTGGTCTTCATTATGGGAACTTTAAATTTTTTACAGTTGGTCGTCGTGGATTTATTTGCATTAGTAGCTATGTTGTTTCGGAAGTAAATGCCTATTCATTATAACTCCCAATCGATCGTCCAAAATTTGAATCTCATATGTATGGAGTTTCATTCAATTGACCTCTGGGGCCGGCAGACCGACATTATGCGGAAGCCGCTGCTTTTATTTTCTTGAGTAATGCGGCTAAGAGTCTGTTGCTTAAAATTGGGTTGAAGAACGTGATTATCATGATTATTTAAGATCACAGAAGCTCAATCTTCGTCCTCTGCTTGGGGGAAAAAAGAAAAAGCGATCTTTTCTGTTGCATCGGGGGGGCTCAGAAAGAACATAGAATTGGATATAGTCGTAAGCGAAAAAAAGGTTTAGGAAACGAGCTAGGAAGGGAAGACGATGGAAGGGACCTCTGAATTTCCGACGTCTGCTCTCCTTTTTCTGACTCATCGGACATCCCCCGAGCAACTTTCTTCTCCATGTAGCTACCAACAGAACCTAGCGCTATTCCTTTGAGACCCTAGTGGACGCCTACGTCGACAGGTCCATGTGACTCATAAATCTTCGGTTTTCAAACCCCAACATTTGCCGACCCATAATCATGCACAAAAGATGCAAAAGCGTGATCCATAAACCGATTTAAAGAAGGCAAGTATGTTAACAAAAACAAAACTGGGAGGAACAAATTCTGAGCGCCGCCAGTGTAATCATTCAGAATGATAATCACAGGGATCAGAAACGGTTCTTCTCAACTTCCCAGAAAAATTTTAAAAAACCAGGGAGCAACGCTCATCTTCTTGCCCGGAAGTCCAACTCTTTTATTGCATTTTCGATGGAGACGAATTGATGAGAACCCGTATGCAGAAATCGCTTAATTTTTTTATTACTTTCCTCCAAGGACGTCGAAACAGACAACAATTTTATTAAAATCTTCAATCCCCCCATCAATCATATTCTTACAACCCAAAACGACAACTCCTTTTCCCTCCTATTTTCACTTCTTTCACTCCCTCGGAAATAGCCGAAGGCATTAACTCTCCAATGGAGCTCTTAGCTGGCACGGGCAAAGCCCTTCCATTTCTCAAAGGTTTCAAATAACAGCTGATCATAATAACCCTTTACCAGAGAGCAAGGAGAACAAAAATTAGAGTTCAGTCATCTGAAATGTTTTTATAACTGATCAATCTTGCTTCCTAAATGTCCAGAAACTCCTAGGAAAACTGTATCAAGAAAATGAATTACAGTCGCCTAACTTTTTCTTCCACCCACTCCTATGTTTCGTAGAAACTGCAGCTGGAAACCATTTCTGTCATTATAATATTTAAGAGCAAGCACCCTTTGCACATTCGAATTTAGGTTGTATAATAAACGCACGAACAAATCAATCAATCAATCAATCCTCTTTTTCTATTGGGGCGTCTAACCCCTACGCGTCGACTATAAATATACTCGCAGGAGCCAAGGCGTTGGCATCCCGAACACACTCGTTGCACGAGCCGATACCAGCCTGCTATCGGCCTGATTCCTCGAGAGCTCTCTTCCAGCAACAGATAATGGAAGAAGCATTTAGGCGGCTTAACGGGTTGAGTCACACCCCCGAGCCCATCGCTGACGACCACAACAAGTGCACCAACATGGCAGGCACCACCGCTGCCGCTGCCGCTACCTCAACCAACAAGAGGTCCATGAGAGAAACCGGCAGCACAATGAGATACCGCGGGGTGCGCCGCAGGCCATGGGGTCGCTATGCTGCAGAGATCAGAGACCCGCAGTCGAAGGAACGTCGCTGGCTCGGGACCTTCGACACCGCCGAGGAAGCTGCCTGCGCCTATGACTGTGCCGCCAGAGCCATGCGTGGACTCAAGGCTCGGACCAACTTCGTTTACCCGGCGTCGCCACCTCCTTCAGCTACCGATCACCTACTTCCTCCCTTCAACTTAACAAAACAAGCTCTGCCGTCCGACAAGGTTCCGGTGACTCGTCAGTTTGGTCCCGCTTCAGCTTGGTCTCCCTTCCAGAACCCTCATGCTGGCGATCATTTCGCTGGGTCAGCAGCTTCTAGAAATGGTTCTCTAAATATGTTCCTACTTCGTGATTTGCTTAAAGGTTCTTCGAACCCATCGATGGTGTCAGCCCCTCGGGTTATTCACGACCATTATCCTTACATAAACAGTGCTTCTTCACCTTCTGTCGCCTTGCCTGGTTGTTCTGCGGTGAATCCATTCAGTAATTCTAATATCTGCGACTCTTTCTTGGGTTCTTCGTCCATGGCCCTTCCTCTCACTGACAAACACCAGAGCTTTAATTCCGGGGGTTCAATTGGAATGACCACTCAACGAGTTGATGATTCGGAGTTCCTTCCCGAAGACCCCTCAGACTCAGGCTTGTTGGAGGAGATCATTAATAGGTATTGTCCAAAGCCCACGTCCGAGAAATCTGACCCTCCAAAGCCGGAAGCTTGCATCATGGAGACCAACCGTCCACCAATTTCTGATATGTATGTTACTCAATCTTTGAGTGTTTTAAGAAGGGGGATAAAGAACGAGCATTTTGGTTTGTCGTTTGATTACCAAGGGATTCAACAGCAGTTCGAGAATCTCCCCGGGGCCAAAAACGAGCTCTTGGGCTCTCAAGTAGCGGTGCCCTTTGGTTGCGAGATGCCGGTGATAGATTGTCAGTTCGGGCCGGAAGCCATTTTGGATGACATCTTCCAGTATCCTGAAATTTGGAATGCTTTTGTTGCTGGGGTGCAGAATGCTTGAGCTTCTTGGAAATACTAAGTAGTTTCTAGATCGAAGACATCTGAAGAAAAGCCTTTTTGTTGCCAGTGATCCTCCACGGAGTTTGATCTGTTAGGGCTTTTGGAAAATAGTTTGAAACCATGTTATGTATTTGTGAACTGCTTAAAATGGAGATTTCAAGCTCTTGTTATTCAGCTTACTTATTATGTGTTGATTTTGGACCTTCTGTACGTTTGTCTTTTTGTCATTTTCCCTTTGTCTTCTTATTCTTCTTCTCTTGCACAGAACCTTGCCCGTTTGGCTTTAGGTTTTGTTTTCTTCCTATTGTCCGTTGAAAATCCTTCGTATATTCTCAGGGCTTGTCTGGTAGCTCACTTTGCGTTGACCTGTGATCCAAAAGACTTTCTTTGTCGGACTTTTCTGATCTTGGCTCTTCCTTGTCCAAGTATTGGTCATGTATGTATGGCTGTTCTTTGCTCTAAAAGAAACCCTAAAGGCCCTCGAGAGAACTTTTTGGGGGAAACAGGTATCCTTGGTCTCGTGCTCTATTTTTTCTCTCCTTCCGTAGAGCGGAGTTTACGTGGTCAAGTAGGATCTCAACTAGGTGACTATAAACACTTTTGGGTTAAGCCTAGCAAATTGAGCTTGAGATCAACCAACTGATAAGCATGTTCGATCAACGAGGCCATCCTGCAAGAATGAAGCCGTTTGATGATTCACTTGCCTAGTTTCTTTTCTTTGTAAAAAGAAACAAGTTTAGAATGTCCATAAGTTTCACTAAGCAACTACCTGCATTTATGTAGTTCATTTTAGATGAACACTGAGGTGGACACAGGGTTTAAAGTGAATTTGTGATCAATCGAATTAGAAAAACTCTGGAGACTTGGCTTTTGGAGGTCTTGAAACCTTTGATAATTGAAAACAGTTGGGGCCTGGACCAAGTTTTAGCGGTTGAGTTGCTAAGCAACGTGCCGGTGGGGATGCATGCTAAGTATAGGACTGGGGGACTCCGCGTATATAATGCATAAACCTGTCTTATTATTACCTACTTGATGATGGAAGACTTGCACTGTTTCAATCATAAAGTGTTTAAAGATTTGGGGGATGACTATTGGTTTCTACGTAAGGCCATTGGAGATCCTGTGCGTCTCCATTTCACCAAGTCTCGTGGTCAAAGGGCTGGGCCTCTATTCAGTCACGACGATGCTGAGGACGGCTTAGCAATTGGAGGCAATTCTTGGGCTTGGGTCGCAAGTCTGGATCCAGAATAGTGTGGAAATTGTTTCGAGGCATTTTGTCTTTGGAGCATTTGGTCATGACTTCCCAACAGGGACAGCCGCTGGGGATCATCCACCTACAGAATGCAAGTCACACGTACTGTTTCCGCCATTCACAGGTGTCTTCTTTTGGCGATGGACATTTACGAGGACTGTGCATGTCTAGCGTGCTCCTTTCACGTGTCAACTTCTCGTGATGACACCTCTCGACTGTTGTATCACAAATCAAACAAGACGAAGCCGTGTACGGATTGTTCTAAAGAGGCAGAATTTTTGAGCTTTGTTTTCGTAGAAATTTATTCTCTTACTCTATAAATATTAGTATCCAAGATGAGATTTATTTTAAACTTGTAATCAATCCTTTTGAAGTGTAACAAAATTCTGTTATCTTAAACTTTCTTAATGTGTAAAGAGTGTTAAAATTATTGTCTTAACCTAGAAAAATATGATTTATTAAAAAAAAAGATATTTGGGTTTTGTTTAAATATAAATTTTTTAATTTATGAATTAATTTTTAAATTCAATTTTACTTATCAAATATATAAAAGCACAACGATATTTTTAAATAAATCTTGAAGACGAGTACAGAAATCATTCAAATTTTGTGGGGCCTCCAAGCTAACCAAAGACATTAACAGAAAAAGAACAGACAATCCTTTACCTGTCACCTTTATGCAGTTGCCTTTAATCCATAGTTTTGGACTGTTGGTTAGCATGCCATTTACTTAAAAGCAATTTGAAAAGTTAAGCTGGTGGTGTCACGCGGGCTGTTTGGTTGAGTAACTAATAAGTTACATTAGTTGTGATACATGGCAGTGCAGAATGCAATAACTCTGAAGCTTGTCCTAGACACCTAGAGATGTTCTTCAAAAATGCAAAAAATGGAGCCAACCACCCAACATGTTAAGCTAAAATCTCATCCAGATCATGATACTTGATTCGAAATGGCATCCCATCCAACATCAAGTGGTTTTGGTGACCCACTGGCCACTGGAAAAGAACTGATTGCAACCATGAGAATGTCTCCCATCGTGGGGACCCACCATAAAGATTTTCAAGGATAACATCTTTTCATAATTCAATGCGTAGCTCAAAAAGAGAAACGGACATCAAGAAAAGCTAATGGAGGGGTCTCATTGATGATGGGTTTTAGGCGTGGTTGAAGCATTAGCAGAAGTGACAAATGTAGGTGGAGGGTTAATGGAGTCTATGATCGCACCCGTGAAAAAAGGTCATAAAGACAACGACTACCCATGAAGTTATTAAGTTGGGAGTTCACGCACATCCCCTTTCTATCTTTAGCCACACCCAATTCCATCTTTATCTTTATCTTTTCTACATTAAAAAGCGTGTAACGACTGTGTGGGCAAGTTCTTGTTGAATTCAAGTCATTCAAGAAGCTTCCAAGGTACCAAAATCTAATCCATTTTTCCTCCACTAGTTAGTTCTTCTGACAATGCAGTTCTGTATGACCACCAATTGCTTATCTCAAGTTTGATACCTAAAAGCCGTTTTCTCATGATCATTTCTTGGGTCTACTCTTAACTTTTCTCTAGCATTAGGGAAATTGCAGAGGAAATAGACAGATCAAAATGGAGAGTGAGCAGATAACCAAGAAGGATATGAAGGTAGACATTCCATCGGATGCCGAACTTATGGCTCGCCTGTCCGGGCTTACTAGACAGCCAAGTGCTGCAAAGAGCAATTGTCTATGCTCTCCAACCACGCATGCGGGCTCATTCCGTTGCAGGCTTCACCGCGCCCCAAGCCTCCAGCGAACCAGAAGCATGGACTCCACAAGCCTTCGGGATTCAACTTCCAAGTCTAATACTCCGACTGCAAATAGTACTGTTGTTGCTACAAGTAATCAAAACACACTACAGGCCTAGGGATTCTCATGACTCGGTGCATGTTGATACTGCTATGGTTCTTCGTTGTTGCTTCCACAGCCTATGCTATCCACTTCCTCTTGCTTATCTTTTATATAAGTTGGAATCCGCCATTTCTTTTCTGGTACTTTATAGTCTGCTCTCTTTTTGCATCTTGTTAAGTCTAGAAGATCGTAGAAGGCTTATATTATAACTAGAGGGATCTTTATGTTCTGCAGAATTGAGATGTTTACTGAAGCTCTGATCCGAACCTATTGGAATTACAACGATCCAAATCATAATCAACAAATATATAGGCGTTTTCCAGCCTAAAAATACATCCCAGTGAATCTTTGAAGAAATTCATTGTAACAAGTGGGCATGGGTAGACATGATACTATATTGTTCCAGTAAATCAATTGGCAATAGGCTCTTAAACTGCTACACCAATCTCTTTGGGCTTAATAGACCTGAACGCTGGTTGACCAGCCAATGATGCAATGAGCTTCATAAACAACAAAGATGTTCACATTCAAACTTCAAGTCATGCGTGAATGGTCGAAGCTTAACAAAGTGGATGACCTTGCTGAAGTTCTTTCGCAGCGTGAGATCAGATTTGGCACATCGATCGACAGAGAGCAATTAAGATGGGCCGAATCCTAATTAATGCTAAAAGGCTTCCCAAAAGAAGCTTTAAGCGGGGGCGCTGGCGCGTTAACCGGCCTAATAGCCGCAGCAAGGACTGAGTTGGTACCAAATGCGCTCACAACAAGGTCGCTCCACAACTGATTAGTGCATGGATACTTGACCCGTTACCCAGGTTGACCCTCAACATGGTAACTCCTGAAACTTGCTCAACACTACGTTTGGTATATCATCCAACTTATTGGTTGTTTCCGTACTTTTAAGACCACATGACCAAAAATATGACAACCATCCGGTACTTAATAGATAGATTTGTATGTATGAGTGTGAAGCTTAGAATTAAGAGGTTTCAAACAATGTGTTCTTAATTGAATTAAATATTTGTTGATGTTTTCATAATCTAATCATCAAAGCTATATATATTGTGAGGCTACTGGATGATTAAATATGAGCGCATTGGATTGCACATCTAGTAGTTTAACAATTAGACAGTTGAGCGATTAAGTGCATCAGAGAATGTGGTTACATTTCCAAGTCCCAATTAAATTACGCAAAGTGACGAAACAGAGTAGGTAGAATGAAAAGCAGAAATGATGATTCAAGTGAATACACAAATTCTCTTCAATATACTGTCCTAATAGCCGCGAAGAAATTCTGTAAGTATTAGCATTAGACACAGTCGCTCTAATTGATCAAAATGGCGGAACAAGAACCGTGCAGCTGTGTCAGAACACTGAAGCTCAAGTTGAGGAAACCCAGGATAACACGATGGCCTCACTAAGGACAAACTACGACAACGACCACTGCACAAAAATATGTGATCCAGTGATGTCTATAGCCCTATTTAGAAAGATTCACAGCCTAACTCTACTTCGATTAGTGTCTGTCTGTTTCAGCAAGCAGGTTGGTCTCAATGATACGAGTCGGTTCATATTGTATTCCAGCAACATTCATCGATTGTTTACTGATAAGAAAAAGACCTGGACTCTTCATTTGACACCGCAAAGAACGACGGTGACTGCATCGCTAAACGCCAATTCTCACGTCAACTGAATACGTAATTCTGAAAGAGAGAAGAGAGAGAGAGAGAGAGAGGGAGGGAGGAAGCCGGTTGTTTTGCCTTTCAAGGCTGTAATCATTTAAGCGTACTGGTCAACTTGACTAATAATTGTCGGAAGAATTTTGCTTACATGGTGTTTTCGTGTTCCGCCACGTCTGCTGTGACTTGCGTTCTTATCGTAGCTTTTGATTCATAGAAGAAACAGCTGCACCGGGTCAGGCCGGGTCAGAGGCCTAAGACCGATGGAATCATTAGATGCGTTTTGGCTGATGCAGTGGCATGAACATGAGGTATTCGTTTGACTGGATTTCCCAAAAGAAGACTTGCTGTTTATTGGAGAGGAGAAAGAAGAAGATAGCACCAATGGATGGAAGAGACTTGCAGACCGAGTCATTTATTATCTTTATTACAGAAAACCCAAATTGGTATCTTTTTCAGATCGTACTGACACAATCTCGATCAAATAACAATCGAAACAAAGGGCTGTTGTTCGCGGGTTACAGTCGCATAAGTGGATTTTGTCCTTTGTTGTTGGCTTTTCTCTTTGTTTCTCTCAACTTTTTCAGATGAAGGACAGAGATAGAGCCACTTGGGCTTTGTTTGTTGTTAATTTAAACTGATATCGCCGGAGCGTATTAGTCTGCAGTGATTTCTTCTCTTTTTCTTTTGTTTCTTTCTTTTTTATTTCTATTTCTATTTTTATTTTTTATTTTATAAAAAGTCTAAAGCCGTCAACAAAAGCTGGAGAAAAAGATCTACTCAGACGCCGAATCACGAGACAAGTTTGCTCAAACGTCAATAGGATTTGAAAGTGGCTGCTGGGGGGCTTGTTCAAGTCAAGATATGACAAAAATTCCAAATTTCCAGCTCGGTTTTGTGTCAGAAACATGAAGTGAGAAGAATATATGAAAAGGGACGAGTATCCAATGAGCTGCCAAAAATAGGCAGAGAGGTGTTGAAGATTAATAGACAAACACAACGATGTTGGTCCCACAATTACTGGTTTACACCTAAGAGTTCTCTAGTTTCACCAAATTGAGTTTCACCAAGAGACAGACCTCTTGCTTCCCGAAAATGTTGTTTGTTGTTACAGTACGCTAAACCGACAATGTTCATTAAAATTCTCCCAAGTTCTTTTACCTAAAAGTTACAAGGCATATGCAAGAACAAAGACAAAACAGAGTATATGTTACCCACCTTAAATTACCATCATCAACCGCAAAGTAAACAGAAATCACTCAATTCTTTTCACTGGCACTTCTATTAACGGGCCATAACTTACTAAACATCCTTTTAGGTCTCGTAGGGAGAGCGCAGAGAGCCTTGAGCCTAGAATTTCTACCGATTCCGTCGGGGTGGAGATCATTGTCATCCAAGTCGTCATCTTCAGCCAGCTTCATTCTTAGAGTTGACATCCTTGATTTTGGTGATTTGAGGCCGGAGATGCTCCACTGGTCCTCTGCGGCAAAGCTGGCTGTGGTACTTAAAGGCGCAGGAGGCCTTGATGGGTCAATACCTTGTGTAGCTAAGAGTGCCTTGATGTTGCTGGGGAGCTCCGTAACTTTGCCACCAGCCACCGCAGCCCGAGCTTGCTCAAAGAAAAGTACTTGCACCACCACCCTCAAGGGCAGCAGCTCATTTTGTGCCGCATGCATGCAGGCCTCCATCGATAGCTTCTTGCAGTCTAGGATTCGACACAACCTTTTCCTGTCGCTCTTGCCGAGGTCTGGGTGAGCCTGGAATTTTCAGGCAGAAGCCTTAGTGATTTGAAATTCTTGTGTAAACTAATCGTCTTTGGTTAGTTTAGTCCAAAGAGAATGAAAGAGAAGTAAAGAATCTTAACACTTCAACCATCCTAGGAAGACGCACTAGTCAAACCCCACTAATTTTCTGCGTAATTTAACCAGAAATTATCACCAAATGACAAACTTCAAATCATCATGCCCGAATTGTCTCCAGAAGTCTAAGTGGAAGAGAAATGTATTAAGTCTCGACCCAAGGTATTTGAGATTATTTCTGGGTGGTTGTACGACCGCAAGCCTTGAGGGATCATTGCAAATATGAATATCAACTTCTTCACCTACCCTGGAAACTATGGAAGATATTACCAAACCCAGTTACATTTACCTAAGTTGGAAAATTACTGCAAGGTCAGAGAATTCATCCGAATCAAATCAACTGCAGACACACCAACAGAAACTTTGGTTGTACCTGCCAAAATATAGACATCCATATATACCAAATTTCTAGTGGGTCAGCCTAATCCTAACTGCTAATAAATTATGAAAGGCGACAAGGTTTTAAGGTCAAGAGAGTTGGTTATCTACTGGAAAGGGTGATCCACAACCTCCGCTCTGACAATGATGTTGTCATAAATATCTATTTTCTCCTAGTATGAATTAAGGGAAAGTCTGAGAACTCAGCCAAATATTCTGTAAATTTACCTTAAGATAAATGTCAATAGCTCTGTAGAGGTCATCATGATCCAGCCTTGCAAACTGTGGTATGGCTTCAGCTATTGCAATGAACTTTGACAACGGCAAATTCACGTCCCGGGCAATCTCTTGTAGATACCCGTCCACAATCTTTGCCACCTTCAATTTTGAGCTATGAGATGCTGAAGATGACCTCCTACTCTCCTGAAACTCGAAGTCAATATTTTCTGCTGAACGAGACCTTCTCCTCTCAGACGCCAGCTTTGATCTTGGAGGACTAGTTGGGGGACTCTGCCCTTGTAACATGAACTGCTCCAGTATGATCATAACGATGTCTACATCATAAAGTGTATCATTTGAATACGATAGAGAGGGTATTAACAGATCACTAACTCTCGCTTCCTCTAGCTGAAGCCCAACTCTTCTAGCCAATTCCATCTTTGTTGAAGAAGAAGCATTAAGGATGTTAGCTGCCTTCAATAGTTTAAGTAAGAAACTGGAAGAAACAGCGCCCTTCTCCGCCGGGAGTAGGCTCACTATTGACTCCAAAAGCAGCCTATGCTTTGAAGTTACCTCACAGTTTGAGTCTGAATCCGAGTCTGATGCTGCTTGTTTGTTGACATATCCATTCCTTGATATATTGGGCAACCATCTAGATGCATAGATCTTCAATGCATCTCCGAGAAGACTGGAAGGGACCATCCCACCAGATTTAATTGCTATCATGCATCTCAAATAAAGGTCCACTCCCAATTCTGCCAAATCTTCTGCCCACCAACCCTTGCTTTCTGGTTTATGTCTCTGGGACTCTGCACCGTTGCATGATATATCGTCCCTCCCCCGGCGGGAATAACTGTGCGACAGAGTCACCCTTGATGGGTGACTTAAGACTTTAGAGGCAATCGCTTCAATGCATCTGCTGGTTATTGCAAGGTCTTCTGACCACAAAGGAAAGGCTTTTGTGCTTTGTAACGTCACAATGGAGTCCTTCCACCCATGAAGAACGCAGGAATTTAGGAAAACTTCCAGCTTGTATATCAGATTCCCTTTCTCAACATCCTCTGTCATCTGCAAATACTCTGCAGCACATCGAGCAGATACAATATTGTAGGCACTGACTGTGATTGTAATACCGTAACAGAACTTAGCACATAGTTCAAATGCTTCAATTCCACCGGGGAAATCGGGAAGTTGGACTATTTGGTGTTGGGAGGATTCGGGAGATTCAGAGCATAGCCTCTGCAACCGCAAACACTTGGACAGAAGAGGAAACTGTTCGCCATGAACAAACATGAATCACTTCGAAGAAGATCCAAAAGATTTTCATCCGATTGAATATCATATCACATACAAAAGTAAATATCCTTAATATGAACTTCCAAAAAGTTGCTAAAATTTACCTTGTGAAGTAAGTATCTGCTTCCCTTGACCTGAATTATGAGATCACTAGAGACTTCCGAGGAGACTGACCTGAAAATTAAGGAAAAGAAAACCTTAGTATCTTCCATTAGTTAAAGGCAACTACACGTGCAATCAGAGATTCTCTTTACCTTACAGCCTCAGCAGTATAGAAAGTATCTGGCCTAGATCCGAGTTTCATAAACTTCATGACTGATCCTCGTTGTTTCTTCTACGGTTTTGTTTTCATCAGATGCTCCTTGACATAATCTGAATCAGACAAACGACTAGGAAAAGGTTACGCCTAAAGTGCACCTTGATTCCAATAACTTCTTCCACCGTCAACAGCAACGGACGGTTCTCCAGGCAGGAACACAATCAAAACTACCCATTTCCTGTGTTAATTTCTCCCAACTGGGTGAAACTAACCAGAGATTTACACAGCCAAGTCAACAGCACCGACTAAATTCTTCCTCAACATCCAAACGTAAACAGAACAGAAAGGAAAAGGTAAATGATTTTCCTAGAGAAGAGAGGATATCCAAGAATGAAGGAACACCGAGAGCTTTTGCTGTGGGTGTAAGCTATCTGAGTTTTATATATAGAAATTTGCAAGCGACAGAAATTCAGAAGATCGAACCCCCCAAAGTCCCTGTCCTATCAGTCAATTCCATACCCCATGTGACTTGGACAAGCAAACAAAAAATCAAGGCACTGCAATTCACACATACCATATTCCCCCAAGCCAGTCAAAAGAAAGCTCGGAAGAAATGAAATGGAAAACTGTAGGAGCTCTACAACACATATCCATGTCAAGCCCCATGACAGAAACATGAATCCAGTTACAAACACTAAATATAGTAAAGACAGCTTATTAAACTGTTACCTTCGAGGATTTTCGATACTCTCCAGAAACCGAAACTGCCAATCATTCGTCGGAAAAATTACGCCTGAAAGAATGTAAAATAACCATGTCACTTTTAAAATTGCAAGTTCGAGAAGAATATGGTTTTTAGACATTTTGCCATGGCCGAGCCAGCGTGCAAATCAAAAGGCGACGCACACGTGCTTATCCTGCGCCCACCAGTTCCCCTCACCCTCATCATTGCCACAGCATATTTTTACTGTGCTTCCCGGGATTATTTTAGTCAAACACTATTTTATACGAATTGTCGTACGCCTCCCAATTCCATTATTAACTTCCAAAAGGAAATATCAGGGAAAGTTAAATATTTCTAAAAGTTATGCCAAATCGAATTTGCATTCACATAAAGAAAGCAGAGAAGACAAGAAAGCTAGGGGATGCCAAAAGGGAACCCCAGGATATCTCCATCGCCGCCAGAGATGGCCTTCAGCCTTTAACAATTCAGACCTTCCGCATCCAAGCAAATATTATACAAGACCACATATTTATATGGATACGCGCACATACGCTGCACGAAACCAACAACGCCTTTCGTATACCTTCGTTGTCATTTTTCTTTGGCATTAATGGCATATGGTCCAAGACCATGAGCCCTTTCATATTATTCATGTGAAAAGGAGAAACAATAGGACGTACATTAAACAGGAATGGTGTTAGGATAATGTCAACGCTCCTGTCTCTCTTGGTAGTGAAATCTCATCAATGAATGTCCCAAAATTGGAAGGTCATCTTCAAACTTAGAAAAATATGTCAGACAAATGCTTGGCACAATTAGGGATAAGTATTACCTAGAACTTTTTGGTCTTAACTTCATCATCTGAATGTGTGAGTTTAGGAGCGTGCCTTTTAAAAGAAAAATGGGTCAGGTTCAACTTGGATACTTTAGAAACTTCTGTGCTTTTTTCTTGATCTTTGAGATTTTGATGATCGTAGCAATGAGAACTCGGGTTGGAAACGATGGGGTCCCAGTTGATCAAAAAATAAACTTAGGAGTTATAAGCCTATGATGTTAATAAGCGGCCTACGAAAGGTAGTTGCATCGATTCCGACTAGCATTAGGGCTGTTTATTTAAACATCAAGTAACTTCTATTTAATTTCAGTGAGAAAGATGGACCAGATTCTAATTATGTCATCAGTGCCCAACCAAACTTGGTAACCCCACTTCATTTCCCAGAAAAATCAAAACGTTGTGCTCGATAAATAAAGTGAGTGCTTTTACAGCATATGGATCTTTACAAAAGCAAAGGAGACTTCTTATGTCGTTGAAACCCATCTTCCATCTTAGAATGAAATCTTGAATCAACATAAGAATTGCAAGTGGGAAGACCAAATGATAGTCTAGAATTATTATCCTGACCAAAATCCCTAATCCGGATGGTCAACCTACTGATCCACAACTTGCAAAGAAGTTCCAAATATTTAGAGCCAAGGAAAGGAAGGCATTGTACTCAGATGGATTATCATAGCCCGACTTACTGTTTGGTATTTGTCTAAAGCGGCTTCCCATGTCAAAAGACTAATCGGAATTGACTGTGGAAAGCAAGAAGAAACTAATATTATTTTTGTGGAAAACGCGATCTTGTTGCACGTGAATTATGGCTGGAGAGCTCCAGATTGATCTTTAAGAAAACAAGAACAGGATTAAAGTCAAGTTTTTGGTGAGGAAATTAGAAAACAGGCAACTCATCGACAACGCACGAAACGGAGTATAGGACTGGAAATTTAGGAGAAATGAAACAAAAAATATTGGGTGAAATGGACGTTAAGACCAAGATGTTTCACGGAAGTACTATAATCAGTGACAGTCCAGCGAAATGTTTCACTAAATTTGGGCAGAAGTACCAACAGTGAGATCCAGTTCCAGACTTGGCTGGATCACTGTCCCTCGGATCAATGCCTACTTCAAACGTACGCAGTTGGCAGTTTTGATATACCACCAGAAAAAAGAAGGGTGAGTTGTGAAACGGGTGGGTTTGGATACAGGAGCAGAGGCTTCTGGGCATCCGTCGATATCCACTCTACACGAGAGGAAGGATAAGCCACAATTGCCGGGGGGTCCTCCGTGCCACCCAACAGGGTGGCCAACCGACAACATGGGACCCCATCAACCCCCATACTTTCTTTTATAGATTTTGACCTTTACAGTTTGCAGATAGGAATGGAGACTCCCACCGTGTCTAAAAGGGGATTGCAAAACACACTTTTCTTTTTTCTTTGCTTTTTGTTTAACAAACTCCCTGTTTATAATAGGTTTAAGCTTTTGTAAGAACATAGAAAAACAGTGAAATAGTCTCTTCACCAGCCATCATGTAGTTAGTGATTGCGGCAGCCCTACTGGGTCTCCTCACAAATTCGTTACCTGTTTTGGCAGAATGAAGGGGAGATTTTGTACCAATTTCAATGTAAGCGTCACCCGTAGGAAGACGACAAAGCTGAGGCATGCTACAGTCATCTACTTTCTCTTTTCAGTGCATAAAGAAGCAGCATTATTATACAATTCCTTTCGCATATTCGAGTGATTGCACTAATCACTAACAACTTGTAGGGCCAGAGTCCCATGGCTGGAGGAGGACTGGTAGGTGTGCTGTACCGCCATTACAGGCTTCAATCAGCTGGACATTGCCGCAGACTCGAAATTGAGAGGTCTATACCACCATAAAAGCCTTGGCAGCAGCCAAAAAACACAGTTTCTGCCGAAAATTGAAATGACGTGCCGTTGGGCCAAGGTGTCATACCCAAAGCCTGATGAAATCCCTGGAAGAAAATATTTGTGTTGTGTCTTGTTAGGCATTATAAATATCAAACTCATGCCACTGGCTCATCCTTTCGAGGCTTCCATGCTGTAGATGCTAGACCATGACTTTTCTTCCCACAACTAAGCCAGATAGGACATAGGTGCTGGCATTTGTTGTATTCAACACCCTTGAGTTGTGTCATTTACATTTACAGCGACGTCCTCCCGATGCAGTGGCCACTGATGAATCAATTAAAAGTCACTTTCAGAGTTTCCAATGTGGGAGCCCCTGTCATTTAGTTCTACTTTCGTAAGAAGTTACTCTATTCATAGACCTTGTGGGTCCTTGTGTTTCTCGCATCACTTTAGTTGAAATTGAAAACCCACCGGCCGCACACGTGGGAAATCTAGATCCGGCCATTAATTTATAGAATGTCTAGTAGACATGGTTATACAGCTGGTACCTTAGGCCAGTGTATGTTGAGGAAGAAGGGATGTATTAAATTTGTTATGGAAAACATATTTACAACTTTTGACATATGAAAATAAAGAAAGAGAGCAAGTTTTAGAATATTAGAACCTTCGTTTTATTGGACCCACTCGAGATATTGTCTAACTTATTTTTACAAGTTAAATTTAAGGGTAAACTAAGTTTTTTCATATAATATCAAAGGAAAACTAATTTTTTTCTACATTTTTTTTAAAAACGCTTTTTCACGTAATTGTTATGTTCAAGTCAAAATTTCCACCTTATTTCTTAGGTTTTTCTCCTTTTTCTTCTTGTTTACATCCCCTAGTACACTTGCTAATCAACATGCCGCTGCACTGCAATTTATAAGCTATTAGGGCAAGGTACTGAAAGAAAGCATCATAATATCCTTCAAGATCACCTTCTCCATGATCATTAAGCAAGAGTAACTGTAATTGTACGCTCTCATTATAACCTCTACAGTATAAATGATGACAATTATAATTATCGCTTCTGTCTGGTCAGGCATGCAATAACCATCTTTATACTCCCTCATTTTCAATATTGGTAGTTTACGGACAAATAAAGGTGGAGCTTGCCGGGACAATTGGTCAAAATTAAGAGCTTAAAAGCTTGAAAATCACAGCTGTAGTTGGTAAATGATGAAAATTGCATAGCTTTTCTTTTTCGGTCATACGAAATAGAGATCTCGGTTCCCAAGTTACCCACCATCACCCCTTTGTCAAAGATTCGCATGCAAGGAATGGATATGTATCATGAATGGGACACGACAAATGGGCTTCAGCTTTAGCTTATTATCGACTTTGAGAAAAAGGTAAGCTGGAGATGCCTCTCTATGATTAATGGTAATCCAATCATCAAATGCCCCATCTTTTCTTAAGGTCTTACTTTGACACGAAAAACATACATCATACTTTTTACTATTTGGTGGGCTTGGAATTCTCACTTTTTTGTTTAGCGTGCAGCAAGCCATTTCAGCCTAGCAAACGAGAAATCCATGGATGTACGTTCTGTTCTTTTTTGGTCTATCCTTGAGTAGTCGCTGTAGAATTCACCCCCCAACCAAGAAAAAGGAAAAAGAAAAGGAAAAAGAAAAAGGGGGGTTAAAGTAGGGTTTTGAAACAAACGTGGTGACGATGAGCTTGACCTCCCTTTCTTCGTCACTGCTTCCATTCACATCAACTTTATCAAAGGTGGGAGATGATAACAATCCAGACAGAAAGTAATTCCCTTTCTGATTCTGTGGTCGGTTAAGATAAACATCACCTTGGTGATGAGATCAAAGATAGGTGTCATTCAACTCTCCCCGTCGCCTTTGGACTGAAAGTTTCATTATCATTACGTCGTTCATTGGCAATGGCTTATTATCCCAAAAACGGTGTATTGGAAGTTCGTAGAGGATCTTTCACCTTTCAGGCATACGCAAATTGATGCCTACTCTGTATTGTAGAAGAACTTTTTCCGTGAGAGCCTTATAAATGGTAGACTTCAAAACGTGCAAGAAAAGACAACTTCAAAAAAAGACAAGTGATCAGTACAATACCTGCGCTATTCCTCATGTGTTGAGCTTCAACCCGAAGCCAAGTGCAATCTGCTTGAACAGTCTGATACCAAAATTTACCAGAAAACTACTGCCAACTCTTTGAAACCAGTCCTATACAATACAATACTAGTTTGCATAGTTTTATCTCGGTAAAAGGGCTAACCTATCCATATTGGATAACAAGATGGATTAGGAATGACAAAAAATGCTGTTCAACCAAGTTCCAGTGCCGTTATACTGGATATGACTCGTTTCAACTGTTCCAGTCCCAAAACTTGCAAGCTTCACTAGAACTAAAACTTCCAGTTTCAAGATCCTAAACCCTAGAAACGGTATAAAAGGACCAAATCATGAAATGATTCTTGAGTTCAAGCATTAGGTAGCTTAGGTGTCATCAATCATATACAACGAATGATTTGCCTACTTCTCGAAGAAGAACGAAAATTGGAAAATCTAACAGCAATGAGTAAACATTGCAATATGCAATATGCCCAAGCATACACCAACTCCACAAACGAAAAGGTAATTATGGGACTCAAACCATCCTCTCGATCAACGCCATCACCGTTGGTCAACTTTTACACAATGGAGAGGAAAGAAAAAAGGCATTCATAGGATTTGGTACGCAATACTAAGAGGTCCATTTCGTCTGCTTTCTTTATTCTCTTCTTTTCTTTAATGGGCATTTCGCTTCTGGGAAGAAAAGCTTAACCTATGGCGCTTGCTAGAATACGCAACCGCCCTTTCATTTAAGGTCAACCTTTTGAGTAAGTTTTCTGATCTCATCGTTGATGGTGGGCTTGTGGCTGAAATTTCACGAGTGGTAATTAGGTCACCCAGGAGGGGGATGAGCCTGTTGAACCGTACTAGATCAGATGCTACGGCCGGGTGCCCGTAATAAGTGTTGCTAGCTCGGGTTTTTGAGTCTCCCGTACTGCAAAAAGTTGAGTTGCTAAGTAGCTATTTAGGTATATTTCCCGCAGGTCAAATTCAGGTATTCTTTCAACCCACGGGAAATGTGCTCTGAATGTAAAGAAGCCATAGAGATTTAAGGGATTGCCAAAGATAAAACAATGAGTAACACATGATCCTGCAACAATCGGTTTTCTGTTAATGAAAGATGCAATAATTCTAGGTGTAGTTGGTGAAAATATTTGCCTTACCCAGAATATGCACCATATGTTTGCAAATAGTTTGTATTATTTTTCTTATGCAAGTATTTTAAAACAGAGCAGTACTGTACATTGTATTGATCATTTACGAATTTAATAAAATTAAATTCACACAACTTGTAACCCTCTTTCTTTCTCCTTATTTCACATCTTGTAATATGGTGTTTGACTATGTTTCCCTTCTTTGAGAATTTGCTTTTGCAAAGCCAAAAAAGTTGATATTGTGTTTTCCAGTTTGCATTTAGCAATCTCATTGAATCGCTAGTACCCTAAAAAAAGACCTACCAATTGCGTACGTTTGATTTTTTTTTTTTTTGTTGTTTTCCCCCCCTTTCTAGTAGACTCATCACAAGTTTCCTTTCATACCCGTGTTCAATTTACCAAAATACCCTTCACTCGCAAATTACCTTTGTCCTTGACTTTTTGTCAATAAAAAGAACAGAAAATAAAAGAAATCAATAGCTCCTTTGACGATGTCTACTATCTCAAGGCCTTCCACCTCTAGTGTAGCGGCTTGGTCTCCAAGAAGCTTGGGGAGTCTAATGACACCCTATGGAGTGATAAGATTCCCGTCATGCTCACTGCCTAGAATAAAACAGGGTTTCTTGATGGTTCTCTCCCATAGTCGAAGGACAATGTAGAGCTTGAGTGATGCTGGGACCAGAGCCACGCTGTTGTCAAAAGTTGGCTCATGAATTTTATTGATTAGAGTCTTGAAAATCTTGTCTCCCATACTAAAATGGTTATTGAAATTAAGTTTTTCTTTGTGATAGCATTGATAAGGTAACTAAAATGCAAAGTTTTAATTTGAACCAGACCATTAACAATATCAAGCTCAATGGAGGAATTACAGAAATAACCAATCACATAACACATGGGCGCCTAGATCAAACTATAAACATATAAGAGATACAAGATTTATGGGGTTTGAACCAATACATTGTCTTATGTCTCCTGTCATTGACATAGCTACTGGCCCTTTTTCCCTTTTATTAGGTTTCTGAAGAGAAATACGTAAGTGCCAATTGCAACACTTACTCATAATTCTCACACAACTATTCTCCATACTCACAATAGCATATTGGATCCTCTTTTAGTTAGTAATTGCTACACAAAAGCATTTTTTAATTGTTGCCCCTCAACACTTCTTAATTCCTACAAAATTTTGCTATTTTTTTTTCTTTTCCTTTTTACGGCTGCACTCCTTTTCCCTTTCTAAGACTAGGGCAACACTGCCTTAAAAAACCTAACATAAGGCCTAAATTTGGGCGAGACTCATGGTTGGTCTCATGATTCTTATCCTTGATATTGGGGGAGCTTTTCGTGTAAAAATTCTTGTGTTAATTACGTAATGTGACCTGTGAAGTACAACAATTATTGGGAAATAATCGCGTTAGAGCTGTAGTTATGAGCGCTACAGATGGTCTAACGAGAGGAATGGAAGTAATTGACTCAGGAGCTTCTCTAAGTGTTCCCGTCAGTAGAGTGACTCTAGGATAAATTTTCAACGTGCTTGGAGGGCCCCTTGATAATTTAGGTCTTGTGGATACTCGCACAAAATTTCTTATTCATAGATCCGCACCTACATTTATACAGTCAGATACAAAATTATCTATTTTTGAAACATGAATTAAAGTAGTAGAACTTTTAGCCCCTTCTGTGGAGGAAAAATAGGACTATTCGGGGGAGCTAGAGTGGGTAATACAGTACTAATTATAGAATTGATGAACAACATTGCCAAAGCTCATGGAGGTGTATTCGTATTTGGCGGAGTAGGTGAACGTACTCGTGAAGGAAATGATCTTTACATGGAAATGAAAGAATATGGAGTAATTAATGAACAAAATATTGCAGAATCAAAAGTGGCTCTAGTTTATGGTCAGATGAATGAAACGGCCAGCGCTCATATGCGAGTTGGTTTAACTACCCTAACTATGGTAGAATATTTCTGAGATGTTAATGAGCAAGACATACTTTTGTTAATCGACAATATCTTCCATTTCATCCAAGCAGGATATGAAGTATCTGCCTTATTAGGCAACATGCCTTCCATTGTGGGTTATCAACCCATTCTTAGTACCAAAAGGGGTTCTTTACAAGAAAGAATTACTTCTACCAAAATGGGATATAACCCCTATTCAAGCAATTTATATACATGCAGTGGTTTGACCAACCTTGCTCCTGCCACAACATTTACACATTTAGATGCTACTACCGTACTATCAAGAGGATTAGCTGCCAAAGGTATCTCTCCAATAGTAGATCCTTTAGATTCAATGTCAACTATGCTTCAACCTCGGATCATTGCTTAAGAACATTATGAAACTGTACAAAGAGTTAGACAAACCTTACAACGGTATAAAGAACTTCAAGACATTATAGCTATCCTTGGATTGGACGAGTTATCTGAAGAGGATTGCTTAACCATAGAGAAGACAAAAAATTGAGCATTTCTTCTCACAACCCTTTTTCGTAGAAGAAGTATTTATAAGTTCCTTGGGAAAATATGTTTGTTACGGTAGTAACTATGCTAGCCCAATATAATAGTGTAGTCCATATGTTGTGTGTCATCAAATACATGTTTGAGTCATAACGTAATCTAGTGGGTTCAAGAAGGCCAAGATTGAAGAAGCGGCCCAAGAATATTTCATAGTATCTCTACAGTTTTTAACATGAGGGGTTTCCTAAATAGTTTTTAAGTCCTTAATTTCTTAGGTTTTCTTTATTGTCTGAGAATATTTCATTTTTGTTTAGTTTTCCTTAATTGTCTAAGTTCCTGATTTATTTGGGTTTCCATACTTGTTAGATCTCTAAATTGTTTAGGATTCCCTTATTTGTCAGAATCCATATTTATTAAGACTTTCTTAATTTTAGGAATTCTTGATTTATCAAAATCTTTCTAAAATTAGGTTTTAAGGATTCCTAATTTACTAGAATCTTTCTAGAATTAGGTTTACCTGCCTATTTAAAGGGAGCATTGTTTCAGTTGTAAGCAGACTTGTTTTCTAGAGCATAGAAACCCTAAAGTTGTGTGATCAACTTTTGCATCCTTTATCCAATTCTTGCAAGGGATTGGTGGTGGTTCTTGACTGGTGGCGTTGCCTTTATGTCTTAGAGCTTATTGGCAGCTATCTTTGTTTTTGTTCTTCATATTTTCTTTTTTCCTCTATTCCTCCTTACCAAACACTTACTTTTCTCACAGAAAACCCAAAAACACAGAAAAAAAAAAGAAGATTTTTAGTTATTTTCTTAACTTGAGCTTGCTCAAGCCCACCATAAGATTTGTATCAATGTTGGTCTAGCAGAAACCATTAGAGGGTTTAAATTGATCCTTTCCGGAGAATTAGATGGTCTTCCTGAGCAGGCTTTTTATTTGGTAGGTAACATCGATGAAGCTACTGCGAAGGCTACAACCTTAACTTAGAAATGGAGAGCAAATTGAAGAAATGACCTTAAATCTTTGTGTATTGACCCCGAATCGAATTGTTTGGGATTCCGAAGTGAAAGAAATCATCTTATCTACTAATAGTGGACAAGTTGGCATATTACCCAATCATGTGCCTATTGCCACAATTGTAGATATAAGTATTTTGAGAATATGGCTTAATAACCAAGGATAAGAATGGCTTTGATGGGTGGTTTTGCTAGAATAGGCAATAATGAGATTACTATTTTAGTAAATGATGTGGAGAAGGGAAGTGACATTAATCCACAAGAAGCTTAACAAACTCTTGCAATAGCAGAAGAGAACTTGAGTAAAGCTGAAGGCAAGAGACAAACAATTGAGGCAAATCTAGCTCTTAGACGAGCTAGGACACGAGTAGAGGCTATTAATATGATTTCGTAACTAGTTTGTTTTGTTGAGTATGCCCATTGCTATAGAATCAAATGCAATTAAGTGTAATTGAATTCTAATGCAACGAAAAAAAGAAAAAAATTTCAATTAAAAAAAAATAGAGAAATGAAATAAAGTATAAAATTAAAATAGGATGGAAAAATACAAAATCAATAAAAGAAAGTGAGTAGAAAAACTTATTAGATACCATTGACTCTGGTATCTAATAAGTTCTACCTACTATTGGATTTGAACCAATGACTCCCGCCGTATGAAAGCAATACTCTAACCACTGAGTTAAGTAGGTCATTTATCATCACAAATAGAAACAAATGGGACCTATCACATAGATAAATTATAAATGTAATGTTATTTATAAGCAATACCAATAAAAGAGATCCAAAAAATATGCTGTTGGATCATGTAATATTTATCTTGACAATAAATTATATACATGTTAAAATATGTATAACAAGCACAAGGGCTATAGCTCAGTTGGTAGAGCACCTTATTTACACAAGTACCAATTTTCTTTTTTAGAGGAGCCCATCATGTAATAAAAAAAAATGAATTTGACTAAAAAATTGACGTCTTACTCTATGACTTTTGGAGAATAGAACAAGAGAACTATAGCCTGACAAAAAATAGCAAAGGGTTAGGTCTAATCCGGGTGTCCATTTAGGTTAGATACCAAATAAATAGAACCCATCATTGCATTAATTTGAGATATTGATAAGGTAAATAACGCATCTATTCAATGCTAGGCATACTGAGTATCAGGACCTCAAAAACTAAATTCTCTTTTCGTCCTATCTTATGAACTTTAAGGTGTATGAAGTTTCATATTTTATTCTTTAAGCGGAAGCAGGTCGATAGAGACTCCATTTAACTTAAGTTGATCCGGGCCAAAAGCATACCTATGTCAGGATAATCCTTCTTTGAAACACTTTGGTAGTGCTCCTTTATTATTTTTTTATTGGAATCAAAAAAATGAATCAGAGTACACAGAGCCATCTCCTTATCTTTCTGTCAAGAAAAAATATGGCAGACTAGCCGATATTTATATCAGTTAATGAAAGAGCCCAATGCAAAAAAAATGCATGTTGGGTCTTTGAAACAGTTCAAATCATTTTGATAATAATAAGTTTGATCTGCTTTATCGAGAAGGTCTACGGTTCGAGTCCGTATAGCCCTAATAACTATAGTTTATAACTATTCTAATTTTATAAACTATTCTAAAATTATTTAGAATTCTATTCTATATAATTCGAATAGAAATTATTATTATTATATATATGAAATATATAATAATAATAAAAATAAATAAAAATCCGAAGTGAAGTGAAACCGCGAGAGCTTTATTTGTATCGTTATCGTATAAAAGTAATCTATATCTATTATAGTGAATGAATCTTGAAACGTGACATGTGCCGCAACAAACAAGCGAAACTAAGTGGTTCGGTCAAAATGAATTATTGTTTTGACTAAACAGTTATGGATGACATGACAATGAATTAAAATTCAAATCGACTAATCCGGTATATTTTCCACATGCACAGGGGTTCATCTATGTTTCTACTTTACGAATATGATATTTTCTGGGCATTTCTAATAATAGCAAGCGTTATTCCTATTTTGGCATTTCTAATTTCGGGAGTTTTAGCCCCAATTAGCAAAGGGCCAGAGAAGCTTTCGAGTTATGAATCGGGAATAGAACCAATGGGCAGTAAATATTGGACATTTTGCTAGGGGAAAAACTACATCTAATACCGGACCAATGATTTAAGCTATACGTCCTGGAGTTCTTTTTTCAAGTGAGGAAACTCTAGGACCAAAAGTAGTGGGATTTATTCTTTTATTTGTGATACAAAATACTTCAATTATTTACGTTTGAATATTTCCTCAGAGTTTCAATCAAAATAAGAAAGTTTAGACTTTTTTTAACCAATGGGATCTACATGCAACATCAATAGATAGATTAAGATTTGGGATTTAGAGGACAAACTCATGAAGTTCTTGTTGGGGTTGCCAGCGTGTATTATAATCTATGGACCAGTATATCATCAAATTAACATTTTGTAAGTCTATAGGAAATCTAAGAAACGGATGTTGAATTAAGTTATGGTATTTGTTGAACTTTTCTTCAATTTTACTTTACTTTATTTTTGTGTATAGGAAGTAGATATGAACTGTATACTCTTGAATAATAAAAAAACTTTAGTAAAGAATATGAATATACAACATCTACAAGTCGGTAATGATTTATCAATGTACAACATCCATAAGTCAATGATAGAGAGAGAGAGAGTGAGAGAGAGATAAGAACACGTAAATTTTTTTCAATGATAATTTGACTCACCTAGAATATATGTCCAACCCTTTCTTAATTAATCGAATTGAATGGAGTTCTATTAGCACTAAGCACCAAGAGAAACTTTCAAATATTCACACCTATATGCTACCTTAATTAGATTCCTTTTAACCCTAGAAATCTCACGTTACAAGACTACACACCTTGTGACATTAGGTCTATATGGCCCAATATCTAAGTGTCACACACACCTAATCAATAATGTATTTTTCTTTTCAAAAAGAGAAAAATAAGTTCCAAGTACAAGGATTTATAATATAATTTGAGTTAAGTACAATCCCTAAGTAGATAAATTGTACAACAATAGTATTACAACTTTAATCACTTGCCTAACTATTTGGAAATACAAAGATTTTACAATATTTTTCACGTATTGGTCTCTAGATTCTTAAATAACCAAGAAAAATATTTTGTAGATTATCTTGTTGCACCAACAATCAGCTAGGTGGAGCAATCATGTAAGCGTAAGGTTGACGTGAATGAGTGTTTCTATGGGGTGGATGTTGCACAAGAAAGAATGAGATTGTAGATATCAGACCAAGAATTAAGGCTCACATTTACCCTCCAAAGTTTTGAAGAAAATCATCATTATTTTATCAATCCAATTTTGATTCTACAAGTAGCATATAAAGAAATATCTTGATAGCCAATCATAATAATTTTAAAGGCAATCATGCCCGTATTGTACTTCCTTAAGTAGTTTTCCTTAATTCCTAGTTGGCTAAGGTTAGTGGCATTTCCTTTTATTAGTTGTATTTCTTTTAAAGGATGGAAAGAATGGTACTAGAAATAAGGATGTAAGGATTAAAGGAGATAGGCAAAATTGAACAAGTTCCAAGTTTTGGTATCATAATCCTTGATTCAATGGAATATTCCTCCCTACTTTTATGAGTTTGATTTGTGTAGTCACAATAGGTCATCCTCACAAAGAAAAAACTAATAAAAGGTGGGATGACTTTCCAATAATCGATTCCATTACAAGCTTTCTCACTTAGGCATGTAATATTTGGCATTAAAGCCAATGTTTGAACCATTTATGGTAGACACACAATTTGAAAAAATCAAAGCCAATATGGCTCAAAAGGAGGTATTGAACTATTGGATCCTATATAAGAAATGGTGTGGAGGGGGGGATTGAATTAGGTTTCTCAAAAATTCTTTTGTCTTTTTTATTTTTGCTATGTGAAGCAATTAGTTATTATATGACAACAAATAAAATACTCACACAAATCACAATTGTACGAAGACAAGTGATTTTTGGAAGATGCTTTGGCCTAAGACACCTCAGCAGTTACTCCACCCCACTCTAGCAACCCACTAGAGTCACTTTTCCAATCAATTCATTAATTGATTACAAGGAATATCCAATCCTTTACAAGGAATAACCAATTCCTTAAACTTGGTTACAAGTTCTCTCCCAAATATTATAATTTCAAGCTTAGCTTCTACAAGATATGCAATATATAGTTTAAAAGCTTTAAACAAGTGCTAGAAAGCTAATACATAATGATTTGGACAAAAGTTTTAAATTTCATTCAAGCTCTAGCACTATTCACTTGTAAAAAATCAACTCAATAACAATATGTAGTAATGATTTTCTAACAAGTAAATAAAAGTAGTAATAAAGTCATATTATAATTACTCAATGAAGAACAAATTCATGAGTTGGATAAGCTTGAGAAAAGAGTATAAGTTTCTTGAAAGATGCTTACTTTTCGTTGATTTTCATTATCTTCTTTCTTTGTAAACTTTCTGTTATAATTTTAGCATCAAAAGGACTAACCTTTTACTTCAAAAGGGCTATTTTGACTTCTTTAAACCAGTACATCTTCTTCCCATTGGAGCTTTCTCTTTCTTTATTCTTTGCTTGTTTTAAAGCACATATTAGAGAAGGGATATGGGATTGGATTTTTGTCTCAATCTCATTCAAAATCACACTCCAAATGCTATCGTTTCATTTAGATTTTTAAGTTAACCATTCGGATTTTCATGGAGAGCAAAATAGGTCATAGGTTGGACTTTCGGGTTTTACTTGATTGTTCCTCAATCTTTTCAATCTTAAAGCAAATCTTTGTGGGTACTTTATAGATCAACACATCAGCTTCTTACTTGATAAACCCCCATGATTTCAGCTTTTAAAAGGCTTTAATCTGCTACTAATATCTCTTTATATTGATCAGGTTAATGGGTCACAAAGAACAACTTGGATTATCTCACTGTGATCTTTTTCAAGTAAGTGGGTGCTACATGCCTAGAATTTGAATTTGAATTTTCTTTTAATTAGTGATTTATGTAGTAGGAAATGTGGCGGATGACTTCAATGCAAATTCATATTGCCTTTAAGACGCTAAATTAATGAAGATCTCATTTACTCTTAAAGGAATGTGCAAATGTCAAATAGAAGGTGATCTCATTATTATATGGAAGGATTTATTAAGTTCAATAACTTGATGATTGGTAAAAAAGATACTCAATAACTCAATGATTGATTTGCAAGCAAAAAAAATCTAGCGAGTTAGAAATAATAAGATATGGGCATTTAGGACCATGGTTATCTTTCTTTTGTTGTTATTTTCCTTTTCATCTTTTTCCTTAATTGTATTTTTTTTATTAAGTTCCTTTTCACATTTTGTAAAGCCTAGTAAAAGGCTATAGCTTTCAATGAATAAGGGGAGAAGAAGTTATCCAAACAATTCGCTTTATGTTTTTGTTTCTTTGTTCTCTCGATAGAACAAGAGTTTATGGTAGATACTACTATGGATAACCATGTTTGTAATAGTGGGTCATTATTCTTCATAGAATTGCTCCCCTCTTTGGTTCCTTTTGAATGGTGTGATTTTTGTTGTAACTAGAGATGCTATCAGTAGCCTTGAGTGGCTGATCATGGGTAGCATCAAGTGGGTTCAACAATTTTTGGGTTGCTTTTTCATAGGTCACATGTTTGTGGGTTGCATGCTAGATTGCGGGTCTCGGGTACAGATCTTTAGGTCTTGTCTAGGTTTTTTAGGTTGGGTCACATGAACAGAGCTTGGTTTGAGTCATGCTAGGCTTACAAGTCATATAATGATGCTGGTCTTGAGTTTGATGCTTTCAGTTTGGGTTGGGCTTATGCATAAAATTGCCCCATTTCTTGCAAAAGCATTTCAACATCCTTTTTCTTATTTAAAGTAATAAATAAATATGAAATAATTATTATAATATTTTCATATTATGATTTCCTTTTCATCATTAAAATATATTCCAACATGAACAATACGCATTTTGGTAAAATTATGGACAAATTGCAATGATTGATGAAGAATTCTCATTCTATTAACAACTTGGAATGGGATAGGGAAACATCATGCCAAAAATCAAGGTAATAAAAGGTATAAGGGAGGTCATAATTCAGATGTCAATAATTGATCTAGAGGAATGCAATTTTATTTTTCTCATATTGACAATGATGAAGATCCATTTGATTAGTTTTGCAAAGTGGAGTAGTATTTTGAATTCCTTAAGGCACGAGAAGATGAGAGAGTCAAGCAAGCAACATAGAATCTCGAAGGTGATGCATTAGTTTGGCATAAAGTATTGAAAGTAAGCATGAGGATTAGGATCTTTCATGGGAAATATTTACCCAATGAAAACTGGTATGCTAATCAAAACCACTTAGGGAAACTAATCAAACTAAAGCAAAGTGATTCATTTAACTACTATGTTAAGTTCTTTAAGTTGGTATTGAGGCAAGCAAGCTAACACTAGAGAAATAGATTGTGTGCTTTACTAATAGATTGAAGGAGGTGGTTTTGGTGGACATGTAAGCATGCAAGACACAAACACTCTTTGTAGCAATAAGGTTAGCTCACTTATACAAATCAAGGCATTACTTTAACTATTTAGAAGTCAAAATCCTAATAAAGTTTAGGAGTAAGATAAAGACCACCTATGAGGCATATGAATGAAGCATAATTGGTGGATAGGAAAGCATGAGGCTTGTGTTTTCACTACAACAAAAAATTCACTTTGGACCATTAATGCAAAAGATTGTCTTTTATTGAAGGGTTGTGGGAGGATGAAGATCAACTACATAATTAATTTCCAAATTTCAACCTTGAAGCCAATGACCTTTCTACTTGGGATCAAGTGTTACATGGAGTAACCACATAAAGCGTAGGTTAACATGGATGAGTATTTCCATGGGATCGATGTTGCACAAGGAGAAAGTTGGATTGCATAAATTATTGTTGGAAAATAAGGGTTTTGTTGTGACTAAAATATATTTATGAATATAGTTCTTGAAATATGTTTTTCGTAGGTGCAAAAGAAAATTATGGGAAGTAAAAAGTGTACAAATTATAATATCAATTAATGATATTATAAAATAAACGAGTTCCTATATTCTTTCATAAAATATCTTCTTAAAGTTTTTTTTGAGAAATATATATTTGTGTATGATATCAAAAATATATTTCAACATTTTTTTTAAGAAAAATGATACTTGGCTTTATGCACTTGTAGGAACATGAGGAGCCTTGACTCTAGCTTGATTTTAATTCAAGCTAAGATATATATATTGCACCAAAATGTGAACTTTATAAAAGCTCATATTATTGGACCGTGCTTACATTATTGGACTATGTTCTAATTGCTGGACCTTGCTGATATCGGACTATAATTACATGTTGGACTTTATGCTACTGGACCACTGATCCATGACACAACCCACATATGATGTAGAAGCTCTACCTGCGTTCGCTACAACGTCGTCTCACTTACCAAAGGTGATAACTCTATTTTTATAGAGTTATTTTGATTATTTTAGGATATAAATAATACAAGTTTTACAAGATAATATTTAAGTTTTTATATATTTATGTGAATTTGTGTTATTTATGCAGCAAACTCCAAAAAAGCATGAGAAACAAAGGAAAAGAAAGCTATAAGAAGACATGTAAAGAATAAAAAGAAAGGAAGAGAGTAAAAAGAAGGCAATGTGTAAAAAACCAAAAGAAGAAAGGAAAGGTCATGTGTAAAAGAAGGAAAAAGACAAAAAGGACAAGGCAGGAAATAAAAGAAAAGACCAAAAAGTGAATTATGAAGCTTAGGGCATGCGGCCTAAGAAGAGATAAAAAAAAAAAAGGAACGTGAATTGTGAGGGGAGGCGCCGCACAAGAGAGAAAAAAGAGAAAAAGAGGAAAAAAAAAAAGGTATGTTGCTGGAACCAAGGAAGGGAGAAAAGGCCAGAGAAGAAAGAGAAAACCAAGGAAGAAAAAGAGATAAAGGCGCGAAAGCTTCCTTTACTTGTTATCATTCTTGAATTGTAGGAATTCTATAAAGAATTCTTAAAGAGAAGACAATGTGATGACAACTTTCCTATTTTTCTATTTAAGATGTTTTGCTTAATTTCTACTATTACTTTGTTAGAACGAAGATGTAGTCTAACTATGATGGTGTGAATTTTAAAATTTTTTTATACTTTGCAAGATATTTTATTTATGTGAGTTATATATTATTATGCTTAATGTTTTTAAGTGATTAGCCACCACTTGAATGATTTGATGTGCATGTTTGAGACTGAGAGGTAATAATATGTAATTGCTTTTCCGATGACACCTCTGTTCTCTCGAGTGCTGAATCCTCAACGGGAAGATTTTAAAGGAGACTGAATGTTAGAATTGTCAGATTGAAGCTCTAAGAAGTGATATGAGGTCGATTTGATAGATGGTTCACTATTCCTAATGGGAAGAAGGCTATGGTTCAGGTTTGATCTAAAAAGCCATAGATCTATTATCTATTTAAAGGGGATGTATGCGTGAAGAGATTGATTGATGATCTACAATCATTTGAAGTGTTCTCTTTGCAACGAAACAATCTTTTAAGCTCAATCATTACTTGATTCAAGTTCGCTTATCTCTGGGTGACTCAGAAGGGTTCGGTGATATTTGGTTAGTCGGCTTATTCTTTAATTATCTAATTGATTATACCTTGTATAACATTATTTATGTGCTGATTACATTTGAAAATATTCATTGCACATAAATATTGAGAAAAATCTGAAACCCAAATTTACTTAAATTGGGGATTTTGTGATAGGAGCTTTGAACTTTGTTAACTATACTTGAATAGCTCCTCTGATTAGTAATATCCCTTAAACTACCATATTATTTAGGGATTTGCTATTGTACGTGATCTTTTATTCATAATTTGTATTTGGACTTGAAAATTCCTTTGAAAAGAAATTATTTGAATTAGGGAGAACGTGTTCTCCTAATCTGGTTGAGTAAAGGAGGCTTCAATTGGTTAGATTGAAGGAGAAGAGGATGGATGTAGGACTCAAGAATTAAGTGCCAAACCATCGTGATAAATTTGGTCTTTGCTTTCTTGCTCTTTATTAATTTGAATAACTTTGAATTTTTGTTGCTTATATGTATATATGTATATCTATATATATACATGTATATGTTTATATATATAAGTGTAAAAAGACTCTATATAATTGGTTGTCTAATTTAAAAGTAAAGTACAATTTGGTTGAAATTTGCCAACCTGTTACTAGTGTTATTTGCATGACTTGCTTACTTAATTGGATTGAATTTTTTACTGCCAACAAAAGTATATCATTATCAGTTTAACAATTCAACCCCCCTTCTTGTTAAGCCATAAAACCTAACAATTGGCATCTAGAGCCAGGTTCTCTGATTCAAAGGATTAACATCCTAAAGTAGATCCATACTATGGCTTTTGACAGAGGTTTAGTTGTTACGGAGTTTAATAAACCTCCCTTATTTGATGGCATTAATTTTAGGCATTGGAAACAATTAGTGCAAGTGTTTGTAATAGGCCAAGATCCAGAAGCTTGGCAAGTAACCATGAAGGGTATTACATTACCCGTGATTAATGAGTGGACAAAAATTGAAGCTAAACTAATAGGGTTAAATGCTAAGTCCATGAATATGATCTGTAGTGGTCTTAGAGCACATGAGTTTAACAAAGTATCCTTTTGCCTCACTGGTAAAGAGATTTGGGATAAATTAGAAGTCATCTATGAAGGAACTAAAAAGGTAAAGTCTTCTAAAGTCACTGTGTAAATATGACTATGAATTATTTGTTATGAAAGATTCTAAAACTATTAGTGACATGTTTGGTAGATTCACTGAAATTATTTCTAAGCTTAAATTGTTAGGAAAAACCTATACAAATGAGGAAATGGTAAGAAAAATGTTAGTATCCCTACCCAAAAGTTGGGATCCTAAGAAGATGGCCATAAAAGAAGCTCATGACCTAGATGTGCTGACCTTAGATGACTTGCTAGGTTCTCTTAAAACTCATGAAATGCAACTTATGAGAAGAGAAAAAGAGAAGGAAAACATAAGATCACTTGCACTTAAAGTGGAAGTTGAAAAGGTTGAAGAGGAAGAGTCAAAAAATGATGAAGTAGCCTTTATAACTAGGAGATTTAGAAAATTTCTAAGAAAAGGATTAAGTAAAAACATTGGGCAAATTAGGAGAAAAGAATCAAATGAACCTAGGGAGAATATATTTTATGAATGCAAAAAACTGGGACACATCAAGATCAATTGTCTGATGATCAAGAAAAGAAACAGCAAGAACAAAAAGAAAGCTATGATTATTGCTTGGGATGATGAGAACTCCTCATCTGATAAAGAAACTCAAGAAGAAGTTACACATCTATGTCTAACCGCAACAACAACTCTCAAGGAAGATAATAGTGAGGTAAATGATTCTAAATTGTTTCTTCAAATCAACATTGGGTTAGAAACTGTATTTTCTAATTTAGTTGAGTATGCAAATAGATTAAAAGATAAATACAAAAAGTTAAAAGCAAAAAATAAATTTGAAAAACAAAAAATGTTGACTTCTGTAAATGCTAATAAAATTGTTTTAACTGATGTACATAATAAACAAAGCATCGCAACTGTTACATGTAGAGATGAAACTGAACAGAAAGATTCTTCAATTTTGGTGCATGATAACATTAGTATCCCTGCTAATGCATATGTAACGTATGATGCATGTATGAATGATATGTATAAGAAACAAAATAAATCTGAATACATGAACATAGAAACAGAAACTACCTGCAATAATAATGTATGTTCTGATGTTGAAATACATGTTGAAAATAACTCATATGTATTTGTTGAAACTCTTAAAAGTAGAATTCTTGAGCTGGAAAGGGAAAATGGTGATTTGAAGTCAAAACTTGATGCAACTAATCTGCTGTTAAAAAAATTCACAAAGGTTAGTGGCATGTTGGACAAAATTTTAAACTCTTAAAGAGGTATATATGATAAAGTAGGACTAGGATATAAATTGAATGAAAAATCAAAATCATTTACTCATTTCTTCAAAGAAAAAGAACGTTTAATTCCACTTTATAATAGTAAATGTTCTTTTTGTAATTATGTTGGTCATATGTTTGATAAATGTCCCATAAGACTTGGAAAGGCTTACAAAGTCAAGAAACTTTGGCTGCCTAAGAATGACAAGAATCTAAGTCTAACTAACATTCATGGACCCAAAACAAAAAAGGTACCAAGCACTTCAATGATTAAATTTGTTTCTGCAAGTTATGAGTGCACAAGTGAAAAACAAAAAGCTCAAAAACATGTGGATTTGGGATAGTGGCTTTTCTCAGCACATGACTGGGATGAAGGAGCTCTTCTCAATACTTGAGTTGAAAAATGGAGGTATGGTGTCTTTTAAAGATAACTCCAAAGGAAGAATAAAAGGAATGGGAACAATAGGTAATCCTAATACCCTATTTATATATGAAGTTTAGTTTATAGGTGAGCTAAAATTTAATCTTCTTAGCATAAGTTAGTTATGTGATAAAGGATTCAAGATAAAATTTGGAAAAGAAAGTTGTCTTGTTAAGCATGCTGAACATAAAATGAAGATTGTTAGAAATAAAAAAGATAACACCTATGTGCTTGATTTGAGTGAATTGAATGTTGAACAAATATGCTTGGTTGTGAATAAAAATGTTGATGCTTGGTTGTTGCATAGAAGGCTAGGACATGCAGGTCTAGGCTTAATAGAAAGATTGTATAAGTATAACCTAGTGAAAGGTCTTCCATCTCTAGAGTTTAAAAATGACAAATTGTGTGAAGCATGTATTAAGGGTAAACATACACAAAGTAGCTTCAAATCAAAGCTTGTAGTAAGTACATCTAGACCATTAGAGACACTGCACATGGACCTTTTCGGTCCTATGAGAACAACAACATTAAATGATAAATATTATGTCTTAGTCATCATAGATGATTATTCTATATTTACATGGACATACTTACTTGTTAGAAAAGATGAGGCATTTGAGAAGTTTGCTGAATTTTGTAAAATGGTTCAAAAAGAAAAAGGTCTTTCAATCATAAAAATAAGAACTGATCATGATGGTGAATTTGAAAACCAAATTTTTGAAAAATTCTATTTAGAAAATGTTATCTCACACAACTTTTTACCTCTTAGAACACCACAACAAAATGGTATTGTTGAAAGGAAAAATAGGACTCTTCAAGAAATGGCTAGGACCATGATGTGTGAATATAATCTTCCTAAACATTTTTGTGGAGATGTTGTAAACACAGCTTGTTATATTTCAAATCATGCTCTATTATGACCAATTTTGAAAAAGACACCTTTTGAACTATTCTTTGAAAGAAAACCAAACATTTCATATTTCCACGTTTTTGGTAGTAAATGTTTTGTTTTAAATCATGGAAAAGAATTACTTGGAAAGTTTGATTCCAAAAGTGATGAAGCAATATTTATTGGATATTCTCATACAAGTAAGCATATAAAGTGTTCAATAAACGAACTTTAGTTGGAAGAGTCAATCCATGTTAAGTATGAAGATGACTGTCATGGTATTCGAGAAACAGAAGAGAATATTGGATCCAAGAGTGTTCCAAATAGGGCTGAAGTTAAGAGGGAGTTTGAAATTAGGGAACCCTCCTTTCCTAGAGTAAGAAATGAAGTAGATCAAGATCACATCATAGGAAATCCCAATGTTAGAGTGAGCACAATTCCAACACTTGTGAATATCAAGCCTTTCTATCTAAAGTAAAGCCAAAGAAAGTAGATAAGGCTCTTAAAGATGAAAACTAGTTCCTTACTATGTAAGAAGAATTAAACTAGTTTGAAAGAAGCAATTCAGAAATAAACTAGATGAAAATGGTACTATCACTAGAAATAAGGCTAGATTTGTAGCACAAGGATATAGTCAAGAAGAAGGAATTAACTATGATGAAACATTTGCACCAATGGCTCGGTTAGAAGCAATTAGGATCTTACTTGCCTTTGCTTGCTATATGAACTTTACCTTATTTCAAATGGATGTCAAGAGTGCATTCTTGAATGGTATTGTAAAGGAAGAGATATATGTTGAACAACCACCTAAATTTTAAGATATGATTCATTCAAATCATGTTTTTAAACTATCAAAAGCTTTATATGATTTGAAACAAGCTCCATGGGCATAGTATGATAAATTAAGCTCTTTCTCGTTTGATAGCGGTTTTAAAAAAGGGAAAGTGGACAATACTTTATTTATAAAGAACAAAGAAAAAGAAATTTTAATTGTTCAAATATATGTTGATGACATTGTGTTTGGTTCTACAAATTCTACACTACATGAAGAATTTGTTGCATGCATGCAAAGTGAATTTGATATGAGCATGATGGGTGAGTTAGCATACTTTTTTGGGTTGCAAATCAAACAAACAAATGAAAGAACCTTTATAAGTCAAACAAAATACACAAAAGAATTGCTCAAGAAATATAAGATGCGTGACTCTAAACCAATGAATACACCTATAAGCACTTCCTTATCACTATCCAATGATGAAAATGAAATTAGTGTAGACACTAAATCATATCATGGAACGATTGGTTCTTTGCTATATTTGACTGCATCTAGATCGGATATTATGTTTAGTGTGTGTTTGTGTGCTAGGTATCAATCCAATCCTAAAGAACAGCACCTAATCGCTGTTAAAAGAATCTTTAGATACCTTAGGAACATGGTTTCCTTAGGAATTTGGTATCCTAAAGATACAACTTTGAATTTGCATGCCTTTAGTGATTCAGATTATGCTGCCTGCAAATTAGATAGGAAAAGTATGAGTGGTGGATGTCACTATCTTAAAAATTATCCCTTGGCAATCCAAGAAACAAAATTATGTAGCTCTTTCCTCCACTGAAGCCGAATATATAGTTGCTACTAGTAGTTGTGCTCAAATCTTGTGGATGAAACAACAATTAGAGGATTATGGCATAATATCATAGAAAGTTCCATTAAAATGTGACTACACCAGTGCAATTAATCTTACTAAGAATCCTATCCAACACTATAAAACTAAACACATAGAAATTAAACATCATTTCATTAGAAATCATGTTCAAAAAGGAGATGTTCTGCTTGAATTTGTAAGTATTGATAAGCAAATTGTTGATATCCTAACCAAGCCTTTATCTAAATAAAGATTCTATGCTCTTAAAAGAGAGCTTGGAATGTTAGTCCTTAAAAATATTTGAATTTTTTGTTACTATCCTTTCTCTGCTCTTTTATTGTTACACAAATTGCTCGGTTTGAGGGGGAGTGGCTCTGCTTTTACTCCAATAACATCTGATTAGTACCTTAACCTTATCCTTGTATGTTTACTTATTGATCATTGTTACATTCTGTCTTGATTACTTGAATGTTCATATTTTTGCTTATGACAAAAAGGGGGAAAGAATAGTGTGCACATGTTAGTTCTCATTTCTAACTATAAAGTGCAGAATGTGGGATATCTCTTTAACATCCTTGCTTGCAAACTCACATGTTCTATAGTCTTTGAAATATATTAGATACATGCATAGGACTTGCTTGCTGATTCCAATCACATGATTAGTAAATATCGTGAATCTAATTATGTGATGATCAACTTTTGCAATGCCTAGTTATGTACTTATGAAAAACATGATTAATATTTGGTGACATGTGCCATACTATTGAGATATTTTGTCATCATCAAAAAAGGAGAGATTGTTGAAAAAAAAGGGTTTTGTTGTGACTAAAATATATTTGTGAATATAGTTCTTGAAATATGTTTTTCATAGGTGTAAAAGAAAATTATAGGAAGTAAAAGGTGTATAAATTATAATATCAATTAATGATATTATAAAGTAATTGGGTTCCTACATTCTTTCATAAAATATCTTCTTAAAGTTTTTTTTTTGAGAAATATATTTGTGTATGATGCCAAAAATATATTTGAACATTTTTTTTAAGAAAAATGATACTTGGCTTTATGCACTTCTAGGAACATGAGGAGCCTTGACTCTAGTTGGATTTTAATTCAAGCTAAGATATATAATTACACCAAAATGTGAACTTTATAAAAGCACATATTATTGGACTGTGTTTACATTATCGGACTATGTTCTGATTGCTAGACCCTACTGATATCGGATTGTAATTATATGTTGAACTTTATGCTACTGGATCGCTGATTCGTGACACAGCCCACATTTGATGTAGAAGCTCTACCTGCATTCGCTATGGCGTCGTCTCACTTACCAAAGGCACGTTCATTATGGCATCGTCTCATTTATTAGAGACATGAATAAAATGAGTCTTGATTATATGCCCTAGCCATTGCCCTTCGAAGAAAAACAAGTCTTCGTTGACACCTTTGTTCTTTTGAGTGCCGAATCCTCAACAAGAGGATTTTGGAGGAGATTGGATGTCAAAATGGTCGGATTGAAGCTTTGAGAAGTGATATGAGGTCAATTTGATAGATGATTCATTGTTCCTAACGGGAAGAAGGCTATGGTTCAGGTTTGATCTAAAAAGCCCTAGATCTATTCTCTATTTAAAGGGGATGTATGCGTAAAGAGATTAATTGACGATCTACAACTATTTGAAGTGTTCTCTTTGCAACAAAACAATCTTTTGAGCTCACTCATTACTTGATTCAAGTTTGCTGATCGCTTGGTGACTCACAAGGGTTCGGTGATATTTGGTTATTTGGCTTATTCTTTGATTATCTAATTGATTATGGCTTGTATAACATTATTTATGTGCTGATTACATTTGAAAATATTCATTACACATAAATATTGAGAAAAATCTGAAACTCAAATTTACTTAAATTGGGGATTTTGTGATAGGAGCTTTGAACTTTGTTAACTATACTTGAATAGCTCCTCTAATTAGTAATATCCTTCAAACTACCATATTATTTAGGGATTTGCTATTGTACGTGATCTTTTGTTCATAATTTGTATTCGGACTTAAGAATTCCTTTGAAAATGAATTATTTGGATTAAGGAGAATGTGTTCTCCTAATCTGGTTGAGTAAAGGAGACTTTAATCGGTTGGATTGAGGAGAAGAGGGTGGACGTAGGACTCAAGGATTAAGTGTCAAACCATCGTGGTAAATTTGGTCTTTGCTCTCTTACTCTTTATTGATTTGAATAACTCTGAATGTCTGTTGCTTATTAATCTATTAATTGCTTAATACTAACCAATTAGTTCATTTGATATATATACATATAGATATAAGTGTGAAAAGACTTTATATAATTTGTTGTCTAATTTATAAGTAAAACACAATTTAGTTGAAATTTGCCTTCTTGTTACTAGTGCTATTTGTGTGACTTACTTATTTAATTGGATTGAATTTTTTACTACCAACAAAAGTATATCATTATCAGTTTAACAATTCAACCTCCTTTCTTGTTAAGCCATAAAATCCAACAATAATTATGAGCAAGAATTAAGGATTACATTTAACCTAACAATTTAAGAATATTATCATTATTTCATCAATCTAATTGGGATTCCACAATCAGCATGCAAGAAAATATCATAATAGCTAACCATAATAAATATAAGGGTAATCTTATCATATATGTATTTCCTTAAGTAGTTTTCCTTTAATTCTTGGTTGGTTAGGGTTGGTGGCATTTCCTTTTATTAGTTGTATTTCGTTTAAATGGTGGGAAGAATGATTCTAGAAACAAGGACGTGAGGGTTAAAGGGAGAATAGAAAATTTTGAACTATTTTTAAGTTTTGGCATCATAATCCTTGTTTCAATGAAATATTCTTTCTTACTTTTCTAAGTTTGATTTGCATAGCCATAATAGGTCATCCTAGGAAAGGGAAATCTAAGAAAATGTGGGATGACTTTTAGGTAATCTATCTTGTTATGTACTTTTTAACTTACGCACGTAACATAATCAATAAGGTATGCTTAAAAGATAATTAATATGAAGCATATAAATATACAATAACTCAATCAATGTTTGTAATGATTTGTATGATTTCAAAGCTTGATGATGCATACATCCTTGTACTAAACCATTTGACATTCTAGATTTGCCTAAGCCCACATAGACCACGCTTACATCAAATACAAACCTTTCTAACTTACCTATAGTGTCACTTAAGAGATCTAAGCACCAACTATCATCCTTACCTTGTTAATAGTCTAATCCTTTAACTTGTCCACCTATAAAGACCACTAATTATTTGTGTCTCACATTGCCATATGCTTATCAACCTCTCTCTAACCTATCCTTGGTATATGTCCCTTGAACAATGCCATCCACATCATTATTACTTCTTTGTTTCCATTTCTATTATAAATGAATATTATAATAACACAGTTTATACTATAAACCTTATTTACTTCTGCTTTGACTTTTTTTAGTTATCAAATGAGTCTTCATCCTTCCATATCTACTATTCTTGAGCCTTATTACTTTCATGAGGCTATCAAAGACCCTAATTGGGTTGCTACTATGATAGTGAGTTGGCTACTTTTAAAGCCAATCAATCTTGGGATATGGTTTCTTTGCTCTCTAATTGACATTAATGGATTGTAAGTGGGTTTATAAGGTGCAATATCATGCTAATGGTTTTATTAAGCACTTTAAGGCTTGGTTGATTGTTAAAAGATATATAGTTAATGGGAGAGTTTTGATTACCATGACGTTTTTCCACCAATTGCCAAGCATGTTACTATCCTACTTCTTGTCACCATTGTTATTATTTATCATTGGCCTTTTTTTTTTTGAATGGATGTCTAAAATGCTTTCTTTCATGGTGACCTATCTGAGAAGGTATATATGGAGCTTCCTCCTAAATTTTGCAATTAGGGGAAAAGGCTTATATATAGATTGTAAAAATCCTTACATGGTTTGAAGCAAGCCTCTTGCTAATGGAATGTAAGGTTTATTATTGTCCTTTTCACATATAGATTTTGGTAATCTTTGCACGATTACTCCTTCTTTACAAAGTCTCCAGGAGTTCTTTCATTGCTTTATTTATATATGTTGATGACATCTTAATTATAGGAAATAACCAAGCAACCATCTTAGATTTAAAGGATTACTTGAATTCGACATTCTCCAAGAAAGATCTTGGGTAATTAAAATTCTTCCTTAAAATTGAAATTGCTTGCTCACCATATGGCATATCTCTAGAAAAGTTAGTAGAAATACACTTAGACGCTCATCTTTGAGGCAAGGTTAGTCAACTTTAAACCTTTAGTGATTCCTATGGAGCAAAATAAGAAGTTTACAAGTGTTAAATATAATGCTAGCTCTAAGGTGGAGAATCATAAACCATCATTTGACAATCTTTCCACTTATTAGCAATTAGTTAGCATGTTAATTTATTTGATACTTATTACACTCGACATTACTTATCCAATGAAATTACTTAGTTAGTTCATGCATACACCAAAGCAACCATACATAAAGGTAGCCATGAAAGTGATAATATATCTCAATAGTTGTCCAAATCTTGGACTTATGTTCTTGTCATTGTCAAAATTAGAACTTAAAGCCTACTATGACTCAGATTACAACACTTGCCTCATGATGCGAAGGTCAACCACATGGTTTTTATATAATGATGAGGATTCCTTAATATCTTTGCAATTAAAAAAGCAATTGACTGTTTCTCTTTCATTTACAAAAGTTGAAATTCAAGTTATTTAGGCACTATTGTTCTGTGACAATGAAGCAATAGAAAAAATTGCTGCCAATCTAGACTATCTCGCAAGTAATTACCTTTTGGCTTTTACATCCAACAACCAACCCTATTGTTCTGTGACAAGGAAGTAGTAGAAAAAATTGATGCCAATATGATCTTTCATGAAAGAACAAAGCACATTAAGGTTGATTGTCATTATGTAAGAGAAAAATTACAACAATGAATTATTATGACATGTCACATCTCCACCAAAGAATAACTTACAAACTTGTTCACTAAGGCACTTTGTAGCATATAGTATTAACATTTTTTCTTTAAGCTCAAAGTATTTAACTTGTTTAAACCACTAGCTTAAGGGGAAATGTTATGTTTGGCTAGAAATACTAGAAATATTTTGTAATGTTATGTTTGGCTAGATTTTTACATCCTAATTATTGTAAATATTAGGCTTTCCATACAGATCTTACCTTAGGTATGTATGTAAGGACGTAATGTTGTATAGTCTTATTTATTGCAATATCCAGAGAAATTGACTCTCGCTCATTGACTTTTGTCTTTTGTGAGAGTTAGGAATTTTAAAACCTTTTATGTATTACTTTCTTATAGAAATTGTACAAAGAGTATCCTATTTATAATACAAGGACTATAACATGATTGCAATTCTGAAAATATATGAAGGAATAAAAGAAAAATATTTTTCTATACATAAACAAATTTTCCAAATAATCTGATTCTAACATTGAACAAATCACACCATATGATAAATATCCCACACGAAATTAGGAAAATAATAAAAAATGAATATACTCGATTTTTTCCAACAAGGTTGACACTCACACGTCCCTAGAAACAAATAGGAAAGTGAGAATACATAGATGATGCATTTGTGCTGACAGTGTAGGTCCAGCCGTTACGGCATATCTTCATAGAATGAGATTTTATGTTCCCGAAGCGTAAGGCAACGGGAGTGGGCATAGTTGCCCATGGAGTTTGCTTGCTCGATTAGCTTAAGAAGTTCTGTCCCATTAGTTAGTGAGAAAGTAAATTGTCCGAATTAGCATCACATGTGCGACACGGAGTAAACAACAACATTGTGACTGTATCGGAAATCAGTGAGCACATTTGGGCTCCAGATGTCCGTAGACAGAAGCTGTTGGTGCCCCAAAAAGAGGGCAGAATTGGGCTCCACGAAGATTTATGAAAATAAGCAGTAAAAAGGAAGAAGATCCTGAGTTGACATACTGTGAACCACATTGGTCAGAATTGGGTTCCATTTGACATTACTAACGAGCTATGGATGGTCAGAAAGGAGGCGACATAGCAAGGGCTTAGCGTGCATTAAAGGCAACAAGCATCATCTTGGTGGTCGTGTACCGACAGCATGGGCAGAGAGAGACACCGTGATTACGGACAAGGAGAAAGATTGGTGGCTATACCATTTTGTGCCCAAAGGACACATATCCTCCCGATGCCAATTCCAATGCTAGCTTTCCTCACCTTACAGAATCCCTAGTATGAGACAGATGACCATTAGAAAACGGTCATTGACAAATTCATTATATCAAAGAGATTGATTGCAGACGTGACTTCTGGCAAGGGCGTTCCTGTTTGTCTGTGCCTGTCACAAGACTACCCAGCTACATTTTTCCTAGTGTCATGACGGCTTGCTGCCTCAAAGAGAGACGAGGGACTCTGGGGAAGTAAGGAAGGCCCGGTCTGACCTTCCCTGTCTACTAATCCAAATTAAAACGCTTTATCGGAATGAAGATTCGCCTGTCTTGGTCCTCATCGAGAATTGAATGCTAAATGTTGACCAGGTTTGTATTGTCCAGCCCGGATAGAATCCATCCCAAGCCCGGCTCGCTTTCTAACTATTGTAAGGCATAATTCTTGGAAATGCTATCCTTTTATTTTCAAGTTCTTGGCCCATAATTCAGGCCTAGAGACGCCCAAGTGATTTTCTTTCTCTCGATTTCGTCCATCCCTTCCGGAATACCAGCAAGGCTGGTAATTCAGGATGCCAGACCAACACCAAAGTGACACAGTACTTGGCAAATCCCGCTTACAGGACTTTATCCGTCAGGCCCTACGGAAACGACTTGCTCCTTGGCTTTCGATGATAATCGCAACCTCTAAAAGTTGCATTGCGAAAAATCGTCGTGAAATTTGAAGCTTTGAAATCCTCGCAGTTTACAAGCGTGCAAATTGTAACTGATGGTTCAAAATGAGATGATTAATATATTTTAAGAAAATAGTTAAATATTTCAAAATAAATTGATGGTGATAGCCAGTTTTATTTGGCTGATTAAACATTTCTAAAATGACTAGCAGAAAGGTCAAATTAATTTCATTTTTTAATGCTTTATATTTTTCTTTTCATTATACTCTTTCAGTATGATCATTCTTAACTTCTCATTACAAAACAACTGGGGATTGAAAGGATTGGACGTTATAATTTATTAAAAATTAGAGGCCTCTCATAAGTTTTAAGAATGATAATGGAATTTCTTAAGTGCAAGAAAAATCAACATAAACGCACTGAAGGTAGCGTAGTTCAACTCAAGTAATGGAATCAAACACACGGATTGGATATGCCCGAAGGCTTTGTTGTGCTATTCACTTTATAAAGGAGTAAATGTTACTTGTGTTTTCTTTGAACATAAGAAAGGAAAAGCGAAAAAACGAACTGTACTCTTGCTCTAAAGGGCCAACAATTAGGCCTAGGCCCGCATTAAAAAGGAATAACATCTGTACACAATAAATAAAGACATGCACTCCCAAAACTTTCCTCAAGCTGGATAACTGGTATAGGTGTAAACAAGTTTGCAAGCTGCTTTTATAATTTGTACCTTGTTGCATATAAAAGTGACAATTAATCTCTACGTGTTTTATTTATTAATAAAATTTAGGATTAGTTATTATATGTATTAACAACTTTGTTATCATAATAGAGAGAAACAAGAAACTAGATATGAAAACTAAGATCCTTTAACAATCCATTAATTCAAATTAACTCACATGTTATGTGGTCCATAGCTTAATACTTGACATCTATTGATGATCTAGAGATTATTGGTTGTGTTTTGCTTTTTTATGGAATCAAGGATTCACCGAGTTTTTGCAATATTAGATAACCCAAACATGCGCCAATTTGCATTTTTGTATCACAAAATGCAATCAACTTTAATGTGGAGGACGAAGAGTGAAAAAGCTCCTTAAGGTATTTAAAGACCTATTAATAGATTCCATGTGAGATTTCCTTAGAACATGAACAGACTAATTGAAATGTTGAGTTGCAAAACTAATATCAGATAAATCAATCTTCCAAAAGTTTTTGATGAGAAGTGTGATCAAAACTCATATTGTAACTTATAAAATAAATGCCTCTAACCCCCCAACCCCACCCTACTCCTTAGGATTTAGGTCACCATTTGACTTGAATCTAGACCTTTACTTACTTGATAGCTAGCCACCGTGACCGGCCAACATGCATGGCCACACAATCTTGCACTAGCAGCCAAACCGACGATATCGTAACTAAACCCAAATACATGAAGCCTCAAATCCTTGAAATGCCAATGACCTCTAAATCACATATAGGCCAAACCACTGACACAACCCTCCCCTGTTAAGGATCTTGACGTGGATGGCACGATAGAAGGATACCTCATGAGCCACACTTGATGACTCACATGGGAAGGTTCTCGATTACCATCACACACCCACACTACCAACGCATGGATTCTAGCCTATCCTTGCGTATGAAAACAGTTAAGCAAAATGACTAATCTAGGCAAGTTCGTTAATGCATATTGGCTGAATTAGATGAAATATGCCTCGAGATTCTCACCTATATTTATATAACTTTGTAGTTAGGTGTCTATTTCAAAAACAATGAAGCTCATATTCTTCGTTATTCTTTATTTCTTGTAAGCCTGGTTTGTGTTTTAATGAAGAATGTTTTTACCTAAATCCTAACTTATTAGTTTCCACAAGGTATTAGTGAGCCTATGATGTTTTCATGCTTTCATATCATTATCTTAGTTTTATTTATCTATTTTTACTTACTGACTCGTTAAGGCATAGCATTGAACACCTTTGAGGCACGTTGTTTATCTTTTGCTTTAGTTAGTGAAGGCTTTGTTCGTTGCGGCGTTTCTTTAAGCACGTGTTACACTATTTGTCTGGATCTTTGAAATGCCATTTACAAGCTTTGGAACATTTCCTTGCTTGCTTGACTCATTGGGGGAATTTCGTCAAATGCCTCATTGGCAGCGGGCGCTCATTTTTCTTTGGCTAGTTTTTTGGTGTATTCAAAACGGTTTGTTGTCAAAACTAATGATTTTGTACCAACATTCCAACGATTAGAAACTCTGTTTCTTCCTTATGGAGTAAGCCAAGACACTTATCTGATTTCATTCAAGCTTGTTAGCCCTAGCAACTATGCCTCCTTGTGATAGCTCGACTATTCTCAAAGACGCCCATCACCTAGCCTTTGGTTGTTGCTAGGTCACCCTTTAGATTCTCTCATGATCGTTCTTTCTTTCTCTTTTAGGTTTTCAATTGTTTGGGTTAGAAAGTTGAAGAATAAAGGTAGAGGAAAGAGAGAGTTTATTCTTAACTAAATATATCTACAAGGAGGACATGAATAGTCACCCATTTTCATTGATTACATGGCCATCCTTAGCCATCTACACCTCATTATAACTCCTTCATGCATAAATGGGAGGATGAATGTCCCTAAACATTCCCTTGCATGCTCTCTCTCCTAGATGTTTCATTAATAGGGCCTCCTTAGTACAAAGATTACATTAAGGGCTTTCCACAATTATCCAACCAACATTCTCTCTTCCCCACTTGGGTCTTAAATACTTGTATTAACTTTCTCAACTAATGCCACATATTCGTAACACTTAAATCCCAATAGTCACTACTATAAATGCTCTTAACAACTATATCTAATAGAAGTAGTGCTTTGGTCTTCAAGTGCTTCTTGCTCACTATGTATGTGCCTCCTTGTACGGAAGCCTGTTGTTCACCCTTTAGGTAGCCTTTTGCTCTCCATGTTTCCTCTTGGCTTTCTAGCTCAAGTGAGTAGCACAATTGCATTGCATCTTATGCATGTTGGTCTTTTGTCTCAGCCTAGGGTTACACTTGTTTAGCTCCCTTTATTTGCCATGCTCATGGTGCTTTTGATGCACTTGTGCTTCAATCCTTTACATGAAACCTCAGCTCTTACCACTCATATGAATGCCTTCCATGTACTTCATCTTGCCTCAAAATAGTGCTTTTAAGCTTTTAACATCCTTAGATGCCTATTGTACATTCCACTCCATGTACCTTGCCCTATCTACGTGGCCATAGCCTGTGGCCGCTTGACTCATGTTATGCTAGTTCATGTCAAATCTTCCAACTGTGACATCATGAAACCTTCCAAAGTGAATTGCTTTTTTGTCCAAACACAAAATGGTTTTTGTTGATACTAGGTATCCACCTCCTATTGAAACTATTCTTATTTTTTGATTTAGGAATAATGTGATGTTGTGTCTTAGTTAGATTGTGAATTCGTTATCAAAACCATTGCATGAAGGGTTAATTTGTACTACTAATGCTACCGAACTCTAGTTTGAACTTGAAACTAGGTTTAATCAAATTAACCTAATAAGACTTTACCATCTTCTAATTGATTTGAGTTTAGTCATGTAAGGGGGAGGATCACGGCTACCAACATGGAAAGGTTCAATAGGTCATTCTATAGAAAAATGTTTTGTTATAACAGGCAATGCTAAAAGAATAACTAGGTTAACTTACTTAGCTAGGGAAAATGATGTGATATTTCACTTAAATATGGGTAAAACAACACATTGTTTAAAAGAGGGGGTAAAAAATTAAGTGTGAACATTGTGAGAAAAAAAGAAGGCATTGGAAAGGAACTTGCTACTATCTAAATGGTCCTTAGTACAATCATTGCAAGCTTATTGGACATTATAAAGAAGATTGTCACAAGTTACAAGGGCCATTTTGCTACCCTTAACACTATGACGCCTAGCTTAATGCTAAGAGCTAACTCCAATTAAGAATCATTTTGGTGGACTTCACATGCTTATAAGGTAGGTACGTCCAAAACTATTACTACATTTTGGATTACTGACAATGGTGTGAGTGATCAAATTACATTTGATTTTTCACACTTAGAATTTCTCATTCGTGTAGGTATGTTAGATTGCCAAATGGGGATAGTACAAGGTAATACACATTGGCTTCTAAACTCTTTGTTCTAGCCTAAAATTGACTATTTTTTATATTCCTTAAAATTTAATTCAATTTAGTTTTAGTAGCCAAATTCACTATGGAGAATGATTGCTTAATGTTTCTGAATCTTGCTTTCTCCATGTTTTAAAACCTTTTGATAAGTGAAGTCAATGGGAATAGAAAATGTAACATTTTCTTTTTTTTTCTTTTTCTTTTTTCCTTTTTAATATCCCATTCTAGGACTACTTATGTTAGTCAATTTTTTGAAATTGTCCTAGCTGTTTTAAATTGGCATGTAATAACAATGACTTCCTTTTACAGCATTCTATAGTTGGTCGTATTTCTTTTTGTAAGTTCAATTTTTTGCATCAATTTAAATTTTTTTCTTATAATACATATTGTCTCATTTGATTGATTATAAAACAAACTCATGATCCACTCTCTACACACATTCATGCTGCAAGTGATTTTTTTGGCCATTCATATTGACATATAGGGATACTATGATATCCTTACTTATAATGGATTAAGGTATTTCTTAACCATTGTAAATGATTTATCTCAAAAAATTTGGACATTTCTCAAAAATTAAAAGTGAAACAATGTTGCATTTAGAATGGTCTTTTAATATTGTAAAAAATTAATTTAACATTATAGTCAAATAAGCTAGGTCTAATAATGCCTTATACTTCTTTAACTCAAACTCAAGTTATGATCAACTTTTCTCCACTAGGAGTATATTACATGAAAGTTCTTATGTATATATCTCATAACAAAATAGTGTGATCAAATACAAATATTGCCATATTCTAGATGTTCTATGAGCCTTGCATTTCTAAAGTAAGGTTCCTATCTAGTTTTGGGGAATGTACATTTTCACTATTATTTGTTTAATCAATAGAATTTCATCTTCTATTTTACATGGTTAGACTCTTATATATATATATATATTTTTGGAAAAACACTTGTTTTATCATAACTTCATGTTTTTTGTTGTATTTGTTATGCCACTATCATGGGACACAAAGATAAATTTTCCCCTTGAACTATTTTTAGTATTTTTATAAGGCACCATTATGGTAAAAAAGGATACAAACTTTACAATGGAAAGGCAAAAAATATTTTTCATTAATCATTGTGTTCATTTTCTTGGAAATATTTTTCCATTTTGCATGTTAAGATTGTCCCATTATTCAGTTGTTACCCTAAAGTAGCATCAGATAAGGATCATGAATGATAATTGCTAGTCCTTGAGCAAAAGTAATAAACAACATATGTTTTAGACAAAACCCCTTCATGAAATTTTCTCATAATTGCTCAAACTCAACAATTCAAAGAAAAATATAACTTTCATCCAAACACCATAATTGTTTTATAAGATAAGATAGACTCTTAACTATGTTGACCACATGTGTGTGTGTGAGTCTTTATCTTTTCAACTATATGCACTCCAAATAGATTCACATTAACATGCAATCTCTCAAAATCTTTAACCAAATCTCATATGTTTGCTTTTCATTCATCTCTCCACTAATGTAAACCAATCATCTAATCAAAAATCAATAGGACTTTTATAAGCTTGTAACGTAAGGCTAGGCTAGGGGTAAGATGAAAGTCATTTAGGCTTAATTCACTTATGAACACATTACTTTCTAGGATCTCATAAAAAACTCTTGTCACTTTCTACCATCACTTTTCTCATTCTTTTCTGTCTAGAAATGCTTGATTTCACTTGGATTCTAACACTCACAAAGCCACAATCATGCTTGCATCAATAAAGCAAGTAAAAGTACTAGACATGTAGTCACTATACTCTTATCTTGTGAATCATTTCAATTACTATGCTTAATGGCCTAATTCAAAACATTGAATGACTTAAATATGATAAGGAATGATAAGAGGATTCCATTCTTGGGCAAATGTTGTACTTCCTTTCTTTTATTTTCTTTTTCTTTTTTTGTAGAAATGAAATACTATGCCCCACTTAATCATTGTAATCAATTTCTTCCCATGCTCCATCTTCCTTTCAACCTTTATTCATCTTAAACAAACTTCCATCCTACAAGTCAACATGTTCATGGGCGTGGGACGATAAGATAAGTTGTTCAAGGCTTATGACTATATATATGTGGGTGTTATTAAAAAAAATGGATAAGACTCAAGGCTTAACAAGGTGACTGGTGATAAATAAATAGGGTTGGCTTGAAAGGCTTAAATGATTCAAAGAATGGCCTAAATCATTTTCTCAACTAGATGCAGCTTAGGATTTCGCCTTAAGAGAAAATCAAACAAATTCTAAGATTCATATGAGATCTAAGAAAATTACATACTTCACATGAATATTCTCTAGAGATACATACAATTTCAAAAGTGAAGGACTTTTAGTGCTCAATAGGTGGATCAACATAATCAAAATCACACTTAACTCACACTACAATTGCAGGTTTGAACAAAATCTATATCTTCCAAAGAATCATCAAGAATTCACAACATGGGATGTAATCATGACATAAAAAAAAATTTCAATCAAATTTAGAACAAAGGTTCTTTTCCTACTCCCAAACTTGAATGAAGCATTGTCCTCAATATAAAAACAAAAAAAAATCACTAATAAAGAAGGAATAAGAAAACTCCCTTGATTGCAAGTTGTCAAAATGGAGTTGTGATGAGCATATGATGACAACTTTCTAACCAAACTGCTAACAGAATACTTGGGTTGCCTCCCAAGAAGCACTTGCTTTATAGTTTTAAGTCAAACTATCCTCCACATGTTGCTCAAGGAGGATGAAACTCCAATAATTTAGGAGACAGCTTGTGTAGTTTGATTATTGAGCATTCTTCAATAAGCACAACTGTCTCATATACTTCCAACTTCCTTTTGCTCTCTAGTATCTCGTTCAATAATTTTGCACAACTAGATATTTGAATTGGAGCATCTGTAAAAGAAATGTTAATGTGTAATTTCAAAGATATATCAAGGAATTCCAAAAACTGCTTATCTTTTACATGTTGCTAGAATCTTTGGGGAGATGGAGCTGGAGGCATAAAGGACATAGGATTTTCTAGAACAAGCTTGCTCCTTGGTGCCTCCTCAAGTTGCATGCTGACATCTTTATCATTATTTTTGAGACTCTCCTTGTCAACATCAACTTCTCCTACTTGCTTGCCACATGTTGGGGTTATTGCCTCTACGGTATCTTCAAGACTTTTCTTTATATCACTAGGCAAAGGACCCTCCTCTCTCTCTGAGATCATATTAATTAATTGAACCATTTGCACCTCTAATTTTTTGATTGAAGCTTCTTGGTTTTTGAAACCTTGTTTCTAATCTTGTTTCTTGGTTTTGCAACTTCGCTTCAATACTCTCCATAAAGTTATGTGTGGTGATGGCCAAGTTGGCAATTACATCCTCCAAGTTAGGCTTCACCTCTTTTGTTGTATCCAATATTGCTTCAGTGTTTTTTATAGAACGCTCTATGGTGGTGACCATTTTGTTAATCATGTCTCTAAGTTAGGTTTTACCTCTTACTTTTGCTTAAATGTTAATGGCAGTCTCATTTCATTTGGGCTATTCCATGAAAAATTTTGATGGTTGTGCCATCCCGAATTGTACGTGTTGGAGTAATAATCATTTTGTGACTTGCTAGGAATCCCAACAAAATTAGCATAATTATTATATTGAGCATAAGGGTTACCTACTTGACATTCTGTGCTCTCATGTGCTCCACCATAAAATTCATATTCTCTATTTTTAGGAACACTTCCAATTCTGTACGTAAGTAGGCGAGGGTATCTACTTCATGGACTCCACTTGCTTAATGCATTGGTAGTCTTTCAATAGACCATTGATAGTTATCAAATGCCATCTCCTCTAGAAAATTAAATGTCTCTTCTAGTGTTTTGCTATGTAAGTCATTTCCTGTAGCTGTATCAATTACACAACGAAGATTCATACTACACCCAACGTAAAAAGTTTGTACTTGTAGCCACGTGGGTAATCCATGATTTGGACATATCCTCAAAAGTTCCTTGAATCTTTCCCAAGCTTCATATAATAATTCATCATTCATTTGCTCAAAAGTGAAAATATCGTTATGCAATTCAACAGATCTTGCAAAAGGAAAGAACTTACTAAGAAATTTCTTAGCCAAATCATCCCATGTAGTAATTAATTTTGCAGGAAGTAAAAAAAAACCAATTTTTAGCTGTATCTCTAAGAGAAAATGGAAATAATTTCAACCTAATAACATCTTCTGTAACTCCATGATCTCTAATCATGTCACAGAATTCAAGGAATGCTTCAATGTGAGCATTTGGATCCTCATTTGGTAACCCACTGTATTTCACAGATTTTTGAAGCATCTTGATGAGCACGGGCTTGGTCTCAAAGTTATTTGCCTGAATTGCAGGCCTTTGAAAGCTTGTTGTAGCATTCCAAAATGATGGTGCATAATCTTTCAGCAGTCTACATGTACCATTATTGTTTTCCATCATTGTTGCTTAACTTTCTACAACAACTTAACAAAGACTTTTTTTTCTTTTAAGAAGAAAAATAAAGCAAAATAAAAAAAAAATTTCTTTTCTTTTTTTTTACAGCTAAAAAAATGATTTTTTTTGTTTTAACAACTTAAAAAAATGATTTTTTTTTTCAAGAATTAAAAGAATTTTTTTTTCAAGAATTAAAAGAATGATTTTTTTCAAGAATTAAAAATTAAAAAAATGATTTTTTTCTTAAAAGAAAATAAAAGCTAGATTAAACCTAGAAATCATTCGGTATTAATATTAATCAACAGTAAAACAACCAATCCCCGGCAACGACGCCAAAAACTTGTTCGGTGAAATTTAGTTGCAAGTGAACATGTTGAACAAGTAATATAATGATAAGAAAGATATCGTCCCATAGAGATTGGTGATTACTAAGCCAACTAATTACTAATGGTAAGCAACTCCTAAAATTTATCTAACAAACAAAATTGATAGATGATAGATGATAGATTAATCAACTAAATTTAAGAAAACTTAATAAAAGAAATATGTTAGAGTGTCCGATTTCACCATAATTATTAGATATTAATATTGATTATTTATGCTTGCAAGAGAGATAATATCTATGTGATGGTAGAATCTCCTAATTTATTTACTATCCTATGTCTAGGTATAGCAAACCTACTTAGTTCATTAACTTACTATATCTTTATATGTGAATTGAAACAAACCAAATGCATTAGGATCTATGAACATTCTCAGTTTACACCGAAAGCCACACAAATAATATGGTATATGTCTATCCATATTTAATTTATGGTTACACATTACAAGAAGCAATTGTATATCATCTCTTATTGGTCTTAAACATGCAAATCAGATCATTCAAGTGGTAGCTAATCACTTAAAAGTATTAGACACAGTAATATGTAACTTCACATAAACAAAATATCTTGCAAAATATAATAATCATAAGATTCATACCATCATAATTAGGTTACATCATAGCTCTAACAAAAATAAACTAAAACATAAAGAAATAATAAGGAAGAATAGTAATAAGAAATATAGAAGGCATCTTGAATCCAAGAACAAGAAGTCTGTCACCCTTTTTGTCTTCTCTTCAAGGAAACCTTGAATTCTTGGCCTCTTTCTTGAGTTGTGCTCAATTTCCTCCTCCTCTTTCTTTTGCCTTTTCTATTCTTTTAAATAGGGTTTAGGTTTAGACCTATCTCCTATCCTAGTAAAATTAGGTTTTAGAGACCTAAAATAATTAGGTTTTGAACTCTTAAATTAATTAAAACTTGAATTCCTAACATGACTGGGTTTTCTATTTATTTAGAAAATAACAACAATAGAAAATCTAATAACAATCATCCAAAGCACAAGCCCATCTTGACTCTTTTAATCTTAATATTACGATTTTGCCACACAATAAGCATCAAGTTCTCTATGTTCAGTCCTTTTCTCCTTGCCTCCTTGTGCTACATAAACAAGATAAATTTAGGTAAATAAAGAAGAGTTCAAATGTTTTTATTCACAATTATTAAAGTTATTTATTGCCTAAAATAGGTAAAATAACTCTATAAAAATAGAGTTATCAATAATTAGTAAGAACTACCACTAACATGTCGCTTTATAATCTACCTTTGAAAACTCCTACTAGGATTGAGCATTTTAATATTGCTCATATTCTAGAGGATACTTTTATTCCCATTAATCCTCCATCTTCCTTACCTCTTGGTTTCTTTTATGATGAGCATGATTTTACCTTTTCACAACCTTTATCTTCACTTGTTTTGGACATACCATTACCACATTAATCAAGTTAAGAAACACATACTCCAATTTAGACCAAAGACTATGCTTGTAACCTTGTACATGATAATTCACTTTCTTCTTGTCCCATTTCAAATTTAATTTCTTCCATTACCTTAGCAATACTTATATGCTTTCATCTCATCTCATACTGAGGCTATCTTTTATCATGATGCAACTAGTGAACTTAGATAGCAAGAGGCTATAGAATAGGAAATGAAAGCATCATATTCAAATGGTAGATGAGATCTTATGGATTTACTAGCTGGATGTAAAGCAATAAGATATAAGTGGGTGCACAAGATAAAACATTATGTTAATGCTAGTGTTAAACATTATAAAGTATGGTTGGTGGCTAGAGGGTATAGTCAAGGGTAATGTATTAATTATCAAGAGACATTTTCACTTAGTATAAAGTTTTTCATGATGAGATGTGCATTATTGATAACGGCTCAACATAATTGAATTACTCATTAAATAAATGTTCATAATGTTTTTTCATAAGGGAGTATGGAGGATGAGGTGCATATGACACCCTTGCAAGAGAGTTCAATTGTTTTTTCTTTTAGGGGGGTTTCCAAAGTATGTAGACTTAAGAAATCCCTTTATGGTTTAAAACAAACATCCTGCCAATGGAATGAAAAGATCATTGAGGCTTTTCTTAAGGCAAGAAATAATTAGTCACTATGTGATTACTATTTATTCACTAGATGCAATGCTCAAGGGATATTAATAATTCTTATCTATGTCAATGATATCTTGATCCTTGGATATGGATAAGGTTAAGATTTGCAACTTGATTTTCATGACATCTTTTATATTAAAGATGTTGGTGAGCTTAAATATTTTCTTAATGTTAAGATACTTTGAGACAATCATGGTATGCATCTTGAGTATCTTGACATGGATGGCATGGTGGAAGGGTACCTTATAAGCCACATTAGATGAGTGATGAAGGAAGTGTTAGAAATATCAACACCTTAGTCACAACCATAGGCATGGAAATAAAGCCATTGTTGTAATTGTTTGGTGACATGATTCATGCACCATGTTCATCTTTCATTCACAATGAACAAGAAAAAGGGTTATGTGTTTCTCTCTTGAAATGTTACCTTGCAATGAAGACAACCTAACTTTACCAAGATATAACTTGGCACCATAGGTAGCATACTGGTAGCACAAAACAACAGGATGTCTTCCACACAACTTGCAACTAGTTGACACTAAACACTAGAATGTTCATAGTGAGACATAATTTCTTAATAGAGCCACATCACAACATAACATTCATGAAGTATTCTTAAAGGAGTGACAAGGCTCTTTATGTCAGTGACATGTTTACATCACCAATCTCTAGGGTGTCAAGCAATCAAGTACTTGGCAACATAAATTGGATCCAAAGGGAGTTAAGTAGCTAATATGCAAATGATCCAGCAACTTAACTCATAGTTGGAAGAGTCACCATTACACTAGGGCTCTCATGTCATCTTCTAAAAGAACACAACTTGCTAGCAAAAAGAAAGAAAAAGGAGACAATTGACCACTCTAACCCTTCTAACATGGAATGCATCAAACAATTGTATATAAACAATGTAGTTTTGTATCTCTGTATAAATATATATGCATAAGAAGACTTACTCATTGAGAACTTCAAGAAGTAAAAGGCTTTTGTGTTGTAACCTTTGTTTAATATAAGGCCCATTGTGTGACGTTAACCATCATCCCTACTTGTTCCTTAAAATTTCCCTTGGGTATCAAAGTGGATTATGATCCATGTTATTCTAAACCTTGTCCAATCTCTTTTACTTTTAGTATTCATACCCACCTTCCATTACTCCAACTATGACCTTAAGAACCTTTTATCCATTTTTTAACACTGTCAATGTGAGCAACTTTATTACCAGTAAGCTCACTGGAGGAAATTACTTGCCATGGATGACATAAATGAAGTCTTCCATTCAAACGAAAAAATTACTTGGTTTCATTATTAGAGAAATCACATGCCTGTTAGCTACTCATACCACTAGCAATTAGGAAGAGCATAATCCCAAGCTTGATGCTTGAGTACAAAGTGATGCTTTCGTTAAATTCTAAATGATAAACACTTTATCTAAATAAGTGCTCAGACACATATTTGAGCTAAATACTTCAATAGAAGTATTGATGTATTTTGTGATGGGCAATGGAGTGAGCTTTAGGTTATAGAAAGATTGGCAACGAATAACAATAAAAATTTCAAAAATTTAAAAATGTTGGAAAGGTAAAGATTGGAAAATAAATGAATGAAATGTAAAGATGGTGCAAGAATGAAACGATTGGAATATAAAAGGTTGGAAAATAAGAACACAAAATTAGAAGGCAAAGTTGAAAAAATGAAATTCTTTTTGATCTTAAAAGGTTATTGTAAGGTTTTATGGCTATCCAAGAAAGGGGGGGTTGAATTGGATATTTAGAAATTTTGTAAATTTAATAAATTATTTTTTTTTGTTTTCTTACTTAGCAACACAATGTGGTTAAGTATCACAGTAATATTAGAGCATATGAATATAAATAATGACAAAGAAATCACACTAAAAAATTTCACGGTGGTTCAGCACTTTTCACCTACTTTTACCCTCTTCTCCTTCAACTTAAATCAAGTTGAAGTCTACTTTACTTCAGGCTAGGAAAGCTCCTCTCCTACACCCCACAACTCCTTAAAAAGGAGTTATACAACTTTCGGTTATAGAGTTAGGTTTATAAAAACCTTAGTACATTGAGCTAATCCCCAAATATGTGATATGGGTGAGGATTTAAGCTTATTAGAGAGCTAATTAAATATATAAAGAATTAATTCAACTCTAATCATGAAATCTCCAATTTTCACAAATCTAGGATTTTGGATTTACAAGGATCTTTCTGTACCAATAATGTTTTAAATAATCTAGCACATACAAAGATCAATCTATCAGATGATATTCACAAGATAATAAATTTAGGGAATATCACCAAAGATTTTCTTTTTCTTCAAAGATTGAAGAACACGGCAGTGAGAATAGATAAGTCAAAGCTTTAATCTTTTTTGATCAAATCAGCAAGTATATCAATCAACAAGCCTAAATATTCACCCGAAGCTCCCTTTTATAGCAAATATTCAAACCTTGAACACGTTAGGGTTTTGGTTCAAACCTATTTGAATTTCTTCCATTAAGATTTGATAGACATGACATCACACAACTACAGATGATGATTTTTACAGCAAAATAGCTGTTCTGACACTCCATTGCTTCATCCTTCTTCCCGTTGGAGTCAGCGTTGAGAGAGAGAGCAAAAGGAGGAAGGTGGCTTTAGTCGAGTGTATGGCTAAGGCTTCAAACGCATTTAGCATAAGAGCTTAAGCTCTTATGTAATCAAGACACTACCGTTTCGTTTAAGTGATAAGCACTGGGCTTCAACTTCAAGGGCTCTAACTTCATGGACTTCAATCTCACGGGCTTTAGCTTCACGGGCTTTAGATTCACAAGCTTCAACTTCACAAGCTACAATCTCACAGGCCTCAGCTTCATGGGCTTCAGATACACATATATGTATATGAGATATACATATATATGGTTGGTCCAATAAAGATATGTACTCTAATGTAACATGCCTTTGTCCTTCAAATGTACCTATAAGCATACCATTTCCAAGTATCACATTTCTTTAATATAAGCAATAATATGAATTATTCTACTAATTAAAATACACATCAAATAAATCAAATTAACTTCATATTTGATGTTTGATAGTGAAATGTAGGAACCCGGCTACTTTATAATATCATTAATTGATATTATAATTTGCATACCTTTTACTTCCTTTGATGTTTAATATGTGCACACAAATTCATATATTCAATCATAATAATAAAATTTTTCTCAACAAAACATACAAACACATGATTTTCAACAGTTCTTCCCCTAAAAGTTCTTCTTACAATTGAAATAAAAATCTATTTAAATAGACAACTAAACCTAATGCTAGAAGGATTTGGAATACTTAAAACCTAAGTTTGGTAGGATTTAGGATCTCTAAAATCAAGGAAAATAAAACTAACCAAATTAATATCCCAAACAAATCAGGGATAGGATCCCAAAACTTAGGGATCTTAAAATAGTATGAATCTTGATAGGTATGGAAACTCCATATAAGTTAGACTTTTTCTGTTTAGGCTTAAACCCAATGAATTACATTGTAGCCCCAATAGTTTGTCAAAGGAATCAACAAAACATGGGCTTTCACATTACGTTGGCCTTTGGGTGTGTCCATATCATTCTCCCTGGGTTGGAGAGGATTTGTCCTTAAATTCGGAGGGTCATTGATATCCATATATGGAGACAAATCTCCCACATTAAAAATGGTTGAGACTCCCCTAAATTCACTTGGCAAGTCCACTTTGTACGCATTATCTCTAACCTGCCCAACTACTTTGAGTGGTCTGTTAGCTCATGATGCGAGCTTACTCTTTTGTTTTGTTGGGAACCTCTCCTTTCTTAAGTGTACCCATACGAGATCCCCTAGTTGAAAAATTGATGGCTTTCTATACTTATTGGCCTTCTTTTTGTAAACCTCATTTACTTTTTTAATCTAGACTCGAATTTCTTCATGGAACTTTTTCATCAATTTAGCCCACTCATTTGCATTAAAGTTGATATGGGCATCAATGGGTAAAGATAATAACTCAATAGGAGTAACAAGATTGAGCCCATAGACTACCTCAAATGGCAAATGACTAGTTATAGCACTTAAAGCTTGATTGTAGGCAAATTCCACATGTGCAATCCTTGAGATTCTTGTTCACCAAGGTTCTCAAAAGTGTGCCTAATGTTTGGTTGGTAACCTCCATTTGCCCATGTGTCTAGGGGTAGTGAGAGGTGTTGAACAATATCTTGGTACCAAGCTTGGCCCACAAAGTTCTCTAGAAGTGGCTCAAAAACTTGGTATCTCTATCATAAACGATCGTTCTTAGTACACCATGCAATTTCATAATCTTCCTAAAAAACAAATTGACAATATAAATTGCATCGTTTGCTTTGTGGCAAGGAGTGAAATGACCCATCTTTGAGAATCGATCAACAACCACCATGATGGAATCCTTTCCCCTTTGAGTATGAGGGAGAGTAACAATAAAATTCATGCTGAGATCTTCCCATGGCTGGTTTGGAACTAGTAGTGAAGTGTAGAAACCAAGCTTAAAATGCATCTTAGCTTGTTGACATATAGCACCTCGGGAAATGAAGGCATAAATGTCCCCTTTTACTTTGGGGCTAGTAGAAATGCTCCTTAAGGATCTCTAATGTCTTGTGCACTTCAAAATGCCTAGCTAGACCTTTCTCATGAGTCTCTTTGATCAATAATTTCCTAAAGGAACACTTAGGAATGCATAACCGATTGCCCTCGAACAAATAGCCTTCTTGCACCATATATTCTCCATGAGCTCCTTTGGCACATTTTGTCATGATAGAAAACAACTCCTTATCTTCTACATAATGATCTCTCATAATTTCAAATCTAAGTACCCTTACATCCAAGATGGTTAACAAAGAATACCTTTTTGATAAAGCATCTACCATAACATTAGTAGTTCCTAGTTTGTAATGGGAAACAAAAGTAAAGAATTAAAGAAACTCTACTCATTTACCATGCCTTGGGTTGAGCTTGTGTTGACCATTCAGATACTTAAATGCCTGATGATTTGAGTGAAGAACAAATTGCTTCAGTTGGAGGTAGTGGCTCTAATGATCAAGAACTCATACTATCGTATAAAACTCCTTGTCATAGGTTCAATAATTCTTTTTGGCATATGCTAACTTCTTACTAAAATAGGCCAATGGTTTTTTGAACTAAAACAAGATAGTCTCAATTCCCATACTACTAGCATCACACTCAACTTTAAACAATTTATCAAAATCCAGTAAAGCAAGAACAAGAGCTTCACAAAGCTTTTATTTGATTACCTCAAATTCCTTGCTTACGGATTCACTCCATTCAAATTGTCCTTTTTTCATACACTTATTGATTAGAGCCATGATAGTGCTAAAATAAGGAATAAATCTTATGTAGAACAAAGCCAAGCCATGAAAGCTCCTAATCTTAGTTGTGTTTTTGGAATCAGCCAAGACTTAATTACTCCACTTTTAATTGATCAACTACAATGCCATGTTAAGAAACTACATATCCAAGAAACACTACACTTGGACTCATGAACTCACACTTCTCTATTTTTGCATATAGTTTTTGTTCCTTCAACATGATGTGGACACGCCCAAAGGCTAAGGTAACTAGAAAGCCCAAGTTTTGTTGATTCCTTTGATAAATAATTGGGGTCATAATGTAATTCATTGGGTTCAAGCCTAAACAGAAGAAGTTTGACTTACTTAGAGTTTCCATAGATGTTAAGATTCCTACTATCTAGATTTCCATTCTTTTTAGGATTCCTACTATTTTAAGGTCTCTAATTTGTTGGGATCTTATTCCTGATTTGTTTAGGATCTTAATTTGGTTAGTTTTATTTTCCTTGATTTTAGGGATTCTGGATCCTATTAGACTTAGGTTTTAAGTATTCTGGATTCTTTTAGCATTAGGTTTAGTTGTCTATTTAAAGAGAATATTATTTCAATTGTAAGTAGAACTCTTGAGGGAGAACCCTTTTACATTTTTTTCAACTTTTCTATTCTAAATTTCATGTTCATATTTTTTAGCCTTTTACATTCAGTTATTTTATAGCTGCACTTAAATTACTGTCTTTACCTTTCAATTATTTATTTTTTCAGTTTTTACCTTTCTAACCCTTTATATTTATGAATTTCTTGTTATTATTCCATTCCAATCTCTCAATAATCCAAAGCTCACTCCATTGCCCATCACAAAATGCATCACAACAAGTCAAAGATCTTTTTCAGATGTTCCACATGATCATTAATACTTTGACTATAGACCAGAATATCATTAAAATAAACAACCACAAATTTACCAAGATATGGTCTAAATACCTCATTGATTAGTCTCATGAAGGTGTTGGGAGCATTTAACAATCTAAAAGGCATTACTAACCATTTATATAAGCCTCCCTTAGTCTTGAAGGCAATTTTCCATTGATCTCCCTCCCACTTACGAATTTGGTGATATTCGGTCCTCAAGTCAATCTTGGAAAAGACTACAACTCTATGAATTTCATCGAGCATATCATTAAGTTTAGGTGATGCGGGAGTGACTATGCCAACCCAATCTAATAGCCCAACCAATATTTTGTGTGTCATCAAATACATATTTAGGCCACAATGTGATCTAATGGGTCTAAGAAGGGCAAAGTAAAAAAGCATCTTAGTAATTGTCTAGAATATTCACTAGAATCTCCTAGATAGTTTTAGGTTTTGTCATTAATGGTAGAGGTTTCCTAAATAGTTATTGAGTCTTTAATTCATTAGGTTTTCTTTATTGTCAGAGAATCTTTCATTTTGTTTGGTTTTCCTTAATTGTCTAGGTTCCTAATCTATCTGGGTTTTCATACTTGTCAGATCTTTAATTTGTTTAGGATTCCTTTATTTTTCAAAATCTAGATTTGTTAAGACTTCCTTAATTTTAGGAATTCTTGATTTATTAAGACCTTTATAGAATTAGGTTTTAAGGATTTTTTATTTACCAAGATCCTCTTAGGATTAGGTTTAGCTACCTATTTAAATGGAGCATTGTTTCAGTTGTAAGTAGACTTGTTTTCTAGAGAATAGAAACCCCTTAGTTGTGTGATCAACTTTTGCATCCTTTATCCAATCTAAGGATTGGTGGTGGAGTACCTCCTTGGCTAGTGGCATTGCCTTTATGTCTTAGAGCTTGTTGGCATTTATCTTTTGTTTTAGTTCTTCCTATTTTTGTTTTTCTCCCATCCTCCTGTTGGTTTTTATGGATTAACAAGAAGGGGGGGTTGAATTGTTATATCGGCAGTTTAAAATCACAAATTGAAACAATTTATTATATTAACAATAATATGCAGATAGTTACAATATGACGTAAACAGAATTCAAACATATGATGCTTTTCTTCCAAGTCAACAAGAATATTATCATAATTATGTGCTTCAAATATTCTTATAAATTTAAGAACAAATAATAAGGCAGTAAGTGTTATAAGAAGATTAGAGCAATAATAAACAAAGATATTCACACCAAATTTACCATGGTAGTTCGGCACTCACACCTTGAGCCCTACATCCATTCTTTTCTCCTTCAATCAAACCGATTAAAGTCTCATTTACTCAACCAAGTTAGGAGAAAACGTTCTCCCTAACTCAAACAATTCCTCTTCAAGGAATTTCTTGTACAAAGTTATATAATATGATCAAAAGATTATAAATCAATTACAAATCCCAAATAATATGACAAATAATGGGATTATGTAACAAATAGGAGCTAATCTAATGTAGTTATAGAAATTCTAAGCTCCTATCAGGAAAACTCTAAATTGAAATAAATTAGGGTTTCGGGTTTCTCTCAATGTTTATATGCAATAATAATTTTTTAATGAAATCAGCACATAAACAAAGTTATACAAGATTGAATCGGTGATATGAACAAACACATAAGTATTTAATCACAATATCACCGTAGGCTTGAATTTCACTGATTGTCATGAAGATTGAAAGATCAAGGAATAAGCTCAATAATAGAATCTTTTCTCAATGAGAACTTCAGAATATTGTAAGTTGTCAAATCCTTCTCCGTAGAATAGCTTCTCTTAAATAGAAAAATTAGGGCTAGGGTTTCGAACACATCAAACCTCAATCATGAAGCTATCTTCCCATTGAATCAGTAGATTAACCTTCAAATCTTCCTTTTCCAGCTTAAATCAGACTGTTTTGACATCAGTCTCATTAGAAATCCTCCCGTTGAGGATTTGGTCACCAGCAGCGCCATTATTCCCTTTCTTTCACTCTCTCATATTGGTAGCTCTTTGATTATACGCTCCTTAGGGCATTAGGTAGATAAGTGAGGGCAAATGTTACTGAAACGGTGAGTTTTATGACCAGTAGTCGGGCTCACTTAAGTGGGTCATGGACCGAAAGCTAAAGGGCCGAGTATAATAGGGCCGAAAGCAAGCCTGAAAACGCAATATCTAGGCTGAGAACATTAACTAGGCTGAGAACACGATATCTAGCCCAAGAACATTAACCAGGCTGAGAACATAATATCCAGGCCGAGAACATTATTTCAATCCGAGAATGATATAATATAAGTCCTTGATAAAACTAAGATTTGTTCCAAAAAAAACAGAGCCATATATTTCAACCTTCATCAAAACATAAGCAAGCATCATTTTTTCTTAACCACAATGTATGTCACATATAATTTCAATTTGATAGACATTGTACTTAAGGCATTTAAATAATGCAACTTAAATGAATCCATTGTTAGAAAATAAGGGTTTTGTGGGTGACAAAATGTATTTATGAATATATTTGATAAAATATATTTTTCATAAGTACAAAAGAAAATTATAGGAAGTAAAATGTGTAGAAACTATAATATCAATTAATGATATTATAAAGTAACTAGGTTCCTACATTTCTTAATATAATGTTACTATATAATGACATTAAGAAAGGATTCATTTAAGTTACATTATTTAAATGCCTTGAGTACAATGTCTATCAAACCACCGTGGTAAATTTGGTGTGAATATCTTTATTTATTATTGCTCTAATCTTCTTATAACACTTGTTGCCTTATTATTTGTTCTTAAATTTATAAGAATATTTGAAGCACATAATTGTGATAATATTCTTGCTAACTTGGAAGAAGAGCATTATATGTTTGAATTCTGTTTGCATCATATTGTAACTATCTGTGTATTATTGTTAATATAATAAATTGTTTCAATTTGTGATTTTAAATTGCTAATATAACAATTCAACCCACTTCTTGTTAAGCTATAAAAACCAACAATTGGTATCAGAGCTAGGTAATCTGATTAAAAGGATTAACATCCTAGAGTAGATCCATACTATGGCTTTTGACAAATGTTTAGCTATTAAGGGTTTAATAAACCTCCCTTGTTTGATGGCATTAATTTTAGGCATTGGAAACAATTAATGCAAGTCTTTATAATAGGCCAAGATCCAGAAGCTTGGCAAGTAATCAAGAAGGGTATTACACTACCCGAAACTGATGAGTGGTAAAAAAATGAAGCTAAACTAATGGGGATAAATGCTGAGTCCATGAATATGATCTATAATGGTCTTAGAGCACATGAGTTTAACAAAGTGTCCTCTTGTACCATTGGTAAAGAGATTTGGAATAAATTAGAATTCATCTATGAAGGAACTAAAAAGGTAAAGTCTTCTAAAGTCAATATACTTACACATGACTATGAATTATCTATTATGAAAGATTTTGAAACTATTAGTGATATGTTTGGTAGATTCATTGAAATCATTTCTGAGCTTAAATTGTTAGGAAAAACCTATACAAATGAGGAAACGGTAAGAAAGATGTTAGTGTCCCTACCCGAGAGTTGGGATCTTAACAAGATGGCCATAGAAGAAGCTCATGACCTAGATGTTCTGACTTTAGATGAATTGCTAGGTTCTCTTAAAACTCATGAAGTACAGCTTATGAGAAGAGAAAAAGAAAAGGAAAACAGAAGATCACTTGCACGAAAAGTAGAAGTTGAAAAGGTTGAAGAGGAAGAGTCAGAAAATGATGAAGTAGCTCTTATAGGTAGGAGATTTAGAAATTTCCTAAGAAGAGGATTAAATAAAAACATAGGGCAAACTAGGAGAAAAGAATCAAATGAACCTAGGGAGAATGTGTGTTATGAATGTAGAAAACTGGGACACATTAAGATTAATTGTTCAATGATCAAGAAAAGAAACAACAAGAATAAAAGAAAGCCATGATTGCTGCTTGGGATGATGATGAGAACTCCTCATCTGATGAAGAAACTCAAGAAAAAGTTGCACATCTATGCCTAACCGCAACAACAACTCTTGAGGAAGAAAACAATGAGGTAAGTGATTCTGAATTGTTTCTTCAAATAAATTTAGGGTTAGAAACTACATTTTCTGATTTATTTGAATATGCAAATAAATTAAAAGATAAATAAAAAAATCTAAAAGTAAAAAATAAATATGAAAAACAGAAAATGTTGACTTCTATACATAAAACTAGTTTAACTGATGTACATAATAAACAAAGTATAGCAATTGCTGCATGTAGAGATGAAACTGAAAAGAAAGATGCTTCAATTTCCGTGAATGACAACAGTAGTATTTATGCTAATGCATATATGAAATATGATGCTTGCATGAATGATATGTATAAGAAACAAAGAAAATTTGAAAACATGACAATAGGAATAGAAACTTTTTGTGATATCAATGCATGTTCTGATATTGAAATACATGTTGAAAATAACTCACAAGTATGTGCTAAAAATCTTAAGAATAGAGTTTGTGAGCTAGAAAAGGAAAACTATGACTTGAAATCAAAACTTGATGCAACTAATCTACTGCTAAAGAAGTTTACAAAGGGTAGTGGCATGTTAGATAGGATTCTAAATTCTTAAAGAGGTTTATATGATAAGGTGGGACTAGGATATAAATTGAATGACAAATCAAAATCATTCACTCATTTCTTTAAAGAAAAAGAATGTTCAATTCCGTTGCATAATAATAAATGCTCTTTTTGTAATTATTTTGGTCATAATTTTGATAAATGTCTTGTAAGACTTAGAAAGGCTTACAAAGTCAAGAAACTTTAGTTGCCTAAGAATGATAGAACTCTAAGTCGAACTAACATGCATGGACCCAAAGTAAAAAGGATACCAAGTACTTTAATGATCAAATTTGTTTCTATAGGTTATGAGTGCATAAGTGAGGAACAAAAAGCTCAAGAACATATGGATTCTGGACAGCAGATGTTCTTAACACATGACTGGGATGAAGGAGCTCTTCTTAACACTTGAGTTGCAAAATGGAGGTATGGTATCTTTGGAGATAACTTCAAAGGAAGAACAAAAGGAATGGGAACAATAGGTAATCCTAATACCCTACTTATATCTGAAGTTTTGCTTATAGATGAACTAAAATTTAATCTACTTAGCATAAGTCAGTTATGTGATAAAGCATTCAAAATAAAATTTGGAAAAGAAAATTGTCTTGTTGAGCATGTTGAACATAAAATGAAGATTGATGGAAATAGAAAAGACAACATGTATGTGCTTGATTTAAGTACATTGAATGTTGAACAAACATGCTTGATTGTGAATAAAAATGTTGATGCTTGGTTATGACACAGAAAACTAGGACATGCGAGTCTAGGATTGATAGAAAAATTGTGTAAGTATAATCTAGTAAAAGGTCTTTCATCTTTAGAATTTAACAATCATAGAATATGTGAAACATGCATTAAGGCTAAACATACACAAAGTAGCTTCAAGTCGAAGCTTGTGGTAAGTACATCTAGACCATTAGAAATACTGCACATGGACCTTTTCGGCCCTATGAGAACAGCAACACTAAATGGTAAATATTTTGTCTTAGTCATTGTAGATGATTACTCTAGATTCACATGGACATACATGCTTGCTAGAAAAGATGAGGCATTTGAGAAGTTTGCTGAATTTTGTAAAATGATTCAGAATGAAAAAGGTTTTTCAATCATAAAAATAAGAACTGATCATGGTGGTGAATTTGAAAACCAACTTTTTGAAAAATTCTGTTTAGAAAATGGTATTTCACATAACTTTTCAGCTCCTAGAACACCATAACAAAATGGTGTGATTGAAAGGAAAAATATAACTCTTCAAGAAATGGCTAGAACCATGATGTATGAATATATTCTTTCTAAACACTTTTAGGGAGAAGCTATAAACATAGCTTATCATATTTCAAATCGTGCTTTAATAAGACCTATTTTGAAAAAGACACCTTTTGAATTATTCTTTGAAAGAAAACCAAACATTTCATATTTTCATGTTTTTGATAGTAAATGTTTTGTTTTAAATCATGGAAAAGAATCACTTAGGAAATTTGATTCCAAAAGTGATGAAGGAATATTTCTTAGATATTCTCATACAAGTAAGGCATATAGAGTATTCAACAAATGAACTTTAGTTGTAGAAGAGTCAATTCATGTTAAGTTTGAGGATGACTGTCACAGTATTCTAAAAATCAAAGAGAATAGTGGAACTAAAAGCGTTCTAAATAATGTTGAAGTTAAAGGGGAGTCTGAGACTAGGGAACCTTCCTTTCCTAGAGTAAGAAATGAAGTAGATCACGATCACATCATAGGAAATCCAAATGTTAGAGTAAGCACAAGGTCTTGGGTTCACAACACATATAAATGTCAAGCCTTTCTATCTCAAGTGAAGCCAAAGAAAATAGATAAGGCTCTTGAAGATAAAAATGGTTTCTTGCTATGCAAGAAAAATTAAATCAGTTTGAAAGAGGCAAGGTTTGGAATCTAGTTCCTAGACCAATGAATCATCCAGTTATAGGCACAAAATGGATATCTAAGAATAAACTAGATGAGAATGGTACCATTACTAAGAATAAAGCTAGATTAGTGGCACAAGAATATAGTCAAGAAGAAGGAATTGACTATAATGAAACTTTTGCACCAATAGCTAGGTTAGAAGCTATTCAAACCTTACTTGCCTTTGCTTGTTGTATGAACTTTACCTTATTTCAAATGGATGTCAAGAGTGTATTTTTTAATGGTATTATAAAGGAAGAGGTATATGTTGAACAACCACCCAAATTTGAAGATCCAATTTATTCAAATCATGTTTTTAAAGTATCAAAAGCTTTATATGGTTTGAAACAAGCTCCACGGGCTTGGTATGATAAACTAAGTTCCTTCTTGATCAACCATGATTTCAAAAAAGGAAAAAAGGACAACAATTTATTTATAAAGAATAAAGAAAAAGAAATTTTGATTGTTCAAATATATGTTGATGACATTGTGTTTGGTTTTACAAATTCTACACTATGTGAAGAATTTGCTACATGCATGCAAAGTGAATTTGAAATGAGTATGATGGGTGAGTTAACATATTTTCTTAGGTTGCAAATCAAACAAACAAACAAACAAACAAAAGAACATTTATAAGTCAAACAAAATACATAAATGAATTGCTTAAGATATACAAGATGCATGACTCTAAACCAATGAGCACACTAATAAGCACCTCTCTATCATTATCTAATGATGAAGATGGAATTAGCACAGACACTAAATCATATCATGAAATGATTGGTTCTTTGCTATACTTGACTGCATATAGACTGGATATTATGTTCATTGTGTGTTTATGTGCTATGTACCAATCCAATCCTAAAGAACAGCACCTAGTTACTGTTAAAAGAATCTTTAGATATCTTAGAGACACAGTTTCCTTAGGAATCTAGTATCCTATAGATACAACTTTGAATTTGCATGCCTTCAGTGATTCTGATTATACTGGCTACAAATTAGATAGGAAGAGCATGAGTGGTGGATGTCACTATCTTAGAAATATGCTTATCTCTTGGCACTCCAAGAAATAAAATTATGTAGCTCTCTCTTCCACTGAAGTCGAATATATAGCTGCTGCTATTAGTTATGCTCAAATCTTATGGATGAAACAACAACTAAAGGATTATGACATCTTATCACATAAGATTCCATTAAAATGTGACAACACCAGTGCAATTAATCTTACTAAGAGTCCTATCCAACACTCTAAAACAAAACACATAAAAATTTGACATCATTTCATTCGGGATCATGTTCAAAAAGGAGATGTTGTACTTGAATTTCTGAGTACTAATCAACAATTGCTAATATCTTAACCAAACCTTTATCTAAGGAACGGTTTTATGCTCTTAGAAGAGAACTTGGAATTTTAGTCCCTGAAAACATTTAAATTCTCTATTACTATTATTTCTATACTCTTTTACTATCTCACAAAAGGCTCCGTTTGAGGGGGAGTGGCTCTAATTCCACTCCAATAGCATCTGGTTAGTATCCTAATCTTATCCTTGCCAGTTCACTTACTGCTCATTTTTTGTAGTTTGTCTTGATTACTTGCATGTTCATCTTTTTGCTTATGCCAAAAAGGGGGAAAGAATAGTGCACATGTGAAGTCTCATTTCTGACTATATTAGTGCAAAATGTGGGATACATATCTCTCTAACATCCCTGCTTAGAAACTCCCATGTTTTATACATGTTTTATGGTCGAATGTTCAAAATCTATTAAACACATGCATAGGACTTGCTTGCGGATTCTAATCATATGAGTAGTGAGCAGTAAATATCATAAACTTAATTGTGTGATGATCAATATGCTGCAACACCGAGTTATGTTCTCATAAAAAACATGATTGCAATTGTGTGACATGTGCCATACTATTGAAATATTTTGTCATCATCAAAAAGGGGGAAATTGTTGGAAAATAAGGGTTTTGTGTGTGACAAAATGTATTTATGAAAATATTTGATAAAATATATTTTTCATAAATGCAAAAGAAAATTATAGGAAGTAAAAGGTATACAAATTATAATATCAATTAATGATATTATAAAGTAACCGGGTTCCTACATTTTTTAATATAATGTTGCTATATAGTGACATTAAGAAATGATTCATTTAAGTTGCATTATTTAAATGCCTTGAGTACAATGTCTATCAAACCCACCGAAACATTCACTTTTCTCACAAAGAACCCTAAAACACCAAAAAAAAAATGATTTTTACATATCTTTTTTATTCAAAGCTCACTTAAGCCCAAAAACTTGCTTTGGATTTTGGACATAATTTCCTTTGCTGAAATACTTGGCTCTGGAGGTAGCTTTTTGCTTCTCAACCTTGACAGCTAGTTGGTACGCTAGCAATATCATCAAGAGAGCAATAAGGTTGAAAATAAACCATCTGGGCAATTTTAGATTTAAGCCTCTAAGAAATCGAGCAATGGACTACTCTACTGGTTCAAGAACATCACATCAGATCATCAACTTTTCAAATTCTTTGATGTATTCTCCAACACTTCTTTTCTCTTGCATGAAAGTTTACAGCTTGTGATAAAGCTCCTGTTTGTATTCTTTAGGAAGAAATCGCCTAACCAAGAGCCTATTGAGCTTCTCCCAGGTTTTGACTTTATTTGCCTATCTCTTTCCCTGAGCTTTCTTGTATTGTCCTACCACAAAGAAGCATAATCCTTGAGTTTAAGAATATCTACTTTGCATTTCTTTTTCTCATTGTAGTCCTTGTATTCAAAGATTCTCTACATAGCACAAACCTAATCAAGAAAATCATCTAGGTTCAGACCACCATCAAATTCAAGAAAGTTTATACAAAGGCTTCGATCATCTTCCTCTGGTCTCATTCTTCTTCTTCTCCCAATATTTCATCACTGGAATCAACATCAAATTTAACATCACTAGAAAAAGGTGCAAGTAGTTTATAAGGTTGTGGTGGTTGTGCAATATGAGGTAGGTATGGTGGATATTGTTGGTAATAAGGCATGTGTGGTGCTAGCCTTTGTGGTACAAATGGTTTGGTTGGTGACATTTGTAAGGGTGGTATGAATATTTGGAGTGGTGGTAAAGTTGTTTAGAATGGCAGCTATGTCGTTTGTGGTGGTGGTGGAGTAGAATGGGGTACTTGAGTTGTTTTTGGTGGTAAGCACTGTTGAAGTAAAAGTTTGAGCTTGTGGAATTTAACCTTCATTTTTTTTAATTCACTATTCTACACCATATGTATAGCTAGCCATGAACAAAAAGAATCACCTCCTTCTTAAGACATGGTGATGCTATCAAATAAATTGAGATTGATGAGATAAACAAATATGTTAGAACAACTCACTCACCAAAACTTGGCTTTAATACCACTTGATGCGTTTTGTGATGGGCAATGGAGTGAGCTTTGGATTATAGAAAGATTGGTAACAAATAACAACAAAAATTTTAAAATTTTGAAAGGGCTAGAAAGATAAAGACTGGAAAATAAATGAATGAAATATAATAATAGTGCAAGAATGAAATGATTGGAATGTAAAAGGTTGGAAAATAAGAACATGAAATTAAAAGGCAAAGTTGAAAAAAAGTGAAATTCTTTTTAACCTCAAAAGGCTCTTCCCCCAAAAGTTCTTCTTACAACTGAAATAACAATCTATTTAAATAGATGACTAAACCTAATGCTAGAAGAATCGAGAATACTTAAATCCTAAGTTTGGTAAGATCTAAGATCCCTAAAATCAAGGAAAATAAAAGTAACCAAATTAAGATCTCAAACAAATCAGGGATAGGATCCCAACAAATTTGGATCTTAAAAAATAGTATGAATCTTGATAGGTATGGAAACTCAAGATAGTAGGAATTTTGATAGGTATGGAAACTTCATATAAGTCAAACTTTTTCTAAAGGCTTAGACCCAACGAATTACATTGTGGCCTTAATTTTTTGTCAAAGGAAGTAACAAAACTTGGGCTTTCATGTTATCTTGGCCTTTGTGCATTTCCACATTAAGTATAGGAAGGTCTTGCGAATCATTTTGCAAAGAAAACTAAAACCAAGAGTTTGAGCTTTTGTCACAAATCCACAATCTCAATAAAGAAGGTAAACAACTCACAACCTCCTTATGTTTAAGGGACCTTTCAATCAACTTAGTTTAATTGGAGAGCCCCTATAAGATTTAGCCAAAACTTTCACATTACTTAAAAGTTTGGGAAATAAGTATGAAGCTTGTAGAATTACCATGTTCCATCCACCTATTCCATAGTTTAATAAGGCAATTTTGAAACTTCAAGCCTCTGAAGCACAATATAGTAGGTACCTATCTATTGTTGTGTCATCAAACACTCAGAGTGAAAACTTAGCGTACATTACACAAAGAGACCTTAGAAGAGGACTTGCTAATTTTTACAAAACGTTCTGAGGAGGAGGCTTAACAACTAACTTCTCTTCATAAGGTTGAGACTTTAACCTAACAACATCAAATTTTTGTAACTCCTGCTCATTTGCCACAAACAACAAAAATCCACCAAAATTAGTTCTCAATATAGAAAAACTTCTAAATGCTACTTCCAACTTTGATAACAAACCTTTAGTTTTGTGCCAGATTTATGAGCAAATAGGACATATTGCCTTAGAATGCTGAAAACACTTTGATCATACCTACTAGATTGATGAAATACTTAAAGCCTTAGTGGCACTTCAAATCTCAGAAACTGGGAATGAGTAATAGGTTGCTGAGTTAGGTGCCTTTGCTTATATAGTGGACACAATTGGTAATCTCATTACTCCATCTAAATATTAAGGTTTGAATGGAATCCAAATTGGAAATGGTAAAGTTTTCCTAATCTCCTACATAGGAGAATAGAATCATTCACTAATATTCATGTCCTTACACCCCTTAAAAAGTGGAATAATAGAAAGAAAGCATAAATGTATCTCAAAACTAAGACGTTCAATGATGCAGCAAGCTAACATAACTTCCAAATATTAGGTCAAAGCTTTCACAATAGTCGTGTATATAATAAATAGGCTTCCTACTAAAAATTTAGAAGCATTTCACCATATAAAGTCCTTTACCAAAGAAGTCTTGATTACAACTCAATGAGAGTCTTCAAATCGCAATGTTTCCCATGCCTAAGACTTGTTTTAACTAATAAACTATTAACAAAATCATTTGCCTATGTATTTCTTGGCTACAATCCTGAGCACAAAGGATACCAATGCCTTCAACAAGAATCAAGAAAGGTATTCATTTCTAGACATGTTTTATTTGATGGAAGTGCTATTCCATTTGCAAGAGAAAAAATCACAAGAACAAAAACTCCAAATGCAAAAGAAAATCGACTAGTCAATTTATTCATGACTGGATTCGAAATAGGAGAAGAACACACTGAATCATATCTAAGAGACACTAAGTAGCCTATTGAATTGGAAACACATTGGTTACCATATCAAGAAACATACATGCCATCTAAAATCAACAGAAGAGAAGGATCACAAGATCAACCCCAAGGATGGATTGGATGTTTTAATGTTCAAGACTTAATGAGGAATACGAAGGGCAAAGAATATGAAGAATTAGAGAGGTCTATGAGTAGACCTACATTAATATCAAAAGCAAGTTTACAAGATCATCATACAAGCTTAAGTTCTCAAAACCATATCCTCAAAAATCCTAAAAATAATGATGTTTACATTGAAACCCATGAGGAAGGAAACATTGAACATGTGTAAATTCAAGATAGAGACACCAAAAACATAAATAGCCTTGGACCTTACTCGTTAAAACACAAACCTATTTCCAAAACCTCCAAACCACCCTCTACATGTGTTGGGTTTTATGGCTTAACAAGAGAGGGGGTTGAATTTGTTAAGCTAATATTTGGTCAGCCTTTTTTATACTTTAAAAAATGTTCTAAACTATGCTATAAAATGATCATGTAAGTCACAACAAAAAAGCAAGCAAACAAGAGTAAATAGAGGAAAGTAAAACACTAAATTTACCATGGTGGTTCAACACTCAATCCTTAAGCCCTACGTCCACCTTCTTCTCCTTCAATCCAATTAATTGAAGTCTCCTTTACTCAATCTAAATTAGAAGAAAACCTTCTCCCTAATCTAACAAACTTCTCCTCAAAGGAATTTCCAAATTTGGTTACAAGATATGATCAAAAGATCATGTACAAGTGAAAATCCCTTAATAATATGATAGTTTATAGGATATTACTAATCAAAGGAGCTATTCAAGTATAAATAATGAATATCGAAGCTCTTATGATGAAAACCCCAAAGTAGGACAAATTAGGGTTTATATGTAATATGTATTTTGAATGTAATTAGCACATAAACAAAGTCATACAAGGTACAATAGATGATAAAATCAAAGAATAAATGGTTTAATCACAATATCACCGTAACCTTGTAAGCCATCGAGAGTGAATGAACTTGAATGAATAATCAGGTGAACTCAAAGAATGATTCTTGATAGAAAGAGAACTTCAGATGCACATAAATCGTCAACATTTTCTTCAAAGATTAACTCTTTTTAAATAAAGAGAGTAGAACTAGGGTTTTAGACATTCAAACCTCAATCGTAGTCTTCTTCTCGTTAGAACAGTGAATCACCCTTTAAATCAACTTCACATCTTCACTCTTAATCACAAATCTGATCATTCTAACACCAGTCTACTCCAAAATCCTCTCATTGAGGATTCGATCACCTAAGAAGCCGGCTTCTCTCTTTCTCTCTTTCTCAACCTTCGTATGTTTGAATGGAGTTAAGGCTTCATAGTTGGGCAACTTAAGAGTAAGTCTCTCTAAATGAAATGGTGTGTTTCATGCAAACGGTAACAACAGGTCATGAGGTCGAGAGCAAGCAGGTCATGAGACCTTAATAGTCTAATCATGAGGCTATGAGTAAGTAGGTTGTGAACTTTTAATAGATGACCGTGAGGCCATGAATAAACAGGCCATGAATAAATAGGCCATGGAGCCTTAGTGGACAAGCTATGATGAAGTAAGCCATGATTTGCTTTAAGAAGTAGTCTAGGTAACTCAGCTTGTATGATCTTGATTAAGCAAGATAATTTAACTAGAGTTAATCGCCAAATCATCTCCTCAAAATGATCTTTGCTTTTAGATCATTAAGTACCTTTATCCAAATAAAAGCAAGTATTATTTTTCTCAAATATGATAAATCATATATTTAATATCATTCAAATAAGACATTTCTAAAAGGCATTATATGAAGATATTATATTAAGAAACGTAAGAACCCGACTACTTTATAATATCATTGATTGATATTATAATTTGTACACCTTTTACTTTCTATGATTTTCTTTTTCACATTTTTCAAGAAATAATTCACCATAGATTTTGTCACAACAAAACCTTTATTTTCCAATAACATGAGCCCACAATATGACAACCCAAAGCAAAAGTGGACTCACTTGACCTTACCCACAATACACACTCTCTATAGCCCTTATTATATAGTTAGTCCCTCTGATACCACTCAATGTTTAACCAAGCACTAGAACACCTAAGCTAGAAGCAAGCTATGGAGCATGAGATGTTGGCCTTTCAATGAAATGCAACTTGGTGTCTACTACCGAGAGCTCCCAATATGAACATTATTGGGAGCAAATGGGTGTTCAAGCCAACATTGTTAAGAGCAAATGGAATTCGGCAAGCTAAAAGTGAGGCTTGTAGCAAAGGGTTTCCACCAAGAACTTTGTGTGGATTTCTTGAAAATATTCAACCTAGTGGTTAAAGCCATAAACATACCTATAGTCCTCACCCTTGCCATAATGCAAGGATGGGAAATGAGGCAAGTTGATAACTCTATTTTTATAGAGTTATTTTGACTATTTTATGATATAAATAATACAAGTTTTGCAAGATTACATTTATGTTTTCATGTATTTATTTAAATTTGTGTTATTTATGCAGCAAATCCCAAAAGAGCATGATAAGTAAAGGAAAAGAAAGCTACAAGCAAAGCACGAGAGGAATAAAAGAAAAAGAAAAAAAAAAGAAAAGAAAGAAATATGAAGAAACAAAACAAGGCAACAAGCATAATAGAAGAAAAAGACAAAAAAGGGAAAAAACTTAAAAGTGGAGCAAAAAGTGAACTATGAAGAGAGCAAGTAGGGCACACCTACATGGGGGGAGATACAAAAAGGTGAAAAGGTGAACTACGTGAGAAGAGGGAGGCGCTGTACAAGAGAAAGAAAAGAGAGGAAAGAGAAGGAAAAGGAAAAAAAACGTGTATTGTTGCTGAAACCAAGGAAGAGAGAAAAATCAAGGAAAACCAAGGAAGAAAGAGAGAGATAGAGATGAAAAGCTTACCTCTACTTCATACTATTCCTAATTTTGGTTTGATTTATAAGAGTTCTGCAAAGAATTCTTAAAGAGAAGACAGTGTGGGAACAATTTTTTTATTTTTTATTTAAGATTTTTTGTTTAATTTCTACCATTGCTTTGGTTTATTATTTTATTATGTTCTAAATTTCTTTTGTTAGAGTGAAAATGTAGCCTAACTATGATGATGTAAATTTTATAAGTTTCTATGCTTTGTAAGATTATTTATGAGTTATATATTATTATGCTTAATACTTTTAAATAATTGTCTACCACTTCAATGATTTGATGTGCATGTTTAAGGTTGAGAAGTAATTTTATATGCAGTTACTTCTTATAATATATAACCATGAACTAAATGTGGATAGACATATATCATGTTGTTTGTGTGGCTTTTGATGATAAGATGATCAAAAGATTTATTGTAAACCAAGAATGTTCATAGATCTTAATGCATTTGGTTTGTTTCAATTCGCATATAGTGATATAGTGAATTAATGAATTAAATAGGTTTACTATACCTAAATATAGGATAGTAAATAAATTCGAAAGTTCTGTCATTACATAGGTATTATCATTCTTGTAGGCATAAACTATGGAAATTTATATCTAATAGTTATGGTGAAATTGAATGCTCTAACATGTTTCTTATATTGATTTTTCTTACTTGGATTCAATTTCAATTAGTCTTGAATTTTTGTTTTGGAAATTTTGAATTTTAATTCATCATCAATTGTTTTTTGATTTGTTAGATAAATTTTAAGCCTAATTCACTATTGATAATTAATTAGTTTAGTATTCACCAATCTCTATGGGACAATACTTTTCTTATTATTATATTACTTATTTGACATGTTCACTTGCATATAAAATTCATCAAAAGAACACAAGTCGACATAAACAACGCCTTCTTACATAAAGAACTCACAAAAGTAGTCTACATGGAGCAACTTGCCAAATTCCAAGATCTTTACAACCTAACCATGTGTGTGCATTAAACAAAGCATTGTATGGACTCAAACATAGTCCTCAGGCATGGTGCAATCAACTCATTACCTTTTTACTTGGTCAAGGCTTCCATTGTTCACAGCAAGACTCAACACTCTCTATAAACAAGACGGTGCACACATATAAGTGCTGGTGTATGTCGACAATCTAATCATAATTGGTAACCCCCTTTCTCAACTAACAAATTTCATCTACTACTTGAGCTCAGGATTTTTGATAAAAGACCTTGGATAGCTAGGTTTCTTTCTTGGCATAAAAGTGCTACATGATAAGGCTAGTATTCATCTATCTCAAGAATAAAATGCAACAAACATTCTAAGAAAAGATGAGATGGAACATTGCTGTCCTTTATGACTTCTAAGCCATTAATAGTCCATAATAGTGATAATCCATTTGCCCAACCAACTCTTTTTAGAAGCATCCTGGGTGCACTCCAATACCTAACATTAACAAGGCTTGATTTGACCTTCTCAATAAACAAGATCACATAAAGAATATCTGCAGCCACTATTCATGACTTTTATAAACTAAAAAGGGTGTTATGATATGTTAAGGGAACCATAGATCTTGGTTTAAGGGTTTATTGTTGAAGCAATGCTAAGCTCTATAGGTTCACCGATTCTAATTAGGTTAGGTGTTATCTCATATGATGGTTGACCACTGGATTATGCTTATTCGTAGGAGGAAATTGCATTTCCTAGTCCTTTTAAAGGCAAGATACCATGGCTTACTCTTTTGCTGAGGCAAAATATTAAGCATTGGTAGCAAAAGTAGCAGAAATGGTATGGACTTTACACTTATTGCATGAACTTTGTATTGGATTGCATTCTTCAATCAAATTATTCAATAACAATATGTTAGCCCTATAATTGACCACTAAGTGTATCTTTCACTCATGCACTAAGCATTTAGAAGTAGATTTTCATTTTGTTAGGAAAAAACTAGCCTAAGAAACACTTGTCACTATGTTCATCCCCTTAATTGAACAAGTGGCTAATATTTTTACCAAGCCACTTCCTAAGGAATCCTTTGTGCTGATACAATCCAAGTTGGAGGAGGCATTTAGAAATATCAGCACCTTACTCACCACCATAGGCATGGAAGTAGAGCCATTGTTGCAACTGTTTGGTAACATAATTCATGCACCACTATTCACCTTTCACTCATGATGAACAACTAGAAGGGTTTCATGTTCCTCCCATGCAATGTTATGCTACAGTAAGGATAGTTTAGCTTTACCTGAGACTTGACCTAGCACCACATGTAGCATACCTACAACACACAGCAGCATATGTCTTCCACACAAATTGCAACCAACTGACACCAAACACTAGAATGTTCATAGTGAGACATAACTTCCCAATGGAGCCACATTACAACTTAGCCTTCATGAAGTTTTCTTAAAAGGGTGACAAGGCTCCTTAAGTTAGTGATACGTTTACATCACCAAGGTCTAAGGAGTCAAGCAATCAAGCAAGTGGCTACATGAATTGGACCCAAAGGGAGTTAAGTAGTCAAAATGAAAATGATCCAACCACTTACCTCATGATTGGAAGAGTCATCACTACATTAGGGCTCTCATGTCATCTTCCAAAAGAATACAACTTGTTGGCAAAAAGAAAGAAGGAGACAACTGACCACTTTGACCATTTTGACCATTTTGACATGGGAGGCATTGACCAATTGTATGTAAACCAAAATTTCATGACGAAAGAGGATGTAATGTAGCTTTGTATCTTTCTATAAACATGTATGCATAAGAAGGCCTACTCACTAAGAACTTTAATAAGTGATAGGCTTTAGTGTTGTAACCCTTGTTTAATATAAGGCCCACCATGTGACGTTAACCACCATCCCTACGTGTTCCTTAAAATTTCTTTGGAAGGTTCTCGATTACCTTGATACACCCATATTGCCAATGCATGGATTCCGGCCCATTCTCATGTATGAAGCGGTTAAGCAAGATGAGTCACTTGGGCAAGTTAATATATGCATATTGGCTGATTTAGATTGGAATATGCCTCAAGATTCTCACTTGTATCTTTGTATTTAGGTATCCATTACAAAAACAATAAAGCATATGTTATTCGTTATTCTTTGTTCTTGTAAAGCTTGGTTTGCATTTTTATGAAGAACGTTTTTATCAATGTTCTAACTTACCAGTTTCTACATCCCCATACCGATGATCCTTTTCCAAATCCAACAAAATCCAGAAACTCGAGACATTGCCCAAACCCAAACCTTAAATCACGGCCCTTAACCTCCAGAAGAATGGTTTATTGACCAAGCAAACCATTACAAAAGAAGTAGAGAAGAAATTGGTTACAGATAGAGAATGAATACAATCTATACAGCAGAGCAAAAAAGAAAAGAAAGCTCTTCAATCTACCATGTCCGTTGTTCTCGCTACTTGGTTTCGACGATCCTATGCATCTTTACCAAAAGAGGTCCTATTCTGTTTCGGTGTAGCGGAAAGACAAAGGTTGGTTTGCCATGCAAAGCAAGCCAGAGTGAAGACTCTCTGATACCGGTTCAAATCTTGGAAAGTGGCTGTTGACCATCCACCGTGGCTGTGGACCATCCACCGTGGCTGCCACGTCAAGCCATGTCTGAACAGATTTATATACACATTTTTTAAAAATGATTACCAAATAATATGCAAATCCCTTAGCCTTCGTCTTTGCATGATTAGTTCGACTCACGATAAAGATGCAGAGCAGTGCAACTGATTTGTGAAACAGCAGTTTGTAATTTATTTCCTCTCCAACAAAAAAAAATATATATATGAAAAAGCCAATAGAAGAAGGAAAGGAAATTGCAGCTTTCCCTATACAACGACCACCTCCTTTACTTTATGCCCAGTCCACTTTTCATAATTTTTATATCCCTTTCTCATGATTACGGCATATCTCCAAGTTGAGAATTAATACCATTGTTTTATAAATTCGTTTATTGTCTCTCTGGGCTCACTATTGGTTATCTGTGGGGTACGTACATAAGGTATGAAGCAAACGGGACAAGAAATCATTTTTCATGGGGCTGCCCAATGATAGAAATGATGTAACGAATGCTTCCAAGTGGATTAAGGTTGGCAAACTAATATTGGACAAGGATTCTCCGATGCCACCACAAAAGCTAATTTTGTTCCTTTAGCATCGTAATATGGTTCCACATAATATGGTTGTCACTTTTTCTTAACATCTGAGATTGCTTGTTGTTCTCTTATCCAGCGGGTGGGAAACGATCTTTCCTCTGAACGCCTGGCTTTTGCATCTCATGGAGCCACAGCAAACATATTCTCCGGCATTTTAGTACTTCTCCTTTTAAAGAGAAGTGCCTAAAGAACTCAAGAGTAAAGAAAAGAAATTGCAAAGCACATGTGATGATCTTGGAAAGTCTAACAGAGGCACCATTTAGCCTTTTCGCGTCCGGGGTATCTCCGAATAGTTCCCACCTCAAGTATGCATGCTCCACGCAAACTCTACAAGCAGTATTGAAAAGTCGATCATACCTAAAAAAGAAGAAAGGGGGATTCTCTGATCGGGTTTTTCCACCAAATTGTGGACTGGTTTTAACACGTATTAACCAGAAGGTTGTAGAAAGAGTACGGTTGGCTTGTTAACTTGTGGAAGCTCTTTGTGATCGATCACATTCGAATATGATTAGGAATCTAACATGTTATTTGTTGTTCCTCCATATTCTTCCCCCCCAATAGCGGGCGCCCCTTGGTTCAGTCTCCATTTGTCAAGCTACGTGTTGATCTTGATGACCTTTTCAATTGAGGATCAGAAAATTTACAGGTTGGCAATAATTTTTAAGTCAGAGTAGGAGGATACTCCGGGCTTTTTCAATGTACCAAGTTTTGGGTAAACGGACGTTGTCAACGTGTGCAGCTGAATTATAACTCTAACTTTTCAAGCCGAAGATATTTCCGAACTCCGTTGACTCCGGTTAGTAACGAGGCCGGAGACTGGACATCTGTCGTACACTCAGCCACGGACGCCGTGATCCAGATGCACCGACCCCACCACGTAAATGAGATAATCCTGAAAAATTACGGCTGCTGAACGTTTCCACCGGATGTTATTTTGACTAAGCACTTGTATTCTAATGAATATAATTAACACGGCTTCTTATTTTGTGTTGACTGCGGCAAACATATGCCTGATGGTGGTCCAATTGCTTGACGTGTGAAAAGAGGGAAGGGATGGGAAGTTGAACGGAAACGAGGAGGAAACATTCAGTCGAAGGCTTGGCAATCAGAAAGTGCGGAGATGGAAAGGTACGGTTAGCTGCCTCCAGTGGCCAACCCTGTCGACCACACTGTAACAAAATGATGTTTACGTGCTTCATTCGGAATCATTCTAAAAGCATTTTTTTTTCTTCTTAGAATTCACATTCAAGTATGAACTTAGAATTAAGAGATCTTAAACATATTTTATTTATTAGTGAATTAAATAAAAAAATTTATTTTTTTATAATTCACACATCTATTAACCTATTTTTTGATGTAAATTTAAGAGTAAAAATTCCTAAGCAATATCTACTTACAACATTAGGCATTTATCGGCCATTCTAAAAAGGTTAGTAATGGAATTAGGCCACTCATTATTTATACACAGAGGTTTAGAGTCTAAAGTATGGAATAACGGAAGGTACAAGACTAATTCGATCAACATTAAATAATTCCAGCGTTGGTTCCAAAAAAAATCCGTAAAATAATGGGTTTGGAATGATTAAGCCATGTGCCGCGCTGGCTTCTCAAGGCACCCTCTGTCACAGCGTCGTGGTAGGCCCACGATTCGGAACAACCCGTTTCCACTCCAAAACCTGGTTGTTTAGAACATTAAGGCAACGGTCGAGCTGACTGTGTTTGGGACACGCTTGTACGGTTTCAGACCCGACCAAGCCAAGCGCAGGTGGCTCCAATCGTACGGTCCGCCCCAGTCTCTGAAACATCGCGCGTGAAGACACGTTTTTCATAACGAAACAGCCAAACACAGGCCTATATCTTTGCTTGTCTTCAGAAGTGACGTGATTCGTGGATTTCCACGCTTGTCTTAACAGGCGATTTACAGCAGCCGTGGTAAGCCAGTGCATCTCCGCGTGAAGGGGGGGCATTTTGGGAAGGAGGAAAAAGTATTTTTTTCCGAAACATGTTTGAACGAGTAAACATCTGAGCAGTAGATATGACAGAAACAGAAGAAACGGGGTAGAAGACGAGGGAAACGGCTCTATTTCTTTACAACTGCCACCCAACACCTGTCCAGAGAGGCCACAGCACAGCCTTTTCCTCGATCCCTCATCCCTTGCTTTTCTCTCTCCGTTGCCTTCATTGTTGGCCCCCTGATTCGTTCCTCAGAACGCATTTACTGCCTTGTCTTTGTTTGGAAATTTTTTGCATTTATTTTCTGATCTGTGAAGATCGTGGAAAGCGGCTTCCAGCTTCGGTTTTGGATTAACGGGGGAGATAGGAGGCCTTCGTATTGGGCAACTTTCCGGTTTTGCCACCGGTTTTATGCGCATCGTGAAGTGCTGGGCGGGTATTTTGGTCAATCTGCTTCCTTCAATCCGCTATTATTGCTTGCTGAGAAATATCCAGGACAAGGATTTGTGGGATTGCCGAGAAAAAGCAAAGATGTGGTGGATGATGGGCGAGACGGGAGGCCATTACTGTAGCAAGAAAACTGATGATATCTGCGGCGATGTTTGTGGCCAGGTATGTTTCATGATCTGCTGGCTTCTCTAATGTTTCCGTTTTCTTTTTTTTTTGGTTGTTTGTTTGGATGCTGAGGAAAACTGAAAAATTGGATCCTGGGGTATTATATGTCATGTGGATCCTATACGGTATTCAGAGTGCACGCAAATGTTTTGGAGCCATTTTTTTTTTTACTCTCTCTCTAAGAGTGACCATTAATCAGTTATTCTTTCAGAAACCTAATGGAGATTTCATATGAAATTGGGGATTCTGCTTTTGTCGACATCTTGGGCTGAGAGCTGGGGCTTAGTATTTCGCTATTGTCATAATGTTTGTTCTGGTGGCAGATTTATGTAAGCATTGTTGTGCGTTGGATGTTATAGGAATTCCTGACTGTCTCGTGGTATTTATTTTTCTTTTCCCCCCAAAACTATTTGGGTTTTGCAGCCTAGATTTGAAGGAAGGAGTTGGGGAGATTTTGATTAGTGTCCCTTTGGGGCATCCATTTACTAAAACTAGACTGGAATTTCTGTTGTGAGTAGAAAGTTGAACTAATGGGAGAATTTAGAATTTTCAGTTTTATTCTTCTCCCCCCCCATCCCCTCCCCGCGTCTTCTCTCTCCCGCTTTCCCTTTTTTTGCGAAAAATTGTGATGCTGCGTTTTGATTTTAGACATTGTCAAAATTCCTTCAAACTTGGAGTTGTTCCGGTCTTTTCTGTATTTACCCTGTCTCAGTGCAGACTGAGACAAAAGGAATTATATAAGATCTAGAGAAGAGCTAATTTCTTCTTTTTGCATCTTTCTCGATGAGACCAAACAATGTTTGTGGAAGAAAATTGCGTACTCGTTGTTAGGCTCGGACCTGTGAAGTTACATTTGTGACTGTAAGGAGGGGTGCATCTTTTTGGTATATTAATGTGGTAGTCATTCAAAGTCTAATCTTTGGCATATTAATGCATCTCTTTGTTATTCTAGAGAAAATTCTTGGCGTTCCTTTGCCTGTTCTTATTCGTGTTAAGTTTTTTTTTTTTTTAACTTTTTCCTTTCTATTTCATTTGGCAGGAATCAAGCCGTGTGTTGAGCATGTCAAGGCTTCGCTGTATTTTGCGAGGTGTCGATGTGAAAACGTTAATCTTTCTTTTCTCAGTTCTTCCTACATGCATCTTTTTCTTCTATTTGCATGGGCAGAAGATCTCATACTTCCTGCGACCATTGTGGGAATCACCACCCAAACCTTTTCATATACGACCACACTATTATCATGAGAATGTGTCGATGCAGAACCTGTGCAAACTTCATGGTTGGAGAACACGGGAGTTCCCCAGGCGTGTTTTTGATGCAGTGTTGTACAGTAATGAGAAGGAGATCCTGGAAATACGGTGGAAAGAATTATATCCCTATGTGACACAATTTGTTCTTCTCGAGTCAAATTCAACATTCACTGGATTGCCAAAGCCTTTGTTTTTTGCAAGTCATCGAGATGATTTCAAATTCGTTGAGCCCCGGTTGACTTACGGAAATATTGCGGGTAGATTTAAGAAAGGAGAAAACCCATTTATTGAGGAGGCATATCAGCGTGTAGCATTGGACTTGCTTCTCAAAAAAGCAGGTATTGAAGATGATGACTTGTTGATAATGTCTGATGTCGATGAGATTCCTAGCAGACATACGATCAATCTCTTGAGGTGGTGTGATGACATACCTCCAGTCCTCCACCTTCAGCTGAAAAACTATTTATATTCTTTTGAGTTCCATGTGGATGATAGTAGCTGGAGAGCTTCAGTCCATAGGTATCAAGAGGGTAAGACAAGGTATGCACACTATCGACAGACAGATGATCTCTTAGCAGATGCTGGATGGCACTGTAGCTTCTGCTTTCACCGAATCAGTGAGTTTATATTCAAGATGAAAGCATACAGCCATTATGACAGGGTTAGGTTCTCTCACTATTTGAACCCTCAGAGAGTTCAGAGAGTAATCTGCAAGGGGGCTGATCTGTTTGATATGCTTCCAGAGGAGTATACCTTTAAAGATATCATAGGAAAAATGGGACCTGTTCCTCACTCCTACTCAGCTGTTCATCTCCCATCATATCTTTTAGAGAATGCAGATAAGTACAGATTTCTGTTGCCTGGGAATTGCTTAAGAGAGAGTCGCTGATTTTCTCTAGTAAGTTTTGATGTCCGTTCCTGTAAAGGGTAGTTGGACTGGCATTTTGCTTGATTCCTTGTGGGGAGATCTACCTGAACATCTCAACTGATTCATTGCTGCTACAGCCTTGCCAATTTGTCCTGCTAAACTATATTATTCTTTCAGGGATATGTTGGGAGATTGAGCAACTTTCTGATTATTGAGTCATGTACATAACCTTTTTGTTCTTTTTCTAATTTCCTGGAGTTGTGTTTCATTTATGGCGGAACACAGGGTGCTTCTGTTTACTTGGCATGGGATGATGCGCCAGATATACTCAATAAATAGTTTGATAGCCTGTACTTTTCCCCTTGTTGGGAGTTTTGTTTATGAGACGAATTTATTCATAGTGTTCTTTTAGCTCTTGGATATGGATCTTGCTGTTTTTGAATTTTTATTGATCGCAATGCTCAAATCCCTTGGAGTTTAAACACCTATTGTCAATTCACATAGATAGTGTGGGCAGCATTGGGTAGTATCTGCAATCCTTTGAGTTGTGTCTTTTACCCCATTCTTTCACTTCCTCTGAGTAGATCACTGTATTGAAGGGCTATCTTCCTTCTCATCAATTGAAAATTGTTTCAAATGCAGTCTTTGAAGGTCTCCCTCGAAATCATGGATGTTGCCTTTGACCTGAAATCTAGTTCTAACCTATGCTTAGTGTTTGTGATTCTTGGATTAAAAATTGCAGAAATTGTAGGCAACTTTCATCTTTGGTAGTTATCCATATTAGTCCATATTAGTCTGTTATGACTGCTCCAACCCAGGAGATCAATGTAAGCAGATATCATTTGGGATGTGAAACGTAGAAACAGATGGTATCGTATGGGATATGATGTAAAACATCTTTTAGCCCATCTATCCTGCTGCTTCAGCATGCACATAGATCTCTGGGGTTCTACAAATGGTGGTATTCAACCTTTTTCCTGTTCTAAGCTGAGTGGGCTTCTACTTTTAAAAGTTGGATCAGAGTCGATGTCGTAATATTTTTATTCTGATACTCAACTGCTTGCTTTGATGCTACTTATTTTCTGTGATTAGCAAATGGTACGCTGGATTGCTTCTATTCTGATTTCTTCTCCTTCTGCTTCTTCTTCCTCCTCCCTTGTTTTCTTTTCTTTTTTTCCCCGCAGCTTGGATCTGAAATGCGAGCTTTACCACGGATAGAGTGCCTCTTCTTTTACTTTCTATCTTTCTTGTGCGTACTTTTTAAGCTTCATAATGTTCCTGACACAGCATTCATGGCTTATTTATTGGCTCCAAGTCCTCAGAGTAGCAAATACAAAACGTCAGATACATTATTAATATATTAATTTATTTTGTTCTTACATGAGATTGTTTTTTTTTTTTTTAAAAGTTAATTTTAGGTGAAACAGTTTTTGTTCGTAGATTTAGATAAGTCTCACTTTGGGGTATTTCCTCATATTATTTTTTTAAAAAAATTCCCTATATTTTTAGTAAGTGGACATGTTAAATTCTAATATTAAGAGGGAAAATGAACCTTCTAACAACTTTATGGCTAAAATACTGTCCATTTATATGTGGTCTAATGAAGTTTAGAAATAGTTTGTGTTCATAATGGCATGAAGAACCGCTTTAATCTACGTTTTAAGAGTCCTAAAACATCTGAAAAGATCGCTAAACATTAAGCGTTGTCCTCTTATGATAAAGGAATTGATGCCTTCTTGCTTCATTCCCAACTTGCTTTAGCAGATCAAATTGAGCAACGAACGCATTAAAATGCCTGTGTTGCAGACAACCAGGCAAGGCATGCTGCAGGCATCCCTGCCTAATCAGCTTGATCGGATCGGAGTCTAGTGCCGGTGCTTCATTGGCATTCCTATCACTGCGGACCAGCTCCATTGTTATCCATCAACATGGTGGGATCTTCTCACCTGTCACTTTCGTTGTACCGTCCTCTTTAGGGCTCGATGGCATAGCAGAACTGTATTCTCGATCAGAATTAGTGGGACTACAAATGCTCGTGGAATTCGTCGTGTAAATGGGCACGTTAGAGATTGTGAAAAGCTTCCTAGTGGGAATCGATGCCTTAGACTGTAATCTAAATGTAAAGTTCCCCATCATCTGAGGAGAATAAAACTAGTGTTTCCAGAAAATTATATTGAGCGGAAACAGCAAGCAAGTCTCCACCATTGAGATATCCTAATTTATCTGAATGAATATAGTGGGTCTGAGTTGTCGTTGATTCTAGTACTTAGCTGAAAGAATCATTGATCATTTTTTTTGATTCGTTCTTCACTAGACCAAGACAAATAAGAGAGCATCATCGTGGATAGTGTGTCTTGTCTGGATTTTTGAACTTTTTTTTTGAAGCTCAAGAAATTGGGTATCCGTTTGAGTTGGGAATAAAGTTTCCAGAAGAACACATGCCATTCAATGGCCAGTCATGATAAAAAGATCAGTCAAATATATGCCGTCCAAACGTGGCCAAAGTTTGGATACGAGATGCATTCTTATCTGGATACCGATACTGTTACCTTATACTTCCCCTATATTTTTTGCTAGGAGTCGAACCATTCCTTTCTGCCCAATGTGGTTGACATGAGCTATAGAGTTTCCATTCGAACCGCCCTTATCTAAGGGAGTCGTTAATCCGGGAGATTCAGTGCCATTTGATTGAACTAAACTGCTTTCTACGAACTTAAGGACAAAGTAGAATTCAAGCACCAAACTAGCTTGGAAAAACAAATTAAACTTACTTGAAAAGCCTTTACTAAAGACAAAAACCACAGAACAGATCTGATTAATCCAACATAATGATATGAAGATTAACTTAATGTTGATATAATTTGAGTTCAAAACAAAATATTAGAAACCAGATACACATACAGAAATGTAATTTGCGTTTGAAATTCTAATTCTTCTTCCCAAATTTAGCTTCATTCATCACAATGTTTCTTCCAAAATCCTTACACTGTGCCTTCCTAGCGTCACAAAGCAACGTAATCAACCTTTTTTTTTTTCCTCACTGACGTGGCTTATTAGTCCCTTCACAATTAACAGAGGGCTTAACCATGGCGCACAATGAACCGTAGAAGCCTATAAATACCACCTCGAGTCACAAAGAAACGCACAAAAAGAAAATATCTCAGACTAATAGTGGCAATTTGAGAAGATACCAGAGAGATCAATATGCACAGAAGATTTGGTTATCAGCAGAGCTCTGCTATGCGCCATGAGGTTCAACAGGACAGTTTTGCCTTGGAGGCCTGGAAATCCAAGAATCAATTTAACCGATCTTCGGGTATGGAAATTATGCCTGGTTCATGCATTGATACTCAGCTCATAACGCACCATAACAAGTTTGGTGGACAGCATAGTATGCAGCAGAACGGCTGGCATGGCCAACACATGCACCATGGTAGCTGGCAAGCAGCAAGCCACTATGGCGCTGTCTCTTCTGGTGGCAAGACGTTGCCTTTCAGTGACTGCAACGCTTCCAATTTCTCGAATGGCTCCATGATGAAAAATGGGATGGAGGAGAATGCCTGGTCTTTGTCAAGTGCCCGCTATAACCAAGATTCTGGTGGCAAGATGAAAAGTTCCCACTACAACCAGGGCTATACTGGCAAGAGGGTGCCTTTCAATGGCTGCAATGCTTCCAGTTTCTCGAATGGCGGCGTGCTTATGAATAACGTGGAGGAGACTGCTGAATACGACACTTTCGAAGAGCTGCATACTCCAACTGCCACGAGGACGCAGGAAATGAGATATGAGCGTAGCAGTTGGGCTGACAATGGCAATCTCTGCCGCACCTTTGATGACAACATCAACCTGAAGCCCAGCGGCTTCTGGATGGCAAAGGGGCTTTGAGAAAGAAAACCACGTATGATATTGAGTGTCAAAGATAAGAATCTGCTTGGTGTTTGCTTTGCTTTTATTATGTGGCCTGGTTTGTGATGTGTTAAGATAGTAAATAACGCTCATGAACCTCAATAATTGGCATTTGGTTTGCCAAATGCTAAGTTGAAGTTCATTCCTTTTACGAAGGCAAATCTTCGGGGCCGGATATGTCCTGGAAACCTGGTTATCTTCAATATTTATGTTATGCTTATAATAAAGACATTTCCTGAGCATTTTACTGATTGCTTAGCCCGTATATTCTAGTTCGGCTATAGATAACCTTAGAATATATAACTTGAACATCTATAATGACTTGACTGTAACAGCATCAGAGTCTTCGCACTACAAAGGGTCAAGTTCTAGGAAAGATGGTATAAAAAGAATGGAATCTTCCAAAATTGGTTAAAGTGGTCAATTTCATGAGCATATCTAGTATATATAGCAAGGGAGAAGGCAACTCAATACAAATGTCCCTCTAGAATGAAACACGATAAACTGCTGTTATGTAATCGTGCATCTCATGCTTATCATCTACCCCACAGGATCCAAACAAATTCTCAAGAATTCCATTGGCAATCTATGTGACTCCATTTGCTACGGACTTTTATTTCTTGTGTGTAGGACAATAGCCTCATATTGAGTATGTAATCTCTTTTGATAAAGTTTAAATGAAAAAAAGTATTACTTTAACTCAAAAGCTAACTTAAAAATTCAAAAGACATTTATTTTATTTTAAGCCTTCTAACAATTTCCCTTCACTTCACGTAACCTAAACAATTGCAAATCCTATCTATTATTTGCCACCCTATTTAGTTAAAAATTGGGATGCAATTTGCCGTGTTTATTGTGCATAAAGCATGTTAGATCAACTTTCCCACACTTATTCTTGTGTTTGGGGGGACCCTGGCTTAATGGAGTTCTCTAAGCCAAACCCTCACCGGCACTCCTATCAGTCATGGGTTCGAGTCCCCTCTCCCTTCCAGGTGTGTGCCAAAAAAAAAAAAAAAACAATGTTAAGGGGGACCCCTGGCTTAGTGGTGTTTTGTAAACCAAACCTTGATCGGCAATCCCACCGGTTGTGAATTTGAGTCCCCTCCCCTTCCCAGGTGTGTAAAAAAAAAAAAACACTTATACTTGTGTTTCATGGGCTATTTGCAAGAGTATTTCCTAAATATTTTATTACATATCTCAATGTTTTTCATTGAAAATACTAACGTGGCAATCAATACTCAATTTTTATGAGTTTCTACAAATTATTGGAACTTTTAAATTTGGAAAATGAATCTCACATTATGAAAGAATATATTAAAAGTTTTACTTGTAAAATAATGAGTTTCATCACTTAATGTCTTAAGAGTTTTAAACTAGATATAGGTTACCACAATATAGTTTGGGTTAGACTATTACAGTAAAAGTGCATGTTACATAAATGGTTTGGAGTTATTCTACATTTCTAAAAACTCCATTAACACCCTATGGGCTCTTATTGATTTTAGACCACGCATTATTCATGTATTGCAACACTAAGATAGTTCAATAATTTGAATATTATGGTCAGAAATGTGCTAAGATGTTGATAATGGATCCCATATTATGCTTATAAAATAATGAATTGTAACATTTATACTTAAAATTTTAAGTTGGGTATAAGCCATTCTTAACTTGGCATAACATTTAATTAGGACATTTTGTAGTTGTCGGTAAGTAACACGGGAAGAATGTCTAGCCTAAAAGTGTACGATTGTTTGGAACATTATCTAGTCGTACCCTACCTGATGACCTGTACTACCGAACGTAACTACATTGTTCAAGGCAGGGAAGACGTATCAAGCTCTTCGAGCATATATACCTTGAAGAGGTCGATAAAGATTTGTATTAAAGGTTAGAACATTATTGAGATTTTCTTTACAAAAAGGTGTCCGTGAAAGATTCGACCATTATGTGAAAATGCTTCTCCTCAAATTCGGTCCGTCCGTGGAACACTTCAGTCTCTTTTGGGGCATGATTATAGATATTTTCCTCAACTGTTTTTGCATATTCCGGGCGGCAATGAAGTCCAAAGTGCTTTCTAGATTCCTGATGCCTAAATAATAGAAGATGCGGGGAGCAAACCGTAGTGCTCCTTTTCTAGTCCACAAAAGTGGGCTAAAAGAGGCATTAGATTCTATCTTATCATTATCGAACATAAATTTTGAGTCTATAAAATGCAGTCTTAGATGAAAGCACTGCATAAAAGCCATTTAGCAAATAATCCTCAGAGCCTCATCTCATTCTAGAGTTGGAAAGTGATACGAAAATGTCTTATGGAAGGACCCCGCATCATGCCAACCACTATTATGAGAGGAACAGCTCAGACGACTACCAAGTTTTTGAATCCAGGATGGACGCTATGCCTGGCAGGCTCTATGATGACCCTCGATATCCCCATCTTCATGTGAAACACTGCGATAGTTACGAGGAGCGTGCTGTGGAGTCTCCAAGCAGGGTGCGACGTGTGGGGCATGATTTTGCTCCCCTTCATGTCAGAGCTCCTGGTCATCACGTTCATGTGGAAAATATCGACAAAGAAGCAGACGAATTTATCAAACTGGAGCATAAAAAGTTTGAAGTGAGCAAGTATAGTTCCATGACGCTGGACTATTGAAACCGTGAACAAGGGATACAGCACCCTTGCTATCTAGTATTCTACATAAGTCACGGGTAATTTAAGCGCATTCTTTGTGCTATTTGCCTGCCCAAAATAATGCATCAAACCGTCTTTCATTGCTTCTTAAAGTATTTCTCGTATGTAATCGTGAGAGATATCCTATCATAAAGGCTCTGGGATTTATATCTTTGTCTTTGCGGCTTCCTTTTGTGACAGCTTTCTTTTATGACTGCTCCAAACAAACTACTAGTCCTTTCATTTCTTTATTTTTTAGAGGTAAAAGGAAAATTGCATTATTTTATCTTTGCCTGACTAACTGAACAAAGTACTCTCAAAAATGCTTTCGTCTACAGTTTTTTATCACCAGTTTGTGTCGTAATTGTATTCCACGCATGGCCGTGTGGCGTTCTTAGCGTGTTGTGAGGTCGGTCGAACCCCAGAAGGCCATTTGTTGCGTGGTGGAAGACAATATTTCAAAGAATCTACAATGATTTTGTCGCGTTATATGCGTTGTTCTGACGCCAATGACCAAGAAGAAACAAGGCAGCCACAGAAAATCCAATAAAGTTTATCTTCTCAAAATCATTATTCTCTTCGTGTTTATACCCTTCAAGTCGACGGTTTATTCCGGTAAGATGTATAATGTCTCACCATTCCGAGGCAGTGCACACAAACAGTTCTTGATTGAGCAAAAAATTTGTCTAATTCCGACGGATTTTGACTCTAGAGAGGGAGAAAGAAATAGATCGGATGGATCTGGAATCTTTGATAATGAAGTAAAACGTTGTCCAAATGGATGTTTTCCCCCGGATTGACAGTTTCTCAAGACCCCCGGAGTGATAGTGACTGACCCCACCCATATATATATATATATATATCGGGCCGGAGAGGGGACACTAAAGTTTTAAGACCATAAATGCTTGCCATTATAGAAGTCAACCTACCCAAAATTCATCCGTAAAGAAAATTCACATGTATTAGCAAAACAATTTTATGATCGTAAGTTTTCTGATATAGAAATTACCCCTGGTTGACATCAGAAAATGTTAATTGCAACATTTTGTGGAATGTTTTGCAAGAGACGTCTGTTTAAGACTATATCCGAAGTTATACAGATAAAGCATGGTTCTGTATTCATCCTCTTTTTAAGGAGGCAGTTGAAACGTTTATTGCTTCAAAAGATAAACATGAAATTGATTCAAATGAGTACAAGGAATAAAATGTCTTTCAATGTCGATAAATGGTGTGAAATGGACCGCAACCCAATCCAAAATACAGTTTGGCTTACAAGCCAATAAAATGTCGAGCATGATCAGTGATTTCGTAGCTTTCTTGCTGAGTTTTGCTCTCTTCTTCTTTCATCAGGCCTCTGCCTATTATGGTAAGTGATTGTAGGTTGCAGCATTGTTTTTCAAATTTCGCACGTTAGAAAGTAACAACACCGTTTAATTAAATGAACGATTTGAGCATCCCGCTTTTTGAGAGCTTTCAGCGTAGTTCTCAGCATGCAAGCTTTTGTTCTTGTGTTTTTAGTGCAGGCATTTTGCATTTTGAAGACTTTGATTGTGACTTTTGCAAAGCCCATGCTCCCCACATCAACCAGAATAATTTTCACATGCAAATATTGATGTGGAAGTAACTATGCCAGTCCATGTTAATGGCCCAACCCATATGATTTCTACTATTTGGAGTTTCCATTCTTATTAGGATTCATACTACTTGGAGTTTTCATTCCTACTAGTATTCCTACTATTTGGAGTTTCCATTCCTGTCAGGATTCCAACTATCTAGAGTTTCCATTCCTATCAAGATTTCTACTACTTGGAGTTTCTATTCTTGTCAAGATTCTTACTATCACGTGTTTCCATTCCTATTAGGATTCCTTCTATTTTAAGGTTCCTAATTTGTTGGAATCCTATGCCTGATTTGTCTAAGATCTTAATTTGGTTAGTTTTTATTTTCCTTGATCCTACCAGACTAAGGTTTTGAATATTCCTAATTGTTCTAGCATTAGGTTTAGATGTTTATTTAAAGACATCATTATTTCAGTTGTAAGCAAAACATTATGAGAACTTTTTAGAAAAGTCATTAAATTTCATTTTCTTTAAGCTTTGCCTTTTAAATTTCGTACTTTTACTTTCCAGCCTTTTCTATTCCAGTTATTTTAATTCTTGCACTTAAATTACTGTTTTTACGTTTTAGTACTTTATTTTTTAGTCTTTACCTTTCCAGCCTTTTATATTTATGAATTTTCCTGTTATTATTTCGCTCTAATCTTTTTAGAATTCAAAGCTCACTTAATTGCCCATCACGAAACGCATCACATATCCATTTCTTATGAACATATGACTACCTGATGTGGATGCACTTAAGGTCCAATACCACGAGTTCCAACATCAAGGAATTGAAAGTCCATAACATAATCCAATGGGTATAAGAAGGCCAAGGTTGAAGAAGCAGCCCAAGAATATTCCATAGCATCTATGTAGGCTTTAATATGGGGGGTTTCCAAAATAATTGTTGAGTTTTTAATTTCTTACGTTTAATTTATTGTTTGAGAATATTTCTTTTTGTTTGGTTTTCCATAATTGTCTAGGTTCTTGATTTATCTAGGTTTCCATACTTGTCAGATTTCTGATTTGTTTAGGATCCCTTATTTGTCAGAATCCATATTTGTTAAGACTTCCTTAATTTTAGGAATTCTTGATTTGTCAGGATTCTTCTAGAACTAGGTTTTAAGGATTCCTGATTTACCAGGTTCCTTCTAGGATTAGGTTTAGCTACCTATTTAAAGGAAGCATTGTTTCAATTGTAAGTATAGTTATTTTCCAGATAATAGAAACCCCAAAGTTATGTGATCAACTTTTGCATCCTTTATCCAATTCTTGCCACGGATTGGTGGTGGTCCTTGATTGGTGGCATTGCCTTTACATCTTGGAGATTATTGGCATCTATCTTTTTATTTTTTATTATTCTTATTTTCATTTTTCCTCCCTTCCTCCATACCAAACACTCATTTTTCCCACAGAAAACCCTAAAACACCAAAAAAATAATTTTTACATATTTTCTTATCCCGAGCTTGCTCAAGCCCACCATAACATTCGCATCAAGTGGTAATCAGATCCTAGGTTATTCTTATGAGTGAGCTCTCCTCAAGATGTTTAATTTGAGTAGCAATTTTTTGTCGCATTATCATGGCCATTATTCGCCAATTCCAACATGGGAAGTTGGAAACAAAATTTTATCGCTTGAGTTAGGCGAGGTAAAGGAGCAACTTTCTGACGTTGTCAAGAAGTTGCAAGCCTTTTGCCAAGGCAACCAAGATGAAAGAGAGTAAAGGAGGAGGAGGCCAGATGATGATAGCTTGCATGTCAAGATCCCAAAATTTAAAGGTACTCTTGATCCCAATGATTTTATTGATTGGCTATGTCATATTGAAAGGGTGTTTGAGCTCTAAGCATATGATGATAAGAAGAAATATAAGGTTGCTATTCTTTATCTCAAAGAATTTGCTTCTTTGTGGTAGGAGAATATTAAGAAACAAAGAGAACGAGATGGAAAGGAAAAGGTCGTTCATGAGAGAAACTAAAGAAGTTACTTAAAAGGTACTTCTTGCCTAAAGATTTCAAGCAAGACTATGTTGACGTGCTCAAGATGAATAAATCCTGAAGCCAAGACCCACAATGTAACCAAAAAAAAGATTGTGCTTTTTCATATTCTAGGTACCAACAGCAGAACAACTACAATTATTATAAAGAAGACTATGATATGTGGATAGAAAGATGGTATGGGAGAGAATCTTCATCGAAGAAAGCCATAGAAGTTGTTCAAATAGAAGAAACAAAGTCAACAAAAGTAGAACCAAAAGATTGGATCTACCAAAGCTAGGGGTGTTGGCAGAGAAAGATGAGGACCTAGAAAGTTTGAATCTTTTGGAAATTGAGGCACCAACAACTATGAATGCAAATCTAAAGTGCTTGGATCCTCCAAAGCAAGATGTGCCACCTGAAAAGGAGATAGATCCAAGAAGTTCACATTCACCAAAGCATGAGATATTACCAAACGAGGCAAAGGAAGAAATTTTGTTAGAAGAAACACAAGGTTTCATCCAAGACTTGAAGAATTCAGAGGCACTAAGCATGAACAGTGGTTTCCTTTATGGGTTTGTATTGTCAAATCATAAGAAGACGACATGTCAACAACAATTACCAAGACTTTTCAATGCTATTGATGAAAGTGCTACTACAACATTCCATAACTTCAACTACTTGTTTGGATCATATTGTTGCTTAGGTTGTAAACTTCCATCCAAGCAGTATGGTAGTTTGCCATTTATTTGTGAACCAATACACTTGGGTAAGCCGCTAGAGTTAAAGATTAATTTATGTGCACAAACTTGGATTGTGGATCTATGGATCAATAAAACCCAAAGCAGCAATCAAGATTTGAGGACAAATCTTTGTCAAGAAGGGGAGATTGATGTGGATACACTTAAGGTCCAATATCACGAGTTCTAACATCAAGGAATTGAAAGTCCACAACATAATCCAATGGGTCTAAGAAGGCCAAGGTTGAAGAATCAGCCCAAGAATATTCCATAGCATCTCTATAGGCTTTAATATGGGGGGTTTCCAAAATAATTGTTGAGTCTTTAATTTCTTAGGTTTAATTTATTATTTGAGAATATTTCTTTTTGTTTGGTTTTCCATAATTGTCTAGGTTCCTGATTTATCTAGGTTTTCATACTTGTCAGATTTCTTATTTGTTTAGGATCCCTTATTTGTTAAAATCCATATTTGTTAAGACTTCCTTAATTTTCAGAATTCTTGATTTGTCAGGATTCTCCTAGAATTAGGTTTTAAGGATTCCTGATTTACTAGGTTCCTTCTAGGATTAGGTTTAGCTGCCTATTTAAAGGGAGCATTGTTTCAATTGTAAGCAGAGTTGTTTTCCAGATAATAGAAACCTCAAAGTTGTGTGATCAACTTTTGCATCCCTTATCCAATTCTTGCTAGGGATTGGTAGTGGTCCTTGACTGGTGGCATTACCTTTACGTCTTGGAGATTATTGGCATCTATCTTTTTATTTTTTATTATTCTTATTTTCGTTTTTCCTCCCTTCCTCCATACCAAACACTCACTTTTCCCACGAAAAACCCTAAAACACCAAAAAAAGATTTTTACATATTTTCTTACCCCGAGCTCGCTCAAGCCCACCATAACATTCGCATCAGTACCATTATGATGAGACAATATTATAGGCACATAGTATATATTAGAAATATTTAGCTTGATCATAATACCATGATTGAAGGTAGTTGGTGTGGATCGTGATGGGCAACTGAGTGAGCTTTGGATTATGAAGAAATTGAAAAGGAATAATAACAGGAAAATTCATAAATATAAAGGACTGGAAAGGTAAAGACTGGAAAATAAAATATTGAAATGTAAAGGCATAAATTAAAATAACTAGAATGTAAAAGGTTGAAAAGTAAGAGTACGAAATTTAAAAAGGCAAAGCTTAAAGAAAACAACATTCAATAACTTCTCCAATTTCAAAAGTTTTGCTTACAACTAAAATAACAATATCTTTAAATAAATGACTAAATCTAATACTATAACAATTAGGAATACTCAAAATCTAAGTCTAGTAGGTTCAAGGAAAATAAAAACTAACTAAATTAAGATCCTAAACAAATCATGCATATGATCCTAACAAATTTGGGACCTTAAAATAGTAGGAATTTTGACAGGAATAGAAACTCTAGATAGTTCGAATCCTAACAGGAATGGAAACTCCATACGGTATGAATCTTGACAGGAATGGAAACTCCAGATAATATGAATCCTGATAGGAATGGAAATTCCAGATAATACAAATCTTGACAAGAATGGAAACTCCAGATAAGTCAGACTTCTTCTATTTGGGCTTGGTCCCAACAATTACATTATAGCCCTAATTTTTTGTAATAGGGATCAACAAAACTTGGGCTTTCTCGTTAGCTTAGCCTTTGGGCGTGTCATTGGCTGTAAGTTCCATTGCCATCTTGTTGTTGAAGTACAAGCTCATAAGTCAAGGAACCTTAATCCTTATATCTTTTAAAAGTCCCAATAACCAAATAATCTCACAAAATGTAAAGGTCATGGCTCAATACTCAATTTCTATGAAGGAGAAAGAGACCATTACTTGCTTCTTACTTTTCCATGAAATGAGAGCGTTACCAAGCATCACACAAAACCCTGTAATTCATTTTCTACCAACTTTGCAAGTGGCATAATCCAAATCACAATAGGCTCGCATCATGTAACCTCCAAATGAGGGAATGAATAATTTTATGACTAGGCAACTCTTCAAGTACTTGACTAATCTAATGTAATGTCTATTTCCCAAAAGTGACATTTTTAGGGAATGCATAAATTGAGCCAAAATTGTGTATGGCATATAAGATGTCTAGCCTTGTGACATTGAGATAATTTAGCTTTCTTATAAGCTATTGATTCTTTAATGAGTCACTAAGGAGAAGGTTGTCATCTCATGGTACTTTTGCAACTTAATCATGTTTGAACGTTGTCAACAACAAGTTAGTATCCATGGGGTTTTCTATTGGTTTAGTTCCATCAATTCCTATTTCATCTATAAGCTCAAAAATGTACTTACATTGTCTAAAATGGGAACTTAATCATCTCTTAGGACCTCAATCCTAAGAAAAAACTTGAGATTTCCTAAGCCCTTGATGTGGAAAGATAAATATAAATGTGCCTTCAATTCTTTGATTTTATCAACATTGCTACTAGTAATCAATATATCATCTACATAAATCATGAGAACGATTACAAGGTTACCTCTTTTTCTAACAAATAATGAGGTTTCTAATATCCAACTATGAGTAATGCCTCTGTGAACTTAATATACCATTGTTTAGTTGCTTGCTTTAGTTTGTATATGGACTTCAGAAGCTTGCACACTTTTCCATTTTTCTCATTGGGGTCACCTTGTGGAAGCCTCATGTAGACTTCCTCATTCAAATTTCTTTATAGAAAAGCATTGTTGACATCCATTTGATGAATACCCAACTAATGATAAGCTATTAATAAGAGCGCACATCGTATTGTAATATGTTTTACCACTGGAGCAATATATCTCATGATAGTTAATACCTTCTTTTTGGCTAAACCCTTTCATAACTAACCGTACCTTGTATCGCTCCACCAAATCCTTATTTTTGTATTTAATCTTGTAAACTCATTTACATCCTATGGGTTTTTGCTCCTTTGGTAGCTTTATAATGTCCCAAGTATTGTTTATTGGATTTTATGGCTTAACAAGAATGAGGGTATAAGAACCAGCTATAATTTTTTTTGTCTAAAATAAATCTAGGAGTTCATACAATCCACATGGCTACAATAGGAAAAACAACAAGCTAACAACATAATGATTTTTTCCATAATAGTAAATTATAGTCATGGGTAAGGAAGCAAATTAACACTAAGTCAATAGATAGATAGTTATCAACAATCAGCAAGTTAGCTTTAAGCAAGTAAAAGGAAAAGAAACACCAGATTTACCACGGTGGTTCGACACTCAATCCTTGAGTCCTATGTCCACCCTCTTCTCCTTCAATCCAACCAATTAAAGTCTCATTTACTTAAACTAGATTAGGAGAAAATGTTCTCCCTAATCCAAGTAATTCCCTCTCAAGGAATTCTTAAGTACAATTACAAGATATGATTAAAAGATCATGTACAAATATCAATCCCCAAATAATATGATAGTTTGTGGAATATTACTAATTAAAGGAGCTATTAACATATGAATAATAAAGTTCAAAGCTCCTATCATGAAATCCTTAAATTATAGTAAATTAAGGTTTCTGATTCCTTACAATGTTTATATGCAATATATATTTTGAATGTAATTAGCACATAAATAAGGTCATACAAGATACAATAGATGATAAAATTAAATAATAAACGATTTAATCACAGTATCACCGTAACCTTATATTTTACCGAAAGTGAACAAGATTGAGTGATTAATCAGCTGAGCTTAAAGGATGATTCTTCAATCAAATGCTTATAAATCATCAAACCCTTCTCCAAATATTATCTCTTTTTAAAAAGAAAAGTAGAGTTAGGGTTTCAAACATTTAAACCTCAAATGTAGCCTTCTACCCATTAGAATAATAAATCTCCCTTTAAATTAGCTCCACATCTTCACTCTTATCACAAATCTGACCGTTATGATATCGTTCTACTCGAGAATCCTCCCATTGAGGACTTGATCGCCTAAGTGGCATAGCTGCTCCCTCTCTCTCTTTCTTAATTGCCTTATGCTTATATTGAGGGTTAAGGCATTGTGACCGTGCAAGCAGCTTAAGAGAAAGGCTGCTTAAATGAAACAATGAGTTTCATTTAAGTAATGTAGACTAATAGCAAGCAGGCTGAGAGATTTCCAACTAATAGGCCATGAAACTATAAATGGGCCGTGAGCCTTTTTAATAAGCAAGCTTAAAGCATAAATAATAAGCAGGCTAAGAGCACAAAGAGATAGGTTCTCGGTAGAACCATAATTTGCTCCAATAACCTCTTAGTAAATTAGTCTTGATTCAACAAGATAATTTTGCTAGAGTCAACCACCTTATACATTCATCCAAATAAAAGCAAGTATCATTTTTCTCAAATATAATAGACAATATATTTAAATAAGGCTTTTCTCAAGGCATTATATAATGATATTAAATAAGGAATTTCTTAAATGCATTTTATAATAACATTATATTAAGAAATGTAAGAACCTAACTACTTTATAATATCATTGATTGATATTATAATTTGTACACCTTTTACTTTCTATAATTTTCTTTTCCACTTATGAAAACATATTTTAGGAGATAATTCACAAATATATTTTGTCACAACAAAACTTTATTTTCCAACATTGTTAGCCTTCATTGCTTTGATCTTTTGTTCCATGGCCTATTGCCACCTAAGATCACCAATAGCTCATGATGATGGAATGACTCGATAGCAATTGAAATGGATGCAATAAAGTGTTGGCTATCAAGTGGGAAATGATTGTAGAAGATATAAGTGGAGAGGGGGGCTAGGTAGAGGATTCACTTTCTACGACATTAATGATATGGCATATGTAGTCTTTGAACCAAAGTGGTGGTTTGGATTTTTTAATGGATTTTTTGAGAGGAGCTTATAAAGGTGGGTCAAGTGGATTATCTAATGAAGGTGGAATAGTAACCTTAGTTTCATTGTCAGAAAAAATTTCTTATGGTTTAATTAATGGTGGTGGTGGTACTAAAGTGTGATCTGGCTCAAATGAAGGGAATGTATGAGGACGATGACCAACAAAATCATCAAGAATAAGGGAAGATTGTTAAGGATTCCATATTAGTTCATGATGGCATGCTTTTGGAACCTCTAGAGTGTGCTTAAACAAAGGGCCCTATGAAGATGAATGCAATTTGGGCTCTACTTATGCAAAAAGGAATATGTATTCATGGAAATGTACATCTTGATTCATAATTTTTTTTTTCTTTTCAGGTTCATAAATCTATAAACCATCTAACCTTGAGCATAACCCATTAATACAATTGGGATTGCTTTGGGGGGAAATTTTTCCTTTGCCCCAACTCTAGTGGCATGACATAATGATACGGAGCAACTATGCCACTTCCTATATGTTGAGTGTTCTAACAATTATATGTTTGGATCCAAGAAGCCCAAACTTAAAGGTCATCCTAGAGATTCTTTAGGAGCTTTGGTTTTATGAATTTTAGATCCTTCTACCACTAGGCATAGTCATCTATTTAAAGACATTGTTCCTTCAGTTGTAATTAGAACCTTGAAAACCGTCAAGATTGAAAAGTTATTGAATTTTATTTTCCCTTAAGCTTTGCCCTTTAAATTTCATACCTTTACTTTCCAGCCTTTTATATTCCAGTTATCTTAATTCCCGCACTTAATGATGCAGATGGCAATGGGCGACGGAGTGAGCTTTCAGATTATAGAGAGATTGGAATGGGATGATAACAGGGCAACTCAGAAATATAAAAGGTTGGAAAAGTAATGACTAGAAAAATAAATGACTGAAAGATAAAAGGAAGTAATTTAAGTGATGCGGAGCAATTATGCCAACCTAGAACTAAGGAGTCTTAAACATATCAAAATTCCTAAAGAATCTCTGGGATGACCTTTAAGTTTAGGCTTCTTGGATCCAAACATATTATTGTTAGGACACTCAACATATGGGTTGGGCCGTTGGCCTAGGTTAGCATAGTTGCTCCACATCATATAAGCACCCAAAAGCCCTAAGATGTGATATATTGGGTGGTTTCCCAAAATATTTTTCAAATAAGGTGACTCCTTGCAAATGGAAAGTGTCATTTTATTGATAAGATAGGTTACCATGAGTATATATTCTTCCTAAAATTTATTAGGCATCGAGCTTTAGAACTTGAAAGCTCATGTGACATCTAGGATGTGATGGTGCTTTTGTTCAACAACACCTTTTTTTTGTGGTGTGTGAATGCATGAACTCTTGTGTACAACCCTTTGTGATATAAATAATTGCTTAGTGTGCCAATTGAAGAAGTCAAGCGCATTGTCAGTTCTAACACACTTAACTTCTATATTGAATTGGTTCCTTACTAGATTAAGGAATTTTTTCAATCATGAAAAAGTTTCACTTTTGACTTTCATAAGGAACATTCATGTTCCTCGTGAAAAATCATCTACTATGGTGAGAAAATAATGTAATCCATCACAATTAAGAGTCCAATTGGATAGTTTATGGGATATTGCTTAAACACATTCTCCCTAATCCAAATAATTCCTTCTTAAAGAAATTCTTAAGTGTAAATACAAGTTATGATCAAAAGATCATGTACAGTAGCAAATCCCCAAATAATATGTTAGTTTATAAGATATTGCTATTCAGAGGAGCTATTCAAGCATATATATCAAGATACAGAGCTTCTATCATGAAATCCCCAATTTGAATAAATTAGGGTTTCAGATTTACTTAAGATTTATGTGCAGTAAATATTTATAAATGAAATCAACATATAAATAATGTTATACAAGCTATGATTAAATATATAATCAAAGATCAAATCAAATAATTGAATATCACCTAACCCTTGTGAGTCACCAAGAGATGAGCGAACTTGAATCAAATAGTAAGTAAGCTTAAGAGACTTTCTTCACAGAGAGAACACTTCAAATAGATGTCAATCAACAACCAAACATCTTCACGCACACGTCTCCTTTTAAATAAGAAGTAGATCTAAGGCCTTTTTGGATCAAACTTGAACCATAGCTTTCTTCTCGTTAGGAATAGTAGCCTATCCATCAAATCACCTTCATATCAACCTTTAGAGCCACAATCCAACCATTTTGACAGCCACTCTTCTCCAAAATCCTCTTTTTGAGGTTTCAGCGCTTGAGAGAAGTAGAGATGACATCGGAGATGAGTAACAGCAGCTAGGGCAGAATCATCGAGAGACCTCTTATGTGCGTCTTTCTATTAAGTGAGACGACGTCATGGCAAGGTGCATCTTTGATGGTTGAGATGACACCATAACACGAGAGGACTTACTCTAGCAAGGTCGGGCTGACATGAGCTCAGGCTGTATCACAGAGTCTCAGTCCAGCAACAAAGGGTCCAGTCCAGTGACAAAAGATCCAACAGATAAACTCAATCCAATATCAATAGGGTCCAAAGTTTAATTATGTAAACACGGTCCAAAACTATGATCTTTTACAAAGTTCATATTTTAGTGTAATACATATCTTAGCTTTGAACTAATATCAAGATAAAGTCAATGCCCTCTCATGTTCCTACAAATACATTAAACCAAGTATCATATTCCTAAATAAAATATATTCAAATATATTTTATTTCTTAAAGAAATATTCAGATACATAAATGTATTTCACAAGAACTTTAAGAATATATTTTATGAAGGAATGTAGGAACCCAGTTACTTTATAATATCATTAATTGATATTATATTTTGTACACCTTTTACTTCCTATAATTTTTCTTTTTGCACATATAAAAACATATTTCAGGAATTGATATTTACCAAAATATTTTTAGTTACAACAAAATCCTATTTTCCAACAATCTCCCCCTTTTTTATGATGACAAAATATTTCAATAGTATGACACATATCACAAATATCAATTATGTTTTTCAAGAGAACATAACTTATCATTGTAGCATATTGATCATCACACAATTAAAGTTGCAAATAGTTACTACTATATGATTAGAATTCGTAAACAAGTCCTATACATGTGTCTAATAGATTTCAAAATTGATCATAGAACATGTGATTTTCCAAGCAGGGGTGATATGTATCCCACATTCTGCACTAATATAGTCAGAAATGAGACTTCACATGTGCACTGTTCTCTCCCCTTTTATGTTATAAGCAAAAAGGTTGATCATGCAAGTAATCAGGACAAGAATGATCTTGCAAGAATGATCATGCAAGTAGGTAGTAAACCAGCAAGGATAGGAGTAGGGTACTAACCAGATGCTGTAGGAGTGGAAGTAGAGCCGCTCCCCCTCAAACCAAGCAGTTTGGGAAACAATAATAGAATAGAGAGATAACAGTAATAAAGAATTCAAAGATTTTCAAGGACTAACATTCTAAGTTCTCATCTAAGAGCATAAAATCTGTCCTTTGATAAAGGTTTGGTTAAGATATCAGTAATTTGCTGATTAGTGCTCATAAATTCAAGTACAACATCTCCTTTCTGAACATGATCCTAAATGAAATGATGTTTAATTTCTATGTGCTTTGTTTTAGAGTGCTGGATAGGATTCTTAGTGAGATTTATTGCATTGGTGTTGTCACATTTTAATGGAACTTTATGTGATAAGATGCCATAATCCTCTAATTGTTGTTTCATCTATAGAATTTGAGCACAACTATTGACAGTAGCTATATATTCGACTTTAGTGGAAGAGCGAGCTACACAGTTTTGTTTCTTGGAGTGCCAAGAAATAAGCATGTTTCTGAGATAATGACATTCACCACTCGTACTCTTCCTATCTAGTTTGCATCTAGCATAATCAGAATCACTAAAGGTGTGTAAGTTCAGAGTTGTGTCTCTAGGGTACCAAATTCTTAAGGAAACTGTGTCTCTAAGGTATCTAAAGATTCTTTTAACAGCAATTAGGTGTTGTTCTTTAGGATTAGATTGATACCTAGCACATAAACACACACTAAACATGATATCTGGTCTAGATGCAATCAAATATAGCAAAGAACCAATCATTCCACAATATGATTTAGTGTCTATGCTAATTCCATCTTCATCATTAGATAATGATAAAGAAGTGCTCATTGGTGTATTCATTGGTCTAGAGTCATGCATCTTGTATTTCTTAAGCAATTCATTTATGTATTTTGTTTGACTTATAAAAGTTCCTTTGTTTGTTTGTTTGATTTGCAATCCAAGAAAGTATGTTAATTCACCCATCATACTCATTTCAAATTCACTTTGCATGCATGCAGCAAATTCTTCACATAGTGTAGAATTTGTAGAACCAAACATAATATAATCAACATATATTTGAATAATTAAAATTTCTTTTTCTTTGTTCTTTATGAAGAATGTGTTGTCCACTTTTCCGTTTCTGAAATCATGATTAATCAAGAAAGAACTTAGTTTATCATACCAAGCCCGTGGAGCTTGTTTCAAACCATATAAAGCTTTAGACAATTTAAAGACGTGATTTGAATAAATCGGATCTTCAAATCAGGGTGGTTGTTTAACATATACTTCTTTCTTTATAATACTATTCAAAAATGCACTCTTGACATCCATTTGAAATAAGGTAAAGTTCATACATCAAGCAAATGCAAGTAAGATTTGAATTGCTTCGAACCTAGCTACTAGTGCAAATGTTTCATCATAGTCAATCCTTTCTTCTTGACTATATCCTTGTGCCACTAATCTAGCCTTATTTCTGGTAATAGTACCATTTTCATCTAGTTTATTCTTGAAAACCCATTTTGTACCTATAACTAGATGATCCTTTGGTCTAGGAACTAGATTCCAAACTTTGCTTCTTTCAAACTAGTTCAATTCTTCTTGCATAGCAAGAAACCAGTTTTCATCTTCAAGAGTCTCATCTACTTTCTTTGGCTATACTTGAGATAAAAAGGCTTGATGTTCACATGTGTTGTGAACCCGAGACCTTGTGCCTACTCTAACATTTGGATTTCCTATGATGTGATCGTTATCTACTCATTTCTTACTCTAGGTAAGGAAGGTTCCCTAGTTTCAAACTCTCCCTCAACTTCAGCCCTATTTGGAAGACTTTTATTTCCATCTTTCTTTTTGGTTTCTAGAATACCGTGACAATCATCTACAAACTTAACATGAATGACTCTTCTACAACTAAGGTTCATTTATTGAATACTCTTTATGCTTTACTTGTATGAGAATATTCAAGAAATATTCTTTCATCACTCTTGGAATCAAATTTCCCAAATTATTCTTTTCCATAATTCAAAACAAAACATTTGCTGCCAAAAACATGAAAGTATGAAATGCTTGGTTTTCTTTCAAAGAATAATTCAAAAGGTGTCTTTTTCAAAATAGGTCTTATTAAAGCACGATTTGAAATATAACAAGCTGTGTTTACAGCTTCTTCCCAAAAATGTTTAGGAAGATTATATTCACACATCATAGTTTTAGCCATTTCTTGAAGAGTTTTATTTTTCCTTTCAACAATACCATTTTGTTGTGGTGTTCTAAAAGCTAAAAAATTGTGTGAAATACCATTTTCTAAATAGAATTTTTCAAAAAGTTTCAAATTCACCACCATGATCAGTTCTTATTTTTATGATTGAAAAACCTTTTTCATTTTGAATCATTTTACAAAATTCAGCAAACTTTTCAAATGCCTTATCTTTCTTAGTAAGCATGTATGTCCACATGAATCTAGAATAATCATCTATAATGACTAAGACATAATATTTACCATTTAGTGTTGTTGTTCTCATAGGACCGAAAAGGTCCATGTGTAGTATTTCTAATGGTCTAGATGTACATACCACAAGCTTCAACTCGAAGCTACTTTGTGTATGTTTGCCCTTAAAGCATGCTTCACATATTTTATCATTATTAAACTCTAAAGATGGAAGACCTTTAACTAGATTGTTCTTACACAGTTTTTCTATCAATCCTAGACCCGCATGTCCTAGCCTTCTATGCCACAACCAAGCATGCTTGTTCAACATTCAACTTACTTAAATCAAGCACATAGATATTGTCTTTTCTATTTCCAACAATTTTATGTTCAGCATGCTGATGCGGAGTAACTATGCCAACCTAGGCCAATGGCCCAACCCATATGTTGAATGTCCTAACAATTACATGTTTGGATCCAAGAAGCTCAAACTTAAAAGGCATCCCAAAGATTCTTTAGGAATTTTGATATGTTGAAGATTCCTTAATTGTGTTGATTTAGGATTCTTAAATTGTCAAGGTTTTAATTGTCTAGGATTTCCTTATTTGTTGAGATCTTTCATTTGTTAGGATGCTATCCCTAATTTGTTGGGATCCTATCCCTAATTTTTTGGGATCTCATCTTAATTTGGTTAGTTTGATTTTTTGTTAATTTTAGGGATTTGAATTCTACTAGACTTTGGTTTTATGAATTCTAGATCGTTCTACCACTAGGCCTAGTTGTCTATTTAAGGACATTGTTCCTTCAATTGTAATCAGAACCTGGAGAACCATGGAGATTGAAAAGTTATTGAATTTTGTTTTCCCTTAAGCTTTGCCCTTTAAATTTTATGCCTTTACTTTCCAGCCTTTTATATTCTAGTTTTCTTAATTCCTGCACTTAAATTATTACCTTTTACCTTTTAGTCATTTATTTTTCTAGTCTTTACCTTTCCAGCCCTTTATATATCTAAATTTTCTTGTTATTATTTTGTTCCAATCTCTCTAGAATCCAAAGCTCACTCTGTTGCCCATCGCGATCCACATCAAGTGGTAATCAGAGCTAAGGTTTTGGTGAGTGAGTTGTTCTAACAGATTTGTTCATCTCATCAATCTATTGTTTGATAGCATCGCCATGTCTCAAGAAAGAGATGGTTCTTCTCATTCATCCTCACCCACTCCATCATGGCTAATTGCCCATATGTTGCAGATGAGTGAAATTGAGAAGATAAGGGTTGAAATCCAAGAGTTCAAACTTTTGCTTAAACAACGCTTTCCCTTACAAACAGCCTAGACACTTTACACTCCACCACCACCACTGTAAACAACACACCCACCATTCCAAACAACTCTACCACCACACCAAGTATCCATACCACCACCAACCCAACCTTTAAATATGCTATTCTACTAATACTTTATACTTGTACGTCTTGTACTATTCTGCCTAAGCTCGTCTGAGGAAGAATTTGGTGCATAAAGTAAAAGAATACATAGATTTTTGAATAAATACTATATGTATTTTTTTAAAAGAAGTATCCACCATTAAAATTAACAATGAATAAAAAGACAAGGTAACATTTCAACAAAAGACCCATACCCAAGTTTCATAGCTTTGGGTCTACTATCCTAATTATGATTTTCCTACCCCTAAGGGGAAAAGCCTTCCCTTTTTTGGCTAGTTGTGGGGGAGAAGGAATTTGAACCCTTGACAGTGTGGTTCATAGCCACTACTCTAATCCTCTAAACTACAAGCCCCACCCCTCTCCACAGGATCTTTTCCCAAAAGTATCCTAAAAAAAAAAAAACCTTTTTTCTTCCAAATGCTTCCATGCATAAAGGAGCTCCTACTAGTATATTCATTATGTAAGGTATAACTATAAAGAAAGGAAAAAGCCAAGCTACAAGAAAAATTCTTGCTACTACCATAGTAGTAACATGAATAAGAGCTAAAATAGGAGTAATGTATTTCATAGCATCAAGTATAGTAGCTTCTTTTAGAGATGCTTCAATTGACCAAAATAGGCCGAAATTGGTTTCCCCCCTTACTGAATTAAGTAGAGTTTGATAGTAAGGTCATAAACCCTAGATGGGTCGACTTGATGGTATTAGGCATGAAGCTTTACCCACATTTTGGTTGCATTTCTGGTGTAGATAAGTCTGTTGTAGAGGTGATTGCCAATGGAATTAGGAATCCACCCATGGTAAAGGTCATTGTATTGTTCCCAAAGCTTTCAAGTTGAAGAATTAGGTTCAAGTCTTTTATAGGATCTACCAATGAAAACAAATTTGTTCTTAATTGAGAAGAAAATTGTTATCATCTCTCCCTAGATAGCATAATTCGACATTCCAGCAAGTTTAATTGCCACAAGGGCTGTCAAATTGGTACGTCCAAGTGGTAAATAAAGCATATCGAAGTAGTCTAGGGTTTGGACCCTATTAGCTGAACCTTGTGGTAGCAAAGTGGTTAAAGGTGTGCAATGAGGAGTGCAAGGTCTAATTCTACTTCCACTGCTATAATAGGGTGGTATGTAAGGCGGAATTTTGCTTGAATTTGCATCTTAATGGTTGGAGCAAGGATGCCTAAAATGGTGTTGTTATAGGCTATAAGTGATGAACAGTGTCATCATAGGTTTGTTAAATGATGTCATTTTCAACTAAAAGAAAGGGCAAGGAGCATACAACATTGTTTTGGTAGTAATTATGTCGAAAATGAAATGATTTCGTTGTTCTTATGATGTAATGGCTTTGTATTGGGTTAATGATAACTCTATTTTTATAGAGTTATTTTTACCTATTTTTAGGTAATAAATAATACAATATTTATGAGAAAATATTTGAATTTGTCTTGTTTTTGTCGCACAATGAGGCATGGAGAAAAAGGATAAGCATGGAGAACCTAATGTTTATTATATGGAAAAATATGGTCAAAATATCAAGATCAAGAAAATCAAGATAGGCTTGGGCTTTGGATAATTTTTATTAGATTTTCCATTGTTGTTAGGTTTTCTAAATAATTAAAAAACCTAATTATGTTAGGAGTTCAAAGCCCAATTAATATAAGAGTTCAAAATCCAATTGTCTTGGATATCTAAAACCCACTTTTATTAGGATAGGAGATAGGTCTAAACCTAAACCTTATTTAAGAGAAAAAAAAAAGGGCAAAAATAGAGGAAGAAATTGAGCATAAGTTAAAAGATAAGTCAAGAATTTAAGGTTTTCTTAAAGACAAGACAAAAGGGTGATAGACTTCTTGTTATTTGATTCAAGATGCCTTATTTTATTCTTATTATTATTCATCTTTAGTATTTTATTATGTTTTAGTTTACTCTTGTTAGAGCTATAATGTAACCTAACTATGATTTTATGAATCTTATGATTGTTATGTTTTGCAAGATATTTTGTTTATGTGAAGTTACATGTTACTGTGTTTAATTCTTTTAAGTTATTAGTTACTACTTAAATGATATTATTTGCATGTTTGAGATCGACATGAGATAACATGTAGTTGCTTCTTGTAATTTGCAACCATAAATTAAATATGGCTAAATATATACCATATTATTTATGTGACTTTTGGTGTAAACTGAAAATATTCATAGATTCTAATGCATTTGGTTTATTTCAATTTATGTATAGAGATATAGTGAATTAATGAACTAAATACTTATACATAGGATAGTGAATAAATTAGGAGATTCCACCATCATATAAATATTATCCCTCTTGCAAGCATACATAATCTACATTAGTACCTTATAGTTATGGTGAAATCGGATGTTCTAACATATTTTGTGTACTTGTTTTATTAAATTTAGTTAGTTAATCTATTATTAGTTGGTCTAGTCATCACCAATCTTTGTGGGATGATATCTTTCTCATTATTATATTACTTGTTTGACATGTTCACTTGCATTTAAAATTCAAAACAGTTGAAGGACAAAAAAAGGCACCATTTTAGTAAAGATTGCTGAAAAGTTGTACTGGGTTTCTTGGCCAAAGAATAAGATAGAAAAGCAATAAAAGGCTTCATGTGGTTGATTTTGACCAAGAAAGAACATGAAACAAACCTTCAATTGATTTTTGGGTTATATGGAAGTGATTTTGGATCGAAGAAACAAAAACAAGTAAGAAATAAGCTTTTTAGGTTCAATCAAAAGATTGAGAAAAGGGGAAGCTAGCCTAGCTTGTCAATACCATGTCAAATATTGATAGGAAAGCACATATTTGAGGATACAAGCTTGTCTTTCATTCATAAACATAGAAAAACCCTTAGATTTGTGTTACAATTGGAGAACTATTCTCATGATAAAAGATAAATTTACGAAGCATTTTGTATATATTGACAAAGAGAACGAAGGAGCTCTGGTGGTGCAATGGGATGTGATAGCTGTCCATCCTATCCTAGTCCCATGTGCAAATGTCTTGTAGTTGAAAGAGGACGTGCTTGTGTGTGATTGCAACTTGGGTTTCAAAGGAGAGAAGGTGAACAACATATATTCAAACAAAGAAAAAATCCAGTTCTGATTGCTAAGGATGCAGATCCAAAGCTAAAGATGAGGGACACTCAGATACCAAGTGAAAACAAGTGACCAAAGTTTTTGCCATCGCTAAAGAAGATGAATGAGACCAACTGTGCATGAAACAGTTTTGATTTGAGTGCAAGAATGTGAATTAGGTTTGACTTGATTATTAAAATTGAGGTTATGGTGGAAAGAAAACTAAAGGAAACAAAAAAAAATTATGTAAACTAGAAATGATTTTTTATTAATCAAAACAAATACACAAAAGCCCCAAATTTGTATAACGATAGGACATGCTACTTATAATAAGTTGTTAACTATACAAAAGACATATTCTTAGTGAAACCAGGAATTTATTTTTTGAAAAAAAGAGCTTTCCTTTTTAGACGATGGCTTGATAATGCAAGATTGGTAGGGTAGAATGACGCAAAAGTGGCCATCAAGGCTAACTTATCTAACAAAGTTAATAAAAACAATAATGAGAATTACAAAATATAAACTACACAAATGAATTGAAACAATTGAAAATCTAGAAATTAATACAATATCTCCGAGAACTTAAAAAGGGAACTTATTATATTAAATGGAAGAAAGAAGGCAAAAAATGTATTATTTGTAATATCTTGTTTAATCACTCAACTGTAAAGCTGATGAAGTCTAAACAACATCCATAATAATATGGCTAAAAATTAATTCTAACTAAATATAAACTCTAACCAACAATAACGAATATAAGGTAGATTTTAGCTTATGTTTTGTTATTCATGTGAAAGTTTATGCAAGCATCAAGCTTAGAATAAACAATAACCTATTCTTTCAACCACTATTTTTTTTTCTCTCTTTTTCTTTTAGGTGTCATTTCAAAATAATGTACTGCGCTTAGTTCCCTATGACATATAGTTCTTAACAAGACTTTATAATTAACTAGATAAATATTCCATCAAACAACCAAAGAAGTAACTAAATAAGTCTTAGAAAGTCCTAAATTATGTCCTAAATTGAATTTGGCACAAACAATTCAAGCACAATTACAAACAAAAAAGACATGTGAACATGGTTCTCTTCATTCTTTACCTAAACTTCTAGATGCTCATGGAGCCACCATAAAGCAAAGTAAGATTGTTACAGAACATTCTCCAATTTTGATGATACAAAAGTAGAACATGAGGGAAGAAAGAATGAGGGAGGGACAAAGTACAACAAAGTAAGGTCAAGTCCTCCAATAACCTCCAACCAAAAACCCCCTCCTATCTAGTTAATAAATTAACAAAGAGAGTAGGTCTATGCTTGTTATTGAACCACTTCCTTTGGCAACCTTCGTGGAATAAATACTTGTAGGACAACTCGCTCAACTCCTCATTAACTTCGAACCTATAAAGACACATAACACTTTGTTATGGCCCACTCATCGCTGCAGCTACCAACACCATTGTTGTGGCACAAGTACTTGAACTGGGTCACTGAAATTTTTCTCTTACTCTCAACTTCTAGACACCCATTATAGTCTTCTTTCGTATTGGGAAAGCTCCCTTTAGCACCCACCCCTTGGGAGCATAGATCTCACCATGTTCTTTAAAAAAGCCACTAAAATGACTCTGTTCATTATTAGCATTGGAAGTACACCATTAATAGTTGTCATGAAGTTTGAAAGCCCCATCTTCTTTGTTTTTAAACTTTGGTAGAAAACTTAAGTAAGTTGGGGGGAAGACTTCACTAGAAATTAAGAGAAGAAAAAGAAGAAGTAGTTTGCTTCCACAAGATAAGCCCAAGCCCCCACCAACAGACACTAACTTGAGAGGATGTCAAATACATGGGCTCATCTTAACCACTAATAGGTTAACCCTGTTACTAAACCAACCATGGTAGGGATAGTGCTTCTTTGATGCAACATGTGTTAGGTTTGTCTATGACAGCAACAATTGGACTACGAGCAAAGGTTGTGTTGGCCTTTTCACTGAGTAAAAAGCGTAAATTCTTAGACACCACGTGTCCTTAGAACTTTATGCTGGCCAGTGAGGTGGCACCTATTATTAATGGTTTGCTATTGCCATTGCCTCCAAGCTTGCAAGGTCACAATGTAGCAGTACTCTGCCTCTTAGATGTATAAACCCATTCAGTTTGACAAATGTCTGAGGCCATTCTCAAGACTACATCAATGGCTTTAGATCGAATAATGCATAGTTTGACCTAGGTTACCACCACCTTTTTTGGCTAAGAATTGATAATAAGAGAGGTCCTTCACTTATGTTGGGTTTTATGGCTTAACAAGAAGGGGGTGGAATTGATTAAGCTAAGACTTAGCTCCAATTTTTCTCTTCTAAGAGAATTCTAGGTGTTCATACAATTAACACATATATAATCAAGAAGGAATAGCAAGCTAACAACATAAAGACTAGTTTCGGTCCAATATATCTAACTTTCGGACAAGGAAACAAGTTAACATCAAGTTGAGGAATAAATAAATATTAGTAACTAGCATGTTAGCTTTAAGCAAATAAAAGAAAGAGAGAAAAACACTAGATTTACCATGGTGGTTCGGCATTTAACCCTTGAGTCTTATGTCCACCCTTTTCTCCTTTAATCTAACCGATTGAAGTCTCCATTACTTAAACCATATTAGGAGAAAACGTTCTTCCTAATCCAAGCAATTCCTTCTCAAGGAATTCTTAAGCATAAATACAGAATATGATCAAAAGATCACTGTTCAAATACAAATCCTAAATAATATGAAGGTTGGTGGGATATTGTAACCTAAAGGAGCTATTTAAGTAGAAATAGTGTAGCTTAAAGCTCCTATCACAAAATCCCTATATTATGACAAATTAGGGTTTCGGATTCCTTGCAATATTTCTGTGCAATATATATTTTTAATGTAATTAGTACATAAGCAAGTTCATACAAGATATAATAGATGATAAAATTGGATAATAAACTGTTTAATCACAATATCACCGTGGCCTTGTATCTCACCAAAAGTAAACCAGATTTAGAGATGAATCAAATGAGCATAAAGAATGATTCTTTAACCAAAGAAAGCTTTAGATGCTCATAAGTGTCAAACCCTTCTCCATAGATTGACTATTCTTAAATAGAAAAAGTAGAGCTAGGGTTTCAAACGTTCAAACCTTAGAATATAGCCTTTTCCTATTAGAACAATAAATCAGCCTTCAAATCAACTTCACATCTTCACTCTTAATCACAAATCTGACCGTTCTGACACCGGTCTACTCAAGAATCTTCCTATTGAGGACTTGATCGCCAATGGCGACGCTTCTCTGTCTCTCTCTCTCTCTTTTCAATCGGCTTTTGTTCATAATAGGGGGTTAGGGCATCGTGAGTATACAAGCAACTTAAGAGTTATACTGCCTAAATGAAATGATGAGTTTCATTTAGTGATACAAATTGGGCTTATCCAACTAATAGGAGTGACCTTATAAGCGGGTCGTGAAGCGGATCAAGAGTGAGTATAATGAGCAGGCCGAACAGGCCAAGAGCGAGTGTAATGAGCAAGCCACAAGCATATATAATGAGTAGGCCAAGGGCATATATGATGAGCAAGCCAAGAGCATATATGATGAGCATGCCGAGAGTATATATTATAAGTTCTTGGTAGAACCATTATTTGCTCCAATAATAGTCTTGATTTAGTAAAGTAATTTTTTGCTAGAGGCAATTACTTCATACCTTCATCCAAGCAAGAGCAAGTATCATTTTTTCTCAAACATAATATATGACATATTTAAAATCTTTTAAATAAGGCTTTTCTCAAGACATTATATAATGATATTAAATAAATAATTTCTTAAGGACATTGTATAATAACATTATATCAAGAAATGTAGGAACCCGGTTACTTTATAATATCATTAATTGATATTATAATTTGCACACCTTTTGCTTCCTATGGTTTTCTTTTGCACCTATGAAAAACATATTTGAAGAAATATATGTACAAATACATTTTGTCATAAGAAAACTCTTATTTTCCAATGAAAACCCCTAATTTTCACAAAGTTAGGGTTTCAAATTTATAGAGAAGTTTATGTGCATATAATAATTAAAGGTTGATCAACACATAAATGACTTAACCTAACAGTGAATATTTAGAAGAATATTAGTTTGAAGGAATATCACCAAAGATACATAGTTGCTTCGAAGATTGATGAAGAATATCATTAGGTATGATATCTTTGCAAGACTTGAGCATAAACTTGATTTCTCAACACAATCTTATCAAAATCACACTGAAGAACTTTCTTCTTCCTCCTTTTATATTAGATATCAAGTAAATAAGCTTTCTAGAATTTCATTCGAACCTGAGTTGCTTGTTGGAGTTAAGCCATTGAGACTTGATAGATGCTACATCAATTAATAATGTAGACGGCAATTAAGGCTCTTCAAAATGGCTTTGACATTCCTATCACCTTATATTTCTTCTCATTGAGTAAAGTATCATTTTTTTAATGTAATCGCTTATATTTTTATTCATTAAATCACATGAAAATATTTATCTAAACTTTACATGTGATGTTTGATAATGAAATGTAGGAAACCAACTACTTTATAATATCATTAGTTGATATTATAATTTGCACATCTCTTACTTTCTTTGGTATTCAATGTATGCACATAAAGATATTATCATTCATTCACAAATAAAATTTTTCTCAACAAAACACATCAACATATGATTTTCAACAATGTTATATTTAATTGTTTATGCAACTAACACTAATTTTAATTTAATTTGTCCTCTAAGTTTAGTTGAAGCCATATGAGTAATGGGAAGTTGATGTCCATTTCCTTTGAATATATAATTTGTTCCTTTGTAAGGAGATATTGTGGTAAGTTTACCTGCCGTATCTACCATGTGTGTTAAGGCACGAGTATCAACAACTCATTCTTCATTGTCTAGCTTAAATATATGAAGTGCTGATAGAGCCTTTGGAATATCTTTAGCTTGATATGTGTGATCAAACCTTCTTTAGCATTCTAGAGCATTATGTCCATGTTTTCTACTTATTTGACAAGAAATTAGTGTAAAGGTATTTTGGTCAACTTATTTTTGATTAAAAGAAATAAGTATGCTTACCTTAGGGTTGTTCTTTTAATTGCGATTGCTTAAGGCTAAGGGATTGAACCCTCACCCTTAAGAGGTGAATTGAAAGGATCCCCTTCCTTTAGACCCTCCTCAACCTTTTCTAGTATTCCTTTGAGTTGAAAGGGCTAAATTTTCATCAAGGATAGAGTCTGATTCTTTGTTATAACATTGTTAACGTGACTTAAAAAGTTGAAGTTGAGAGATAGCCTTACTAAATTGATGATTTGTAGGTTTGAACATGATGGTCTTGAATGCCTCATAGTCTTTTCCGAGACCTTTTAGTAACCTAAATGTTTTAGATGAGTCAAAGAGCAATTTACCAGCTGAGCTGAGTTGGTTTAGTAAACCCTTAAATTTTGACAAAAAGATAGGAAGTGGTTTTCTATCTTTATGTAGATTGTGAAGTTGAGATAGGAGATCAAATTCTTATGCTTCAATTTTCTCAAGAAAATGGTTTAACAAAGCCTCCCAAACTTGAAATGCATTTTCAAGCTCAAATATGTGACCTAGAGCTTTTTCAGAAAGTGTATTGATGATCTAGGATCTTACAAGAGCATCGCTTTGTACCCAAGGTGCATGGTCTAGATTTGATTCCTCTTCTTCAGCTTTGATAGTTGTAGGTGAAGGATAGGTGGTTTCATCAGTGATAAAAGCCAGTAAGTTTTTGAGTTTAGAGTAAGGATTTCATCTGAGTTATCCATGGCAAGTAATTTCCTTATGTTAGCTTGATCGTAACAAAGTTATCAACATTGACAAAGTTTGAAAAAGGAAAGAAGTTGCGGTGGTGAGCCATATGGAAGGTCCTGTTGAAAATCATGTGCTTGTATGTTTTGATTGAGAAAAATTTTATGAGAATATATGTCAAATAGAATTTTATATTTATTTGAACATGTATTAAATAGATATCATACTTGCATATATGATAGAAAATATGAGATCTTGTGTGCACATATCAAAACTCAAAGGAAGTAAAAGATGTGCACATTATAATATTAATTAATGATATTATAAAGTAACCGAGTTCCTATATTTTATTATTTAACATTAAATATGAAGCTAAGTTTATTTAATCTTTGAATATTTTATTTCATAGATTAATCTACATTCTTGGTTATGTTAAAGGAACTTTGATACTTGGAATTGGTGTATGTATAGGTGAAATGGACCAACCATATATATGGACACATGAAGCTTATTTATTTACTCAGCCCATGAATAATTGCTCTAACCCGTGAATAGTTGCTTCAGCCCATGAATGAGAGCTTCAGTTTGTGAATGAAAGCTTCAGCCTGTGAACGAAAGCTTAAGCTCATGAATAATTGCTTCAGCCCGTGTAAAGAAGCCAACTTATGAAGCATGAAACGGCAGCGTCTTGAGAAAAGCCACTTATTCTAAACAACAACGTATGGAAGCAAATAAGAGCATAAGCTCTTATGACCAAAAGATGGAAGCCCTAGCTGGACTCTGAAACTCTTCTCCTCTCGATCTCTCTCTCTTGCGATGACGGCTCCAATGGGAAGAATGGTGAGGTGACTGGATGTCAGAACAACTATTTTGTTGAAAAATCATCACCTGTTTCAATACAATGTCGAATCCATCAAATCCCAACGGAAGGATTTCAAAAAAGGTTTGAACCGAAACCTTAATCTATTCAAGGTTCAAGTACCTGCTATAAAAGAAGGATTAGGATGAAACATTGGTGCTTGCTGAGATATATTCTTACTGATCTGATTAAGAGAAACAAAAGCCCTCATCGATTTGTGCTTATAGCTATGTTCGGTATCGTTTGAAGGAAAAGAAAATCTTCGGTGATATTCTTTAAACTTGTTATCTTTTGAATATTATTTGATAGATTAATCTTTATATGTGCTAGATTGATTATAAAATTATTTACACATAAAGATTATTGTAAATTCGAAAACCCTATATCTGTGAAATTGGGGTTTTTGAGATTAGAGCTTAAATTGATTTTGTATACATTTGATTAACTCTCTAATAAGCTTGAATCCTTACTCATATCATACATTTGAGGAGTAAGTTTGATGTATTAAGGTTTCTGTAAACCTAACCTTGTAACCATGAACTATATAACTCCTTCTGAGGAGTTGTGAGGTGAGGGAAAGGTGTTCTCCTTGTTTGAAGTAAAGCATATTTCAACTCGGTTTAAGTTGAAGGAGAAGAGGGTGGAAGTAGGTGAAAAAGGGCCAAACCACTGTGAAATTCTTGTGTGTGAATTTCTCTAACTTAATTCTTTAATTAAATATTTCATTACTATTGTGATAATTTGTTTAGCTGTATTCATTATAGAAAAACAAATGGAGAGAAAAGTTTAAATTTATTAAACTTCCAAATATCCAATTCAACCCCCCTTCTTGGATAGCCATAACCCAACAATTGGCATCTAGAGCCAGGTTCTCTGATTTAAAGGCTTAACATCCTAGAGTAGATCCACTTACATGGCTATAGAGAAAGGAGTAGCTGTTACGGGATATAACAAACCACCTCTGTTTGATGGGATAAATTATAGATATTGGAAGCAACTTATGCAAGTATTCATTGTGAGTCAAGACCCTGAAACTTGGCAGATAATCAAAAAAGGTACCACGTTACCCGAAATTGATGAATGGAGTAAAAATGAAGCTAAAATCATGGGAATAAGTGCTAAAGCCTATGAACATGATTTATAGTGGGTTGAAAGCTCATGAATTTAATAAAGTGTCATCCTGTCTTACGAGTAAGGAAATATGGGATAAATTAGAAGTCATATTTGAAGGTACAAAGAAAGTCAAGTCATCCAAGGTAACCATGCTTACTCATGATTATGAATTGCTTACTATGCTTGAATTTGAAACTATTAGTGACATGTTTGGTAGATTTACAGAAATAATATCTGAACTTAGGTTGTTAGGAAAGACTTACACAAATGAAGAAATGGTCAGAAAAATGCTAGTGTCTCTACTCGAGAGCTGGGATCCCAAGAAAATGGCTATAGAAGAGGCACATGATCTAGATAGTTTAACCTTAGATGATTTACTAGGATCATTAAAGACTCATGAAATGCAACTAATTAGGAGAGTTAAGGAAAAAGATAATAGAAGGTCACTTGCTTTAAAAGTAAAAATAGCGAAGACTAAAGAGATTGAGTCAGAAAATGATGAGATTGCTTTAATTGCTAGAAGAGTTAGGAAATATCTCAAAAAGGGTCTAGGAAGAAATAAAGGACAACCTAGAAGAAATGAAACATATGAGTCTAGGGATAACTTATGCTATGAGTGTAGAAGTCTGGACATATCAAAGCCGATTGCCCCTCACTGAAGAAGAAGAACAATAAAGGAAAGAAGAAGGCGATGATTGCTGCATGGGATGATAAGAGCTCTTCATTAGATGAAGAAGAACAAGAAGAAGTAGCTCATCTCTGCCTAACCACAAATGCAAAAATAGAAGAAGAACTCGAGGTAAGTGATCCTGAATTTGAAACAAATTTGAGTGGTGATATTGAAACTGCTTTTTTTGATCTGGTTGAGTATGCAACAAAGATAAAAGAAAAATATAAGAAGATAAAGGCTAAATATAAATCTGTAAAATCTAAAACTGAAAAGGATAAATCTCCCATGGCATTATCTATGACTTGTATGCATAAAAACACTAATGAGAATATTTCTTCTAAAACTGATACATGCTCTTCGATTAGTATTTGCTCCTATTTCATAAAATAAGCATGCTAATGAGTTAAATGAGTTAATGTGTGACAAAGACACAGAAAAACTAAACATGAAAATTCAGGGGTTACAAAAAGAGAAATCTGAAATTCAAATGAAGTTGGATGAAACTAGTATATTATTGCACAGGTTTACAAAAGGTAGTAACTTGTTGAACAACATATTAGAATCACAAAAAGGTGTATACAACAAAGCTGGAATAGGATACAATTCCTTAGAAAACACAAAAACACCTACAAGCCTCATTGACAATAAGGTTTGTGGACTTTTGCTGCATCATAAATGTTCTTATTGTAAATATGTTGGTCATTCATTTGATACATGTCCAATTAGGCTGAGAAAAACATACAAGATCAAAAAGATTTGGATGCCTCAGAAAATGATAAATGTATTAGAAACTAACACCCACTGACCCAAAGAAAAAAGGGTACCAAAATCTTTAACACAAATTTTTGTTTTTACAGGATATAAGTAAGAATATAAACAAGAAGAGGCACAAAGAGTTGTGGATTCTGGACAGCTGTTGTTCCCGTCATATGACTAGGATGATGGAGCTCTTCTCAACACTTGAGCTAAAGTCTAGTGGTATGGTATCTTTTGGAGATAACTCCAAAGGAAGGATTAAAGGTGTAGGCACCATAGGTAACCCGAGATCCCTTCTCATATCTGATGTGTTGTATGTTGATGAATTGAAATTTAATCTTCTAAGTATAAGTCAGTTGTGTGATAACAACTTCAAAATCAGATTTGGGAAAGAACTATGTCTTGTTGAAAAGTTGGAAAATAATGTGAGAATAATTGGAAAAAGGAAAGATAATATCTATGTGCTTAATTTTAGTGAGTTGACAAATAAACAAACATGCTTGATTGCTAGTAAAAGTGTTGATGCATGGTTGTGGCATAGAAAACTTGGTCATGCTAGTCTAGGATTATTAGAGAAATTATCCAAGAACGGTCTAGTTAGAGGACTACCTGAGCTCACATTTGATAAAGATCAATTATGTGATGCATGTGTGAAAGGGAAACATACTCAAAGCAATTTTAAACCAAAATTAATAGTGTCTACCTCAAGACCATTAGAAATGATACATATGGATTTGTTTGGTCCTCTAAGGACAGCCACTATAAATGGAAAGTATTATGCTTTAGTCATAGTAGATGATTACATTAGATATATTTGGGTATATCTACTTGCTAGGAAAGATGAAGCATTTGAGAAATTTGTTGATTTCTCAAAAATGGTACAAAATGAAAAGGATCTTACCATTGTTAAGATTTGAATAGATCATGGTGGTGAGTTTGAAAACTGTTTGTTTGAGAAATTCTGTTTCAAGAATGGCATATCTCACAATTTTCAGCACCTAGGACACCTCAACAAAATGGTGTTGTAGAAAGAAAGAATAGGACACTTCAAGAAATGGCTAGAACCATGATGTGTGAATACAATCTTCATAAACACTTTTGGGAGAAACGGTAAGTACAGCCTGTTACATTTCAAATAGAGCATTCTTAAGACCAATCTTGAAGAAGACTCCATTCGAGTTACTGTTTGGTAGAAAACCCAACATATCCTACTTCCATGTGTTTGGAAGTCAATGCTTTGTGCTAAACTATGGAAAAGAGTCACTTGGAAAATTTGATTCTAAAAGTGATGAGACCATTTTTCTAGGTTATTCTTAGACCAGCAAAGCATATAGAGTTTTCAATAAGAAAACTCTAGTTGTTGAAGAATCTATTCATGTAAAATTCAAGGATGATTCTGACCTAAGCTCCATGGCACAAAATGCAAATGACAAATATGCATCCATTGAGGGGGAGTTAGACTCTAGAGAATTTACTTTCCCGAGAGTCAGAAACGAAGTAGATCAACAACACATTCTAGGAAATCCAACAAATAAAGTAAGCACACGATCTAAATATCATAACACATGTGAACATCAAGTTTTCTTGTCTCAAATAGAGCCAAAGAAAATAGATGAAGCTCTTAAAGATGAGAGTTGGTTCCTTGCTATGCAAGAAGAACTAAATCAGTTTGAAATGAGTAAAGTTTAGGAATTAGTTCCAAGACCACAGAACCATTCGGTCATGGAACCAAATGGGTGTTCAGAAATAAATTAGATGAATGTGGGACCATTACAAGAAACAAAGCTAGATTGGTAGCTCAAGGATATAGTCAAGAAGAAGGAATTGACTATGATGAAACGTTTGCTCCTGTAGCTAGGTTAGAAGCTATTCGGATGTTGCTTGCTTTTGCTTGCTATATGAATTTCACACTATTTCAAATGGATGTGAAAAGTGCCTTTTTAAATGGTGTTGTTAAGGAGGAGGTTTATGTAGAACAACCACTTGGATTTGAAGATCCCATATGCCCAGATCATGTATTCAAGCTTTCCAAAGCTTTATATGGGTTAAAACAAGCCCATGGGCTTGGTATGATAAATTGAGCAAATTTCTATTAAATACAAATTTTAAAAAAGGAAAGGTAGATAATAAATTGTTTATCAAGATACAAGGAAAAGAGATTTTGATTGTTCAAATCTATGTTGATGATATTGTGTTTGGTTCTACAAATTCTGCTATGTGTGAACAATTTGCTGATAATATGAAACATGAGTTTGAAATGAGCATGATGGGTAAATTAAATTACTTTCTTAGACTTCAAATTAAACAAACACCTAGAGGAATATTCATAAGTCAAACTAAATATACTAAGGAATTACTCAAGAAATATAACATGCATGATTCCAAACTTATAAATACTCCCATGAGCACATCTACATCTTTATCAAATGACAATGTTGGAGTTTGTGTTAATTCTAAAATGTATAGAGGCATGATTGGTTCCCTATTATATTTGACTGCTTCTTGGCCAGACATCATGTTTAGTGTTTGTTTATGGGTAAGATTTCAATCTAATCCCAAGGAACAACACTTAAAAGCTGTTAAAAGGATTTTTCAGTATCTAAAGGACTTAATCACATTAGGCATTTGGTATTCAAAAGACACTATGTTTGATCTACATGTATTTAATGATTCTGACTATGTTGGGTGTAAAATTGATAGAAAAAGCACTAGTGGTACATGTCAAAAAGCACTAGTGGTACATGTCATTTTTTAGGATATATGTTGGTTTCTTGGCACTTCAAGAAACAAAACAGCGTTGCTCTTTCTTCTACTGAGGCAGAATATATAGCTGCAGCTAGTTGCTGTGCTAAGATTCTATGGATGAAACAACAGTTAAAGGATTATGGTCTTCATTTCACTAAGATTCCATTGAAATATGATAATACTAGTGCCATAAATCTCACTAAAAACCCAATATAGCACTCTAAAACCAAACATATAGAGATAAGACATCACTTCATTTGTGACCATGTTGAAAAATCATATATCTCTATTGAATTTGTTAGCACTGACCAGCAACTTGCTGACATTTTCACAAAACCATTGGACCATAATAAGTTCTCTACTCTCCGAAGAGAACTTGGTATGTGTTTGCTTAATGACATTGCTTGAACTCTGTGAGCAATATGTTTTATTATACTGTATTCTCAGCTACTGTTCTAAGGAGGAGCCCTATTTGTACATCTGCACCAGGTTAGATCTCTGCTGCTATTCTCTTCATTTTTACCTATTTCTTTAAAGATTGTCTTCATTCTTATTTGCTTTGCCTAATTATCTTCCATTGCTACACTTTTTTTGCTAATAACAAAAAGGGGGAGAGAGTACATTCATGCTAGCGCATATATATTCCATTTCTGACGCTTAGTGTAAAACATAGGATAAACTCTCTTACAACCTACTGAGTATGCAAATATACTTGCTGTGATCCTTTGATGTATATTCATGACAACAATTATAGGTTTATGCTTACTGCATTCACGTGTTCATGAAAATTGCTATAGGTTTATGCTTACTGCATTTACGTGTTCATGGTATAGCAAAATAACATGTGCAAGTCAATTCAGTATGAAAATTTTGTCATCATCAAAAAGGGGGAGATTGTTGAAAATCATGTGCTTGTATGTTTTGATTGAGAAAAATTTTATGAGAATATATGTCAAATAGAATTTTATATTTATTTGAACATGTATTAAATAGAATATCATACTCACATATATGATAGAAAATATGAGATCTTGTATGCACATATCAACACTCAAAGGAAGTAAAGGTGTGCAAATTATAATATCAATTAATGATATTATAAAGTAACCAGGTTCCTACATTTTATTATTTAACATTAAATATGAAGCCAAGTTTATTTAATCTTTGAATATTTTATTTTATAGATCAATCTACATTCTTGGTTATGTTAAAGGAACTTTGATACTTGGAATTGGTGTATGTATAGGTGAAATGGACCGACCATATATATGGACACATGAAGCTTATTTATTTATTCAGCCCGTGAATAATTGCTCCAGCCCTTGAATAATTGCTTCAACTCGTGAATGAAAGCTTTCGCTTGTGAATGAAAGCTTAAGCCCGTGAATAATTGCTTCAGCCCGTAAAACTTCAGCCCGTGTTAAGAAGCCAACTTATGAAGCATGAAACGGCAGGGTCCTGAGAAAAGCCACTTATTCTAAACGGCAGCGTATGGAATCAAATAAGAGCATAAGCTCTTATGACCAAAAGACAAAAGCCCTAGCCGCACTCTGAAACTCTTCTCCTCTCGATCTCTCTCTCCTGCGATGATGGCTCCAACAGGAAGAATGGTGAGGCAACCAAATGTCAGAACAACTATTTTGTTGAAAATCATCACCTATTTCAGTACAACGTCGAATCCATCAAATCCCAACAAAAGGATTTTAAAAAAGGTTTGAACCAAAATGCTAATTTATTCAGGGTTCAAGTACTTACTATAAAAGAAGGATTCGGATGAAACATTGGTGCTTGCTGAGATATATTCTTACTGATCTGATTAAGAGAAACAAAAACCCTCATTGATTTGTGCTTATAACTGTGTTTGGTATCATTTGAAGGAAAAGAAAATCTTCAGTGATATTCTTTAAACTTGTTATCTTTTGAATATCATTTGATAAATTAATCTTTATATATGCTAGATTAATTATAAAATTATTTGCACATAAAGATTATTGTAAATCCAAAAACCCTAGATTTGTGAAATTGGGGTTTTTGAGATTAGAGCTTAAATTGATTTTGTATACATTCGATTAGCTCTCTAATAAGCTTGAATTCTCACTCATATCATATATTTGAGGAGTAAGCTTGATGTATTAAGGTTTCTGTAAACCTAACCTTGTAACTGTGAACTATATAACTCTCTCTGAGGAGTTATGAGGTGAAGGAGAGGTGCTCTCCTTGTTTAAAGTAAAGTAAATTTCAACTTGGTTTGAGTTGAAGGAGAAGAGGGTGAAAGTAGGTGAAAAAGGGCCGAACCACCGTGAAATTCTTGTGTGAATTTCTCTGACTTAATTCTTCTATTAAATATTTCATTACTATTATGATAATTTGTTTAGCTGATTCATTATAGAAAAAAAATAGAAAGAAAAGTTTAAATTTATTAAACTTCCAAATATCCAATTCAACCGCCCCTTATTGGATAGCCATAAACCCAACAGGTCCGAGAGGGATTGAGTTGGTTATGCTCTGACACTAAGAAGAAAAGTGAATCTAAAGAGCATCAAGGGCTTAGCACACAACTAGGGCTTGAATATCTATAGCATAAACACCACAAAAGACTCAATAGTGTCATTGTTCACTTAGGTTACATATTTATAGCAAAATATCAGCCCTACTTTAGGTCATTACATCATTTAACTTAGCTACTAAGGCTCAGGCATCATTGATTATGAAAGTCATTGATGCGAAAGCACTTAAGGCCTAATATTACGAGTTCCAATATCAAAGAATTAAGAGTGCACAACATAATCTAGTGGGTCTAAGAAGGCCAAGGTTGAAGAAACAGCCTAAGAATGTTCCATAACATTTATTTAGTCTTTAACATGAGGGTTTTTTTAAATAGTTGTTGAGTCCTTAATTTCTTAGGTTTCTTTATTGTCTGAGAATATTTCTTTTTGTTTGGTTTTCCTTAATTATCTAGGTTCCTAATTTATTTGGGTTTCCATACTTGTCATATCTCTAACTTGTTTAGGATTCCCTTATTTGTCAAAATCCAGATTTGTTAAGACTTCCTTAATTTTAGGGATTCTTGATTTATTAGGATCTTTCTAGAATTAGGTTTTAAGGATTCTTGATTTACCAAGATCCTTTTAGAATTAGGTTTACCTACCTATTTAAAGGGAGCATTGTTTTAGTTGTAAGTAGACTTGTTTTCTAGAGAATAGAAACTCCAAAGTTGTATGATTAACTTTTGCATCCTTATCCAATTCTTGCTAGGGATTGGTGGTGGTCCTTGACTGGTGTCATTGCCTTTACGTCTTGGAGCTTATTGGCATCTATCTTTTGTTTTTATTCTTCATATTTTCGTTTTTCCTCCTGTCCTCCCTACTAGACACTTACTTTTCTCACAAAAAACCCAAAAACACCAAAAAAAATCATTTTTAGTTATTTTCTTAATCCTAGCTTGCTCAAGCCCACCATAAGATTGGCATCAATCATGCCTTTGACTACTGGTGGAATGACAACCACACACGGTTTCTTTGAAACAACCTATGTTTCTTCATCATGCTCTACATTATCTACTGCATACGATGAATTACTTTTAGTTTTCATTATTCCTTATGTCTAATGTGGACTAGTGGCTTCCATCATGATTCTTTTCCTTTCTCTCATCCATTACGACTTTTAACATATGTTGAAGATCCACCTCTCTAGATATTACCACTACCTTTGGACTGTTGTGTTGCTTTAGTGTTCAATGCATGCAAATTCTTCTTTACTTCATCTAACAGTGTAGGTCTCGAGCTAATCCTTAATGTAGTATTTAGTTATGCAATCCTCCAATTTCCTTTATGTTGTGAGTACCTCCAGCAACCTTCATCTAGTTTCCATTATGCCTCATGTTATGCATAGAAGGTGTAAGCAAATAACGCATGTTTAGCCGTGCACTTAAGCTAGCTAGAGAAGGATACTTCATCATGTCTATGAGGACTAAGTTGTTGGAAAATAAAGATTTTGTTGTGACAAAATGTATTTGTGCATATATTTCTTGAAATATGTTTTTCATAGGTGCAAAAGAAAACTATAAGAAGTAAAAGGTATACAAATTATAATATCAATCAATGATATGACAAAGTAACCGGGTTTCTACATTTCTTGATATAATGTTATTATACAATGTCCTTAAGAAATGATTTATTTAATATTATTATATAATGTCTTGAGAAAAGCCTTATTTAAAAGATGTTAAATATGTCATATATTATGTTTGAGAAAAAATGATACTTGCTCTTGCTTGGATGAAGGTATAAAGTAATTGACTCTAGCAAAAAATTACTTTACTAAATCAAGACTATTATTGAAGCAAACTATGGTTCTACCAAGAACTTATAATATATGCTCTTGGCCTGCTCATCATATATGCTTTTAGCCTACTCATTATATATGCTTTTGGCCTGCTCATTACATTCATTCTTGGCCTATTCATTATACTCACTCTCGATCCGCTTCACAACCCGCTTATAAGGTCATTGCCTACCAGTCGAATAAGCCTAATTTGTATCACTAAATGAAACTCACCGTTTCATTTAGGAAACTTTTCTCTTGAGCTACTCGTACGGTCACGATGCCCTAACCCCTATTATGAACAAAAGCTAACTGAAAAGAGAGAGAGACAGAGAAGCAATGCCACTGGTGATTGAGTCCTCAACGGGAGGATTCTTGAGTAGACCAGTGTCAGAACAATCGGATTTGTGATTAAGAGTGAAGATGTGAAGCTGATTTGAAGGGTGATTTATTGTTCTAACGAGAATAAGGCTACATTCTGAGGTTTAAACATTTGAAACCTTAGTTATACTTTTTCTATTTAAGAAGAGCTAATCTATGGAGAAAGTTTTAACATTTATGAGCATCTGAAGCTTTCTTTGGTTAAAGAATCATTCTTTGTGCTCATTTGATTCATCTTTAAATTTGGTTCACTTTCAGTAAGATACAAGGCCATGGTGATATCATGATTAAATAGTTTATTATCCAATTTTATCATCTATTGTATCTTGTATGACCTTACTTATGTGTTAATTACATTAAAAATATATATTGCACATAAATATTGCAAGGAATTTGAAACCTTAATTTGTCATAATTTAGGGATTTCATGATAGGAGCTTTAAGCTACATTATTTCTACTTAAATAGCTCTTTTAGTTTACAATATCCCATAAACCTTCATATTATTTAGGATTTGTATTTGAATAGTGATCTTTTAATCATATTCTGTAATTGTGCTTAAGAATTCCTTAAGAAGGAATTACTTGGATTAGGAAGAACGTGTTGTCCTAATATGGTTTGAGTAAAGGAAACTTGAATTGGTTGGATTAAAGGAGAAAAGGGTGGACATAAGGCTCAAGGGTTAAGTGCCGAAAACTATATTAAATCTGGTGTTTTTCTCTCTTTCTTTTATTTGCTTAAAGCTAACATGCTGATTACTAATATTTATTTATTCCTTAACTTGATGTTAACTTGTTTCCTTGTCCAGAAGTTTGATATATTGGACCGAAACTAGTCTTTGTGTTGTTAGCTTGCTATTCCTTCTTGATTATATATGTGTGAATTGTATGAACACCTAGAATTCTTTTAGAAGAGAAAAATCAAAGCTAAGTCTTAGCTTAATCAATTTAAACCCCCTTTCTTGTTAAGCAATAAAACCCAACAAATTGGTCTTTGTATAGACTTCACTAGTCCCCTAAAGCATGGTTCAATTGTCTTTCATCCTTCTTACTTGACCTTGGCTTCTTTTGCTTTATATATGACCCCTCACTTTTTGTCGTCCGAGAAAGAGACATCAACATTTGGACTCTAATGTATGTACACAATCTCATTATTACAAGGAGTTCCAGTAGTATTTAGATTTGTTTGCCTAATGACTGAAAAAAGTTTTCCCAATAAAGGACATTTTTAATGGATTTGTAGAAATTCATTTGGCACTTAGGTCTCAGCAATGAACTGAGTCAACCTTTTAACTAGGATCATTCTTATGAAAGAACTTTAGGAAAGCACATAAGGAAAATATAAGGAATAAGAGGAAAGCTTGAGCGTTTAAGTGAGAGAAAGGGACAGGAAGGTTCTCTTTATATAGAAGTTAGTCTTCTAGTAGAAATTAAATAGATTATCGGTTACACATTTAGATCATCACGATAAATGTGTCAAAATTATATAAGATTCAAATTAGGTTCATCGAATCAAGACATTTTATAACTTTAATTTGTTAATACTCATAAGGAGTTAACATTACAATAATAAATATTAGATTGTAACCTTCATCTTATTGAATATTCTAGTCATTACACTTTCAAATCGATGAGTAATGTTTCCCCTAGTAAAGAGGTCAATTACATTCTCGTAAATAAAAGCAGCAGAAATACAAAAGGAAAATAATACAACAAGGCACCATATAAATGGATGACCTAACAACAAGAAAACTAAATGGGTCAAACTCATACTCACCAGCTTAGTCCATCGGCTTATACTGCCAGTCTAGTACATAAAAGTCCAACTCATACTCACTCAGCTAGCTCGTTGGCCCGTACTACCAATCTAAAACATTCTCTCGCACCCAATTCGATGACACCCTTGTCAGCTTTAAGTAATTGTTATGAGACCTTTGAATTGCTAGAGATCATCCTTAAACTCCCAAGTTGCTTCACTTTCAAACAATCTCTTCCACTTGATGAAGAATTGTCATCGTAGATGAATTCTCTTCTTTCAGAAGATGCGATCAGCAAAATATTTCCTTTACATCCTTCTCAAAAGAGAATGAGCCCTCTTTGGCTTACTCCATTCTACATCTACCTTATCTCCGTGGAAAGGCTTCAACATGCTTACATGGAAAACCAAATTGATCTTGAGATTAGATAGGAGATCTAGCCAATTGGTCACCTTCCCACTCTTCCCCATGATCTCAAATGGTCCCTCATACTTGTGAACCAGTCCTTTATGAAAGGGATAGTAAGCCATTGATGGGGAAAGAACTTCACCAAGACCTAATCCCCAATATTGTAGTCATCCAACCTTTTCTTATTGTTGGATCATTTCTTCATTCATTTGATGGCTTTGTTAAGATATGATTTCGCTACATCTGCATTCTTTTTCTAAGATTTACCCATCTCATGAGCACTAGGACATTGAGCTGATGGTTTTGTCTCCAAAGTTGGAGGGGTCAACGGTTGTTACCTTGTCGCCAACTCGAATGGGCTTTTCTTTGCAAACTTACTCCTTTACAAGTTGTAAGAGAATTAGGCTACATCCATCAAATTTACCTAATCTTTCTGATTCTCACTCATAAAATGCCTTAGGTATAAGGCTATTCACCCTCTTTGTTTGCCCATCCATCTTAGGGTGGAAACTTGTATAGAACTGCAATTCCAAGCCCAACAAGCTAAATAGTTCCTTCCATAGTCGGCCTATAAAGTGTGGATTTCTATCACTTATAATGCTCCATGATAGTCCCCAATACTTCACTACATGCTTAAAGAAGAGCCGAGCTATGACTTCCACTAGACACTCCATTGGAGTCGATATGAAGGTAGTATACTTGGAAAACTAGTCCACCATTACAAGGATTGATCCACACCCATTGACCTTTGGTAGTCTAGTAATAAAATCCATGGAGATGCTATCCCATGGATGACTTGGTATCATTAGGGGCATTAGTAATCCCCCAAGAGCTTTCCATTCTGGCTATCTTGTTGACAAACAAGACAAGTTTTAACAAAAGCTTAATCTCATCATGCATACCAAGCTAAAAATATGAGGCTTTGACAAGAGGCCTCATCCTTCATTGTCCAAGATAGCCTTCCCACTTATTGTCATGACATTCCTTAGTGAACTTTTGTCAGAGGTTTTCCCTCTTAGTCATGTACAAGCATTTACCCTTTGTGTATGAGGCTTTGACAAGAGGCCTTGTCCTTCATTGTCCAAGATAGCCTTCCCACTTATTGTCATGACATTCCTTAGTGAACTTTCGTCGAAGGTTTTCCCTTTTAGTCATGTACAAGCATTTACCTTTTGTGTAGAACAATGTGTCTTCCATCCATAATTACTTCATCTTTCCTACTTTCACGAGTTGCTACAATTGTTTGGCCACAAAATTATGGACCATTCCTTCTCATATGAGTTGTAGCGTGTCTCCTACAAATACACTTATGGTAGCTAACTCGACTTTCTAACTGAGAGCATTAGCAACCACATTGTCTCTCCTTGGCTTTTATTCACACAATGGTAGTCAAACTCAACAAAAAAGTCCTACCACCTAGCTTGCTTTAGAGATAGTTTCTTCTGAGTCAGAAAATAACTCATGGCCACATTATTCATTTGGATCAAGAACCGCAAGCCAAGTAGTGACATTACATTTTTCAAAAAATGAACTATGGCCATCATCTCTTTCTCTTGGCCTGTATACTTATGCTTTATCTCATTCAACTTCTAACTCTCAAAAGCAATAGGATGTCCCTCATGCATGAGTACACCGCCAATAGCAAAATTGAAAGCATATGAATGTACCTCAAATGATTTAAAGAAGTCCAATAATGCCAACACTAGTTCCTTGGTCACAGCAGCCTTCAAGTCTTCAAAGGCTTTTAGACATGCCTTTGTCCAATCCCAAGTCTTGGACTTCTTCAAAAATTCCATTAAAGGTGTAGCTTTTGCTGAGATCCCTACAATGAATCATCTATAATAATTGATTAGACCCAGGAAGGATCTCAATTTTGTTACCTTTAAGGGAGCTTCCTAACCTTGAATCACTTTCACCTAGGCCTTGTTCATCTACTAAGTTCCTTTGGTGATAACATGTTTGAAAAACTTCACTTCTTCTTATGCAAATGAATATTTTTCTTTCTTCAAGTATAACTTGTTCTCTTGCTGTACCTTGAATAGTACCTTCAAGTGCTAAACATGTTCTTCCAGCAAATTGTTGTTCACCTCTATGTCATCCAAGTACACCACCATGAACTTGTCCAAGTAGGGATAGGACAAGTTATTCATCAACATACAAAATGTCACTAGAGCATTGGTTAGGCCAAAAGGCATGACTAACCATTCATAAGAGCCATATCTCATCACATAAGTTGTCTTCGGCTCATCATCAATAGCAATTCAAATTTAGTGGTATCCTAATCTCATATCCATCTTGGTAAAGTAACGGGCATTGCCTAACCTATCAAACAAATCTACTATTAATGAAATAAGGTATTTGTTTTTTACGATTACCTTATTTAATGCTCAATAATCAATGCATAGCCGCATTGATCCATCCTTCTTCGCTTGAAAAAGTACTAGAGCATCATACAAGGCTTTCAAAGGTCGGATGTACCATGCATTAAGAAGTGTCTTCAACTATTTCTTGAGTTTTCCAATTCAAGTAGAGACATTCTGTAAAGAGCCTTTCTTGGAGGCTTCATCCTTGGCTCCAACTCAATCACATGATCAACTTAAAGGGCCTAGAAGTTAGTTGTTTCAGCATCTCTAAAGGCACCGCATCCTCATTCTCTTCAAGGAGATCACTAATAACTTGAGGAAGATTGTCTTCCTTTGAAATCTCCTTCTCTTCCTTCAATTTGGCAAGATAAGTCTTCTTGCCTTTTTGGATGTCTTTCTTCAACTGCATTGCAGAGACTCTTTTTTGTTGGATCCATTGCTTTAGTAAAGACCATACATGTCATCTCACTTGCGAATATACATAGACAACTATGTGTGGGGTAAGGAAAAGCATTAGTTTCATGAAGGAAATCTAACCCGAGGATTGGCTTGTATTCATCTATAGCCATCACTATTAGATCCACCTTCCCCTTCCATTTGCCAACATGTAGGTCCATTCCTTAGGCGATTCTAGCCACTAGCCATTAAGTGTTGTTCACCATTCTCAGTGAATTGATATCCTTTTTCACCAAGAGACCCAATTTCTTGGCTTTTCTGAGTGTAATAAAATTGTGAGTTGCATCCGAATCCACCATTGCTTTGGCATTCTTGTTGTTAACTACACACTCCACGTACATCGGAGATCTTGTAGTAGATCTCATAGCCTTTCCTTCCATCAAATTGAATATCTGAAAGGCTACCATATATCCCTCTTCAGTTGGGGTTTCCTCTAGAACCACATCTTGCTCCATAGCATTTAATAATCCCTTCTTCAAACAATCTTTTATACAATGAAGGCATTTGCAAATAAAGCAAGAGAGATTACCTTTCTTTTTGTCACCACCATGACTAGAAGATGGCTTATTACCTTCATTCCAATTGAATGTGGCTCCATTCTGATTGAATGAGGGTCGACTCCCTACATTTCTTCCCAAATTATCACTTCAGGTAAGTGGTCTAGATGAAACTTTAGCTCGTCTCTGATCTAGCAAGGATTTCACAATAAAGATAACTTGATTCAACTTGCTCACATCTCATTTCTCTATCTCATCCTTTGCCCACTTCTAAAGACCATTCATCAAGAAAAACAAGAGAGTCTTCTCCGAGTGTGTCTTTTAGATATAGTGTTACCTTAATGAAAGCTTGCATATACGCTCGTAAGGTCATGGTGTGCTTCAAATCTCGCAATGTTTCATGACCCTATTGGTCCACATTCTTAATTGCTTTTTCAACACCTTCTTGAATGCCTTATAGGTGTCAATCAATTCCTCCCCATTTTTCGCTTCTTGGTACTTCCTATGCCACCACACATTAGCACTATAAGTGAGACAATAAGAAGTAGTTTGCACATTTACTTGATCATTTGTAATATTATTAATCTCAAAATATTGCCTTGTATGCTACAGGAAGTCTTCAACTTCTGCTGCATCTCATTTCCCACCATAGCTTTTCAGCTTAGGGATATCTCCATGAGCGACAACAGCAAAAGCAACCTTTGTTTGGAGTTGTTCTACAACTCATTTCAGCTCCTAAACTTGCTTAGCATATCCTTTTAGCTCCACTACTTGTTCTCCATGCGAGAAACGTAACCTTCTAGCAAACTAAATCTTTCCTTCATAGACACCATTGTTTCAACTTGTGTTCTCTTTTGTTTTGCCCCCTAGGGCTGGTGTTGGGATTCTCCTATACCTTTGGACACCATTTCAAGAATTCAACCTACCACAAGAGTCAAGCTCTAATACCACTTGTAATGGACTTGTAGAAATCCGTTTGGCACTCAAGTCTCAACAATGAACTGAGTTAAGTTTCTAACCAAGATCACTCTTACAAGAGAACTTCGAGAGAGCACAGAAGGAAAATATAAGGAATGAGATGAAAGCTTAAGTGTTTGAGTGAGAAGAAAAGGACTGGAAGGTTCCTTTTTTTATAGAAGTTAGCCTTCTTGTAGGAATTAAATGGATTATCAGTTACACATTTAGAGCATCGCAATAAATGTGTGAACATTATATAAGATTCAAATTAGGTTCATCGAATTAGGACATTTTATAACTCTAAACTATCAATACTCATAAAGAGTTAATGTTACAATAATAAATATTGAATTGTAACCATCATCTTTATTCAGTGAAATTCTGAACATATCAAATAAATGATATAATAATAAGTAAGATATCGTCCCATAAAGATTGGTGATTATTAGGCCAATTAATTACTAACGGTGAATAACTCCTAAAATTTATCTAGCAAACCAAATTGATAAAAAATAAACTAACTAACTAACTAACTAACTAAATTTAATAAAAATAAAAACACGAAACATGTTAAAGTGTCCAATTTCGTGATAACTATGAGGTATTAATGTAGATTATATATACTTGCAAGAGGGATAATATCTATCTAATGGTAAAATCTTCTAATTTATTCATGATCCTATATATAGGTATAATGAACCTATTTAGTTTATTAATTCACTCTATATGTAAATTGAAACAAACCAAATGCATTAGGATCTATGAACATTCCCAGTTTACACCGAAAGCCACACAAATAAAATGGTATATGTCTACTCATACATAATTTATGGTTACATATTACAAGAAGCAATTGCATATCATCTCATGTCAGTTTCAAATATGCAAATTAGATAATCTAAGTGGTAGCTAATTAGTTAAAAGTATTAAACATAGTAATATGCAATTTCACATGAACAAAATATCTTGCAAAACATGACAATCATAAGATTCATACCATCATAATTAGGTTACATCATAACTCTAACAAAAGTTGTAAGGTTTTATGGCTATCTAAGAAAGGGGGTTTGAATTGGATACTTAGGTTTTATCTTGTATTTTACCATTCCTTCTCTATTTATGCAAGGTTGTTAATTAACACAGTAATATCGGAGCATATAAACAAGAAATAAAATAGGATAAGCAGGCTCAAAGAATTACACAGTGGTTCGGCACTTTTCACCTACTTCCACCGTCTTCTCCTTTAACTTAAACCAAGTTGAAGTCTACTTTACTTCAAGTTAGGTGAAATGTTCTCCTACACTTCACAACTCCTTAACAAGGAGTTATTTGATTCTCGATTACAAAGCTTAGGTTAATCAAACCTTAGTACATCAAACTAATCCTCAAATATATAATATGAGTGACGAATTAGGCTTATCAAAGAGCTAATTGAACATATATAAAATCAATTCAAGATCTAATCATGAAATCCCCAATTTTCACAAAGCTAGGGTTTTGGATTTACAAAGATCTTTATGTGCAAATAATGTTTTGAAGTAATCTAGCACATATAAAGATCAATCTAGTAGTAGATATTCACAAGATAATAGATTGAAAGGAATATCACCGAAGATTCTTTCTTTCTTCAAGGATTGAAGAACATGGCAGTATGAAAAAATGATTCAAAGCTTCAATCTCTTTTAATGGAATCAGCAGTATATCATTTAGCAATCTCTAAACATTCACCCGAAGCTTCTTATATAGCAGATTATCAAATCTTGAGCACTTTACGGTTTTGGTTCAAACTTGTTTGATATTCTACCATTGTGACTTGATAAAAGCAACATGATACAGTTGTAGAGATGATGATTATCACAGCAGAGAACTGTTCTGACACATCCATCACTTCGTTCTTCTTCCCATTAGAGAGTCGGCAGTCGAGAGAGAAAGAGGAGGACAGCTTTGATCAGATATGTGACTTAGGGCTTTGTTTTGTTTGACATAAGAGCTTAGTCTCTTATCAAAGTGAAATGGCCGCGTTTCACTTAAGTGAAATGTGCTTAGGCTAAGCTTTATGGGCCTAAACTTCATGGGCTTGCTTCATACGGGTCCAATAGTTAATCAGTCTAGCAATGATCCAATAGATAGTCAGTCCAACAATAGTCTAAAAGATAATCAGTCTAATGATGATTAATGAATATTTTCTCTTATATTTGAATTGAGCAAGTAGTATACCTTTATCCTTCAAAAGTACCTATAAACACACAATTACCAAGTATCACTTTCTTTTATTATAAGCACTAATATTTTTACTCATTAAATCTCATAAAGTAATTCATCTTAACTCTATATGTGATGTTTAATAATGGAATGTAGGAAACCGTTTACTTTATAATATCATTAATTAATATTATAATTTACACACCTTTTACTTCCTTTGGTATTCACTATATGCACACAAAATCATATATTCACAAATAAAAGCTTTCTTAAAAAAATATATAAACACATCATTTTCAACAATTTCTCCTTTTTTGATGATGACAAAATTTTTATAGTTAATCCAACCAACCAGCACATGTCATCACTTGAATGAGCAAGATAGTAAGATGTAAATATCATATATCCAGTAATGTATAAACACATAATCGTCTTTACCAAACATCACATGTTCACCAATATTCATCACAGTAAGCATGTTCATGTTCACACATTCATTTCATAGAAGTATCTCATACACATGTATCTTGGGTGTATGGGAGTTTATCCTACATTCTACACTAAAAGTCAAAAATGGAACATACATGTGCTATAACTATGTACTCTTTCCCCCTTTTTGACATTATCAAAAAGATTAAACTAAAAGATAGCAGAGGAATATGGGTAAATATGAAGTACATGAGTAACATGTAGGAATAAAAGGCAGAGATCTGACCTTATATCAAATGTGATTATAGTGCTCCCCCTTAAGATAGGAACTGAATAGAAAATATACATGTAGGGTATAGCAAAAAGATTTTTCACACAGTTTAAGCAATGTCCTCAATCAAACACATACCAAGCTCTCTTTGGAGAGCAGAAAATTTATCATTATCCAAGGGTTTGGTAAAAATATCAACAAGTTACCGGTCAATTTAAACAAACTCAATGAAAGTATCAAATTTTTCAACGTGATCTCGAATGAAGTGATGTCTTATTTCTATATGCTTGGTTTTAGAGTGTTGTATCAGATTTTTAGTTAAATTTATAGCATTAGTATTATCACATTTCAATGGAATCTTAGTGGAGAAGATACCATAGTCTTCTAATTGCAGTTTCATCTATAGAATCTTAGCATAACAACTAGCCCCAGCTATGTATTCTGCCTCAATGGAAGAAAAGGCAACACTATTTTGTTTCTTAGAGTGCCAAGAAACTAGCATGTGTCCTAGAAATTTACATGTACCACTTGTTCTTTTTTTGTCTACTTTACAACCAGCATAATCAGAATCATTAAATCCATGTAGATCAAATATAGTGTCTCTTGAATACTAAATTCCTAATGTAACTGTGCCCTTTAAGTATCGAAAGATTCTTTTGACAGCTTTTAAATGTTGTTCTTTAGGATTAGATTGAATTCTTGCACAAAAATAGACACTAAACATGATGTCTGACCAAGAGGCAGTTAGATATAGTAATGAACCAATCATACCTCTATACATCTTAGAATCAACACTAATTCCAATATTATTATGTGACAAAGATGTAGATGTGCTCATGGGAATGTTTATTGTTTTAAAATCATGCATATTATATTTCTTAAGCAGCTCCTTTGTATATTTGGTTTAACTTATGAAAATTCCTTTAGTTGTTTGTTTAATTTGCAAACCAAGAAAATAGTTTAGTTCACCCATCATGCTCATTTCAAATTCATGTTTCATGGAATTAGCAAATTGTTCACACATAACAGAATTTGTAGAACCAAATACAATATCATCAACATAAATTTGAACAATCAAAATATCTTTTCCTTATGTTTTAACAGACAAGGTATTATCTACTTTGCCTTTTCTAAAGTTTGTACTAACTAGAAAGGCACTCGACTTATCATACCAAGCCCGTGGAGCTTGTTTCAAACCATATAAAGCTTTGGAAAGCTTAAATACATGATCTGGACATGTGAGATCTTCGAATCCAAGTGGTTGTTCAACATACGCTTCTTTTTTTACAACATCATTTAGGAATGCACTTTTAACATCCATTTGAAATAGTGTAAAATTCATATAGCAAGCAAAGGTAAGCAACATTCGAATTGCTTCTAGTCTAGCTATAGGTGCAAATAAATGTCTCATCATAGTCAATTACTTCTTCTTAATTATATCCTTGTGCAACTAGTCTAGCTTTGTTTCTAATGATTGTCCCATTCTCATCTAATTTATTTCGAAACACCCATTTTGTCCCTATTACCGAATGGTCTTGTGGTCTTGGAATCAACTTCCAAACTTTGCTTCTTTCAAACTAATTTAGTTCATCTTGCATAGCAAGAAACCAGCTTTCATTTTCAAGAGCCTCATCTACTCTCTTTGGCTTTACTTGAGACAAGAAGACTTGATGTTCACATGTGTTGTGATATCTAGACCTTGTACTAACTCTATTTATAGGGTTTCCTAGGATATGTTGTTGATCTACTTCATTCCTTACTCTAGGAAAAAAAAATCTCTTGAGTCTAACTCCCCCTCAACAATGGGTGCATTCTTTTCATTCAATTCTTGTTCAGTAGAATTCATATCATAATCATCTTTAAATTGTACATGAATAGATCTTCAACAACTAAAGTTCTCTTATTGAAAACTCTATATGCTTTGCTAGTTTGAAAGTAACCGAGAAATATGGCCTCATCACTCTTAGAGTCGAGCTTTCCAAGTAACTCTTTTCCATGGTTCAATACAAAGCATTTACTTACAAACACATGAAAGTAAGATATATTCAGTTTCTTACCAAACAATAACTTAAATGGAGTCTTTTTCAAGATTGGTCTTAAGAATGCCCTATTTGAAATATAACAAGCCGTGCTTATAGCCTCTCCTTAAAAATGTTTAGGAAGGTTATATTCACACATCATGGTTCTAGCCATCTTTTGAAGTGTCCTATTTTTCCTTTCTACAACACTATTTTGTTGTGGTGTCCTAGTTGTTAAAAATTATGAGAAACATCATTCTTGGAACAAAATTTCTCAAAAAGATGGTTATCAAATTCACCACCATGATCTGTCCTAATCTTAACTATAGTGAGATCTTTTTCATTTTGAACCATTTTAGAGAAATCAACAAATTTCTTGAATGCTTCATCTTTCCTAGCAAGTAAATATACCCAAGTATATCTTGTATAGTCATCTACTATGACTAAGGTAGAATATTTCCCATTCATGGTAGCCATTCTTAAAGGACCAAACAAGTCCATGTTTGGTAAACACCATTAGCTTTGGCTTAAAGCTACTTTAGGTGTGTTTCCCTTTCACATAAGTATCACATAACTTTTTCTTATCAAAGTTAAGCTTGGGTAAACCTCTAACTAAGTCATTCTTAGATAGTTTCTCTAACAATCCTAAACTAGCATGACCAAGTTTCCTATGCCACAACCAAGCATCAACACTGTTATTAATAATCAAGCATGTTTGTTCATTTGTTAATTTGCTAAGATCAAGTACATAAATATTATCTTTTCTTTTTCCAATAATTCTTACATTGTTTTCCTTATTTTCAACAAGATAAAGTTCTTTTCCAAATCTGATTTTGAAATTATTATCACATAATTGACTTATACTCAATAAATTAAATTTTAATTCATCAACATACAACACATTAGATATAAGAAGAGATTTTGTGTTACCTATAGTGTTTATACCCTTAATTTTTCCTTTGGAGTTATCTCCAAAAGATATGGTGCCTCTGGATTTCAACTTAAGTGTTGAGAAGAGCTCCATCATCCTAGTCATATGACGAGAACAACCATTGTCCAAAATCCACAACTCTTTGTGCTTCTACTTGTTTATGTTCATGTTTATATCTTGTAAAAACAAAAATTTGAGTTAGAGATCTTGGTACCCTTTTTTCTTTGGGTTTGTGAGTGTTAGTTGCTACTACACTATTAATCTTCTTAGGTATCCACACCTTCTTGATCTTATATGCTTTTCTAAGTCTAATTGGACATGTATCAAATAAATGACCGATATAGCTACAATGAAAACATTTATAATGCAGCGGAAATGTGCAGTTCTTTTTCTCAAAAAGATTTGTATAAGTTTTTATGTTCTTCAAAGAATTATATCCTATACCAACTTTATCATATACACCTCTTTGTGATATCAACATATTATTTAACAAGCTATTGCCTTTTGCGAACTTGTGTAACAGCATAGTAGTGTCATCCAATTTCATTTGAGTTTCATGTTTCTTTCTTTCTAGCTCAAGTATTCTTAGGTTAAGTGTAGTTATATCCCAGTTCTCACAAACAACTCTTAAGATATCATCATGCTTGTTTTCTAAATCAGAACAAATATCAATCATAGAGCATGTATCAGATTTCATAGAAAGATTTTCATATACATTGGAGCTTTCATGCATATAAGGCATAGAAAATGTTATGATAGGTTTATCAATTTTAGATTTAGCTTTTGCAGATTTATATTTAGCTTTCTTCCTCTTGTATTTTTCTTTCATCCTTGTTGCATATTCAACCAAATCAAAGAAAGCAATCTCAATATCACCACTAAAATTTGTTTCAGGTTTAGAATCACTTACCTCAAGTTCTTCTTCTATTGTTGTATCTACGGCTAAGCAGAGGTAAGCAACTTCTTCTTGTTCTTCCTCATTTGGTGAGGAGCTTTCATCATCCCAGGTAGCAATCATTGCCTTCTTCTTGAGCAAAGATCAATCAACCTTAATATGTCTAGGTTTTCTACACTTATAGCATAAGTTATCCCTAGAATCATGTGTTTCATTTTTTCTAGGTTGTCTTCTATTTCTTCCTAGATCTTTCTTAAGAAATTTTTTAAATCTTCTAGCTATAAAAGCAATCTCATCACTTTCGGACTATACTTCTTCATTCTTTTTTATTTCTACTTTTAAGGCAAGTGACCTTCTATTTTCTTTCTCTCTTACCCTTTTAATTAATTGCATTTCATAAGTCTTTAGTGATCCTAATAGATCATCTAAGGTTAAACTATCAAAATCGTGAGCTTCCTCTATGGCCATTTTCTTTAGATCTCAGCTCTCAACTAAGGATATTAGCATTTTCCTAACCATCTCCTCATTTGTATAAGTCTTTCCTAATAGCTTAAGTTCAGAGACTATTTCAGTAAATCTACCAAACATATCCCTAATAGTTTCATATTCAAGCATAGTAAACAGTTCATAAGCATGAGTAAGCATGATCACTTAAAATGATTTAACCTTTTTAGTACCTTTAAATATAACTTTTAACTTGTCCCATATTTCTTTGCTAGTGAGACAAGATGATACTTTATTGAATTCATGAGCCTTCAACCCACTATAAATCATGTTCATAGCCTTAGCATTTATTCCAATGATTTTAGCTTCATTTTTACTCCATTGATCAGTTTCAGGTAAAGTAATACCATTTCTGATTATTTGCCAAGCTTTAGGGTCTTGATCGACAATGAAGACTTGCATAAGTTGCTTCCAATGTCTATAATTTATTCCATCAAACAAAAGTGGTTTATCATACACTATAACAGCTACTCTTTTCTCTACAGCCATTTAAGTGGATCTACTATAGGATGTTAAGCCTTTAAAACAGAGAACCTGGCTCTAATACCAATTGTAAGGTTTTATGGCTATCCAAGAAGGAGGAGTTGGATTGGATACTTAGGTTTTATCTTGTATTTTACCATTCTTTCTCTATTTATGCAAGGTTGTTAATTAACACAATAATATCAGAGCATATAATCAAGAAATAAAACAAGATAAGCAGGCTCAAAGAATTATACGGTGGTTCGGCACTTTTCACTTACTTCCACCCTCTTTTCCTTCAACTTAAACCAAGTTGAAGTATACTTTACTTCAAGCAAGGAGAAATCCTCTTCTACACTTCATAACTCCTCAACAAGGAGTTATTTGATTCTCGGTTAAGAAACTTAGGTTAATCAAACCTTAGTACATCAAACTAATCCTCAAATATATAATATGAGTGAGGAATTAAGCTTATCAAAGAGCTAATTGAACATATATAAAATCAATTCAAGCTCTAATCATGAAATTCCCAATTTTCACAAAGCTAGGGTTTTAGATTTACAAAGATCTTTATGTGCAAATAATGTTTTGAAGTAATCTAGCACATATTGAGATCAATCTAGCAGTAGATATTCACAAGATAATAGATTTGAAGGAATATCACCAAAGATTCTTTCTTTCTCCAAGGATTGAAGAACACAGCATTATGAATAAATGATTTGAAGTTTCAATCTCTTTTAATGGAATTAGTAGGATATCATTTAGCAACCTCTAAACATTCACCTGAAGCTCCTTATATAGCATATTATCAAATCTTAAGCACTTTAGGGTTTCAGTTCAAACTTGTTTGATATTCTACTGTTGAGACTTGATAGAAGCGACATGATACAGTTGCAAAGATGACAATTATTGCAGTAGAGAACCATTCTGACACATCCATCACTTCGTTCTTCTTCCCGTTAGAGAGTCGGCAGTCGAGAGAGAAGGAAGAGGATGCCTTCAATCAGATATACGACTTAGGGCTTTGTTCTATTCGACATAAGAGATTAGTCTCTTATCAAAGAGAAATGGCCGCATTTCACTTAAGTGAAATGTGCTCAGGTTGAGCTCTATAGGCCTGAACTTCACAGGCCTGCTTCATATAGGTCCAATAGTTAATCAATCTAGCAATGATCCAATAGATAGTTGGTCCAACAATAGTCCAATAGATAATCGGTCCAATAATGATTAATGAATATTTTCTCTTATATTTGAATTGAGCAAGTAGTATACCTTTATGCTTCAAAAGTACCTATAAACACACAATTACTAAGTATCACTTTCTTTTATTATAAGCACTAATATTTTTACTCATTAAATCTCATAAAATAATTCATCTTAACTCTATATGTGATGTTTGATAATGGAATGTAGGAAACCAGATACTTTATAATATCATTAATTAATATTATAATTTACACTCCTTTTACTTTCTTTGGTATTCAATATATGCACACAAAATCATATATTCACAAATAAAAGTTTTCTCAACAAAATATATAAACACATCATTTTCAACAAAAGTAAACTAAAACATAATGAAATACTAAGGAAGAACAATAATAGGAATTAAAGAAGGCATCTTGAATCCAAGAACAAGAAGTCTTGGCCTCTCTTCAAGAAAACCTTGAATTCTTGGCCTTTTTGTTAAGTTGTACTAAATTTCCTCATCTCCCTTCTTTTGCCTTCTCTCTTCTTTTAAATAAGGTTTAGGGTTTAGACCTATTTTATATCCCAATAGAAGTAAGTTTTGGATATTTAAGACAATTGGGTTTTGAACTTTTACTTAGGCTTTGAACTCCTAACATGAGTAGGTTTTCTAATTATTTAGAAACCCCAACAACAATGAAAAATCTAATAACAATCATCCAAAGCCCAAGCCTATTTTAACTCTCTTGATCTTGATATGACCCTATTTTGTCATATAATAAGCATTAAGTTCTCCATGTTCATCATTTTTCTCCATGCTTTCTTATGCTACATAAACAACATAAATTTAAGTAAATAAAGAAGAATTCAAATATTTTCTCACAAGCATTATATTATTTATTGTTTAAATTAAAAAAATAACTCTATAAAAATAAACTTATCAATCTTATTGAATATTAGAATCATTATACTTTCAAATCGATAAGTAATGTTTCCTCTATTAAAGAGCTTAATTATATTCTCATAAATAAAAGCAGTGGAAATACAAAAAGAAAATAATACAACGGGGCACCACCTAAGTGGATGACTTAATAACAAGGAAACTAGGTAGGTCAAACTCATACTTGCCAACTCAATCCATTGGCCTATACTGCCACTCCAATACATAGAAGTCTGGCTCGTACTCGGTTGGCCAGCCCATCAACTCATACTGCCAATCTAAAGCACCTTGGTCCTTTACATTTCTTCTTAAGAGTGCAAGTGTTGCAAAATGATGAAAGGTTGCTCTTAACACAATGTTAATATGCTTATGATATTCTAAGTTGAGCAGAAATGCTTTCATTGCTAACCCATCAGCACTCCTATGCCGACTAAGTCACAGCCTATACCTAAGGGTGCCTACCCTTATCAACAACCATCCCTTTTTCATAGTATTCTAGGAGCTTTGCAATATACCATCTTGACTCGGCCAAACTTAGCCTTTGCTATCAATAAGCTATGTCAAAAAAATGTCCTCTCCTATGATGCAGGATTTCCATGATCTCAAATGAATCATTTGGTACTTACATAAAACCATCAATTGTGGGTTAAGGATTCACAAACACAGCACAACCTATTTATATAGCTACACCAACTCAAATTTTGCAGGATGTACAAAGACCAAACAATCAACTATGGGCTTCCACTTGTATATGGGCACCAACTGCTAGAATCTTAATACTAATTTCTTTTTTCAAACAATTGGATGGTGGTACAAATACCTAGTAATCTTGCCATGTTCTAGAAGAAAAGTGAATCTAAAGAGCATCAAGGGCTTAGCACACAACTGGGGCATGAATATCTATAGCATAAACACCACAGAAGACTCAATAGTGTCATTGTTCACTTAGGTTACATATTTATAGCAAAATATCGGCCTTACTTTAGTCATTACACAGTTTAACTTATGAAAGTCATGCCCTTGACTGTTGTTGGAGTGAAAGACAAATGATTTCTTGAAAGCAACCTTTGTTTCTTTGTTGTGCTTTACATTATCTGCTACGTAGGATGAATTACTTTTAGTTTCCATTATTCCCTACATCTAACTTGGACTAATGGCTTCCATCATTAGTCCAAGTCAAACTTCGCTCCTACTGAGATTCAAAGCCACAGGAAGTTATGAACTACCCGTTGTCAGAACATGTGGCCCAAAACTAGGCCTATTCATGTCACAACAGAGTCCAAGCCAATCCAACATTACTTTTTTCGGTAGGTAGTTAAATCTTAGACTTTTATCATATACAGGAAGTTGCATTATTGGGTCAAGTGAAAATTGGATGCCTCCAAGCGAACCACAACCAACACAAAAACACTATGGCTTTCATGTTGTATTAACTACTAGCTGAAATTGTCATTGTTGATGAATACGGTTACAGAATCTAATAAGGAATCTACTAAAATATATGTAAAACTCTAAGAAAACTGTATGGGGGCAGCCAACAATCATCCTTCCCTTGTTGCTGTTCCCTAATGAGCTGTTAAATTGGACGGATCAATTCCCAGGGATTTGAAATAATCATGCTCTGCATTTGCCAACCTACCTTGGAACATTGTCCACTCCTTTCTACACCTCTCCCTTACCTGGCACCAATAAAATATCCACATGTCAGCAATTTCATAGACATATATCACAGAGGTGTATCAGCCAGTGTGTTCGAGTGCATGTGCGCGTGTATTATTAAAATTAATGACAAATAAGCCTCACATACCCCTTGCCATGGTGCCTTTCCGTTTTGAGATTCTCCCTGGAAGAGGAAAAATAAAATGAAACAAAATTTAGTTCCTTGCAACAGAATACTTAATTTCTTCAGAAGATAATGAGAAGATGTAGATTGCAAATGATGCCGCTTTTACCTGGTTCCCAAGCGATGGAACGCCTTGATGAACAATCCACTGTGAATCTACAACTCCAATCTTCTCATGCGCAGGCTGTTCAATGAAAAAAGTTGCATTGCAGTAGTCCGATAAGTAATTGTTAGAGAAGAAAACAGAAGTACTGAGGCAGATCACTCACGTATACACATTTTCTAAGGGCAAAGTCAAGACCCCACCCGTGAACCAAGTCATTCTGCAAATCCCAAAACAATGCAACTTTAATACGGTCCAACACGCCAGAAAAACGATTTCGGACTACCATGGTCTAAAATAAGCAAATGCAGAATACGGGTACGTACCTGAATCATATGCCACACGCAGCGCCATGCATCTCGTGAAAAGACTGGAGCCATAATTTCAACAAACCTATATTTAATGAGGGAAAAAAACGGGTTTTTCTTAAGTTCCACCATTAAGAAGAGCAGACTTTAAGGAAATAGCACATTAAAACAGAAAATACTAGAACTATTCATACGCTGCACAGGGAGGCAGATGTGGGTCAGTGCACCATCCCCGTTTCTCCTCTGTTACTCTGGCAGAAATTAATTCACGGAAAAAAAAAAAAAGAATATAAGGGGTATTTCTTGCAGAGACTATTTTGTGATTAGTAATTGATCTAAGGTAACAAAACTTCTGATAAATGGGTACATCATTCTTACTTGTGAACTTCACGATCACCTCTTCTCTTTGTCATCTGCCAAGTTAGTCCTTTGTTGGGTTCCAAACCAGGCTGTGAAATCTCCAAGCCATGCTTCCTCACTAGTTTTATGTATCTGAAATTGAATGAAAAAGGGCACAAAATTATAAAGTGGACTGGAACATTCTTAACATGAAACAATTTATTTTATACCCACTACTCACTCTTCTGCATTGAAATGTTCTACTCCCAGGTCTTCATCCCAGATAAATATGTAGTCGTATGGAGCCACTATGTCTGGATGCAGAAATCTTTTGACATACCACCTTAAAGAAAATTTAGAGGCCAAAATTATAAGCATAATTTGTACAAATCACCAATAAACTACGTACAGGCTCAATAACAGAAGCAGAATGATTAACTTTTAAATGAATAACATATGTTATTACAGTAGTCACTAACCATTTAGTCTGCTTCTGAACACTCACATGAATAGCTTTCTTTGACCATTCAAACTCATCCCACTCGGTAGTTCGGCCATCATAATGAAATAGAAGGATGGTAAAGTTCTCTGAAAACTGTGAAAACTAATATATTCAGCCTTTCAAACAGGCAAAAAGCAACGGGAAAAAAAAAAAAAAAGAAACAAAATGCCCGTAGTTGCCTCCTTTTTTTCTTGGTGGGAAGGAGGCCGGGGGGGGGGGGGGGGGGGGTGTTCAGTCTGGTTTGATGGAGGGAGAGGGAGAGACCTTTTTCACTGCTGCGGCAATATTGTGCCTCAGATTATAGCCTACAGTGAAGGTCACAAGGTACTGCGGCTTTCTAGTCAAGTCCTGCAAATACCAACTTGATTAATCACCCATGATTTCAGTTTGCTCCAAAAGATAATAGAATGGTAAAAATGATACAGGAATTTAAATAAATCACCATCTATCAATTTTGAGACATATATGCATGTGTGTATGTGCATAAATTTGATTCACTTAGAAAAGTCCAGTTAGTCTTTGACAGTCATATTCGCAGATATCAGTAGCATCACTCTCTTGCATGCCAAACAACTTTTAAACTCTGTATCCCGGGGGGGGGGGGGGGGGGGAATCCATACAACACTATATACAATCAATCTGCACAAAAAGTTTGCTGCTTCAAACTAAAACCAAATTTGTAATCCAAAGTTGCACCCACTTACAAAAGAATAAGAACTTGCAGGCACTCTAAAAATGTTTTAAACTCGTAGTACTTTTAAGTTGTGGAAGAATACAAACCTCACTAGGCTTACCCCACAATCTTCGAGGGTAGAAGTCTGACTCAGCTTCAACAATTCCTGGAGCTAGTCTTTCTGCACCTCTAGGATTTGATGGGACCCAAATCTGCAGCTGAATCATAGGGAAAACAGGACTATTAGTTTAAATAAATAAATATGCAGTACTTCTATTTCCAAAATGATCCTGAATAAAAATGCATGCACTAAATGGTAGAATTATGAACTCACAGATAGCTATAAAATGTTCAACATATAGCTTTTATCCGTGATCCACTGAATATGCCAACAGAGGCACATACAGGACGTGGCCTGACTATAAGTCCAACTATCACCAGGCATAGCATACTCACATACTGTCCCTCATCAATTATACATAAAACAGTGTATCTATGACCATTTCCATGGAGTAACTATTTTAGTTAAATTAGTTTCTCCTTACCTTTTCTTTTACCTGATTTCAAAATCTTGAGCCCATTATTAACCCCAACTAGCCTGCTATCTAAATCCAGAAGTATCTTCTATTGCATTAAAAAAAAAAAAAAAGAGTTTACCAGGGAATTTTTTTTTTTTTTTTTTGGGGGGGGGGGGGGGGGGGGGCGGGGGGGGGGTGGGCCGCGCATGTTAGGCAGGGGCGGGGGCAGGGTGGGGTTGTCTCAAACCCCTGAGCTCTCGGTTGGGAGCCCCCCCAGAACGCTCCACTGAGCGGCAAAATAGTGTTTCCAAAATATTCTGATTGCTCTAACCAAAATAGTGTTTACAAGAAAGGAAAAGAAGTGCTAGAATCTTAAATGCACCTAAAGATCTGGCTCCAAAAAATATCTGCTAACCTTTTAGATATCAAGAGTAAACCATGTAAAACCAGTGAATCCAGAAATTTCAAATAAAGCAAGTATAAGGCTAGTAGAAGAGAAGGTCCACCTGTGATGTATTATTCAAATTCGGTGCTTGATTTGAGCTTCTGTTATGACTAGCTATAGATGATAAAGCATCTTGAACGACTGATTCCTTACGGTTAAGGTATGAGAGGTCAACACTAGGAAGAAAGTTGGATGATAGGTTCAGCTGCAAAATTTATAAAGCAAAAAAAAAAATTCATCATCTAGCTAAATAAAATCTGAAGAATAACAGCCATGTACAGTAAACATAAAATAAAATAAAAAGCGGAAATGAAAGACCATGTACCTTAGTTAATGACAACATTGGAAAGGATACTCCAATCAAGAACCCAAAAACTACTCCCACAAAAGTAGTAACTATAAGCCTCATGGTCTCATTTGGTTTTCTGCTAACAGCGCTGTAGCCCACAATATTAAAATGTCATACAAGAAAGGTCTTTATCATATTTAATAAAATGGTTAAATTTCTAAAAGACTCCTTCTACTGATATATGCCTTCAGAAATACTGGACCTGCGCGAAAGGATGCCCATTTTAATTTACAATCTGCTGAATATAAGTTCACCAAAAAATAATCTGAAATGAGGAATTCTGAAGCTGATCTGCACTGACTACTGAGCTTTAAGTTGCCAATCCTCCTTGCAGGCAATGGAGATCATCACGGAAGAGACCTAATGCCTGGCACAACATTTTATAAACAGGAAGATAAGTTTAAGTATAACACTTGCAGATTAACATTTTCTCTGATAGACACAACAGAAGAACAGCTACAGTGAATTTCAACTGAGTATTAATTATGCAGCATTTGGGAACATATATACACACTTTTTAGATGGAAAACTGCTGCCAAATGCAATACTATCTCGAAGATTGGAATCTCATATAAGTGCTCTTATTGCAATTCATAGTTGCTACCAACATAATTTGATCCACAGTTCGCAAAACTCATATAAGAAGCTCTTTGTCTCAGGCGCTCTCTAGAAAAGAACAAACATAAAAACATCTAATTCTTTATTCCTCTTAAGATCTATCCAGCATTCTATTCTTTCTTAATTCTGTAGATTGTAAAACTCCACCAAGATATGACGATAGTAATTCTCAGCCTCACGCAAAAACAGATCAACTTTTAGATGCAGACAACAGTAAACTTTACACTCAAACCCAACAAGTAGACATTCCTCAAACTCAAATGCAGCAAGCACCCATATGTATAAAAGCATGAGCAAGAAACCATGTGATTGTCCCTCATTACCCACTACAAGTAGCTCTGCCAACCAAGATCCCTATGCACCCCTTTTGAAGAAAACCCAGGAACAAACGCAAAACCAAGCGATGCCTTTTAAACCTTCAACAATGTCCCAAAATTACGAAACCGTGTGCCTTTTGACTTGTAACAAAGTCTTAATAAGTAGGAAATCAATTTCCCGAGATTCACGACTTGGAAAAACAACTGTGCTTGCCTACATTGCAAGACAGGAAGCAAAAACCAAGCACAAAGTTAGCTCAACTGTAATAATTAAATACTCCCAGTCATTATACCAAAAAAATTTTCGATAACATGTACGCCATTGACTTCAACAAACACATAAGCATCAATTGTCTCATGGACTAGGACAGCCAATTTAGAAATAGAAACTGAGCCCAAAAGCCCTTTACAATTCGAATTCAAAACAAATAACTTAAATCCTAATACGACTAGGATCAACCTGCCCAAATTGAGAGAACAACATCAAATTAATGATCATCACGTCCATAATAATTTTGAAGAACATGAAGAATGACGAACTCCACCAGATGCCACGACAATAAGAAATGTAAAATACTAAATTTTGAGAAACAAAAAGGAGCAAACTTCAATGAAAGACAAACAGTCATACTCGAATTTGCTTGAGCTGAGTGGTGTTTTTCCTCTCTTTTTTTGTTTTTTTTCGTATTTCATCCCCAGCTCCCAAAACCGGGGAATCGAACTCCAAGATGAATTCACCAGAACACCAAAATGGAGAAGTAAATCACGCAGAAAAACATAGAAGACAAAAAAATATACCTGCAAAGCAACCTCAATAAACGGAACAAGATCCGGCCCCGTAAACCGTCTGGGGGGGGAGAATCACGAGAAAAAACAATTTTGATATTGGCCACTGGGTGATCACCTTCTAATGGTGAAAGGTAAAAGAACCGCGAGAAAAGGTTGTTGAATCAACGAGGAATTCACCAACAAAAAGATTTAAAGACAAAAAGGTAGTCTGTAGCTTCAGCAGAAAGAGATCCTTGCAGCTTTCAAGAGGGGAAGGGAAAAAGACACAGCAAGTTTTCGGAGGTTTTGGTTACTCCCTCGTGCTACGCCAACCGAAGTCTCGGATGGCTTCGGTTCAGGTCTGTGTTGTGTTCTGTGGGTAGCGAAATTCATGGGACTGAAAGCACAACCTATTTAGACCCATAATAAATAGACTTCTTCTTCGTTTTTGTTATCCAACAACATTCATTTTGTTACCAAAATATGCCTTGTTGTTTAATCTGCATTTATGGGTTGGTTTATGATATTGGGGCCTGAAACGCTCTGCCAAATATTTATTTTTTTCTAAAAACGCTCGCAGAACAAATAGTAATTCTGTAAATTTTGGGCAAAAAAGGTAAAACGCCCAAAAGAAAAGAACTAGAAAATGGCTGGTGAAGTTGACCCACGGGCCACCCCATGCTTGGTATGCACTCCTTTTTCAAATGTGGTTTCATTTTCGGGCAGTTTTGGAGCTCTTTTTGTTGGCTTCTATCAGTGGACGGACATGACCACTGGACCTCTTTCTTTCCAATAAGTTTCCATCTTCTTCATTGTTTTTCTGGTTAACAGTCTTGAATTCTTGTTGCTTTTGAAGATAGAAAGGTAAAAATGTTGGGAAGACCATGGGAAATCGTCCTCAAACAAGGTGGACCAGAAGGCATTAACGACTGAAATGAAGACCATGACCAAATCGTCCAAGTGGGCAATGATGTACGGTGTGGTGGATCTTGCTTGACCAGTTTTGTTTACATCCAATAGCCAGGCCAGTTGGAAGATGCCACTTTCGTCTTCTTCACAATCATAGATGTTTCTTTATTGTGTTTAAGCTTTGAAGAACAAGAAAGTCTTCGTTTTTCTAAATACTTGCGGAGAATGTATTTGGGACTCTCTGTAGAATCTAAAGATAATCCCTTTCTTCAATTATGACCCAAGTAATTGGAATCGGAATATGATATCAATCCAGCACACTTGAATGTAGGGAAGCTGTCCCTCGTTCGTGCCGGCAAGTCCGCGCATGGGATTGAAGGAGTCGTAGGAAACCAGCATGGGGCACCATTGGCGAACTTTGACCTTGCCACACAGCGCGCAGAGTCCTGGCCACGTTAGGTTCGGACCTAAGACGCCGCCCCCGGTCTACATTGCCCTCTTTGCTGCTTCCTTACGGAGGCTATCATTTCGTGGAGACTTAAAACGTCTCCCTCTATTTTCTTCAAATGACAAAGACACAAATGTGGATTTTTTTTTTATTCACCGAATTACACACCGAGTTCGTGGTTTCTTGCTGAATTATGGCGCGCGCCTACCCATATAAGTTGAAAAGGTCATTGAGCCTGTCACCTAAGTTTGATGGATGAATTAATTATATTACTTGCTTTAAGAGGAGGAAAGAAAATAGAGATTATGTTTATCAATTGAAGTGCTACAATGTATGGTATCTGACTCATATTGTTAAGGCATAGGTTTGTAGAGTTATTTATAAAATAATGAACACTATAAATATTTTAATTGACTTTTAATTGAATAATTGACATTTTAAGATGGCATTAGAGTTTAAACTTCTTTCTTATTACTTTTATTGGTAAGACTAATAATTTAATAATTATTCATCATAGTAAGCCGTGTATGATAGCTATCTCACATTGTTAAATATGGGTATGTGAAGTTATTTATAAAATAATGAATATTACTATCTTTCTTAAAGAACTTTTTAAGAAAAAGTAAAAAAACTTAGATGGTTTGATGGAAAATATGCTTTAAATTCATACATGAATTTCGTGACAAGATTTTCTTGGTGGTTTTACCAAAAAGGAGATGACCAACAATCAATTTCGACCTTTATTTTCTCATAAATAACAATTTCAAGTTGGTAGTGAAAGTGAGAACAAATTTGGCCGTGGCGTCCGCTGTAGGCTGCCCGCGTGAATGCCGCACTCAACTTTGCTTTACAAACCCTAGCTTTGCTCTTTCCAACCAGTCATAATTCAACAGCTTTTTTGAATAATTCCCCTGCTAGATCACTTCCATCTACTTAGTCTAATTTAACGCAGAGTTTGAATCTTCTACCATGAGCGTCTGAAGTATTCAAATAAGCAAACCACCTAAACGGGTAGAGCATCTCATTATCTCTTTGATCGTCAAAGTATACGTTTCATGTGAAATTCTGAGCTCTGGAATCTCTCTCAATTGATGATATTGTTGGCGGATCCAAGGGGTTCCAAGCTTCCCGTTGACGCATTTTGGAGTTAGACTAGTACGCACCAACGTGGTGGTGTTGTGTGCACAACCTATTATCCCAAACTGGGTCCATGACAGTGACAGATCTGCAAGAACTTTCATGCAGCGACTCCTTCAAAATGTTATCATATCAAGCCACGATCGCAACTTCATCCTTCTCGTTCAACTGTTTGCCGCAAGAAAAGTCCTATTAGGAGAAGCTTTTTAAAACAAAACCGAACAGTTTGGAGGGATAAGCGTGTTTCAAACCCACTGACCAAACCAATCCCCACAATTCGTTGAACTATATCATGCATTTTAGGCCAGCTGTAAGCGACCCCTGACCTGAAAGGTTACTTGTTATTGGTCATCTTCCAAAAGCATAATCACATGACAAGTTTAAACACGGAAGTAAGATAAAGAAAAAGAGAGAAAGGAAAAGAACATAGAAATATAAGTTTCTTTGTTTCCTTAAGATAAACCAGGTTTGAGCTTTACAGATGTGGACAATTCCCCCGTGTTACTGTTGATGTGTACGCTGTTAATACACAATCTGTTCCATCCGTTTTGTGATTAAGTAAATAACATCACTACTACAAGGATTTCCTCGGTAGTTTTTCTTTTTCTTTTTTAATACACAAACCTATGCACGCATTTAATGGAAATTAAGAAAATAAATTAAGAAATCCCAGATAATATTCTCAATTGAGCCAAATGCTCTTGTGGGGCAGTTAAATTTTTTCCCAAGCAATTAAAGGGTCAAAGAATACAAAGGTTTAAAGGCAAATATACACTTGACATCAAGGACCTTGTAGGTTGTTGATGCAAGTGTACATTGTGCGTCCTCAAATGGGGTACTATTGAAGAAAATTTAGGCAACGGCTAAGCAAGAAAGGGCTCTAGATATTCCATGTACCTTTTTCATATTTAAAGCCAGTAAATGCTCTTATCGAATTCCCTAACATGCATTTCCTTCATTATAAACTATAAAAGTTGGTTCATCGCCTTTCAAAGCTTTGCTAATTTGGTGTAATGTTCACAACATTTTCCAGTTAATTACTAATATGATTGAGTTAAAAGGCTTCTTTATATAGACCTGTAATTTCACAACATTTGCGTTGCTGGAGCTCCAATGCAAATACTGGTGGAATAATATCTTCATTGTAAGACTTGCTCTTTAAGTATGCCCACTAACAAGCAAGATTTGGGGTCAAGCAACCTTATTATAACGTTAACGTATTAAATTCATAATAAAAGAGAACCATAGGAGTACATCTCGGGTGGAGAAAGTGCAACTTATTGACATATTGTGATGCAAATTCGGTGGCAGGTTTGAGTGAGTTCAGATTAAACGTAATATGTAAAAATCGTATTTTTAGTGTTTTTGGAGTTTTTTGTGAGAAAGTATGTGAGTAAATGGATAAGAGGAAGGAAAAAAAAAAGAAATAAGAAAAAATTGAACAGAAGGTAATTGCCAAGTAACTACTTCAAGATGTAAAGACAATGCTACTAGTCAAGAAGGTGCTCTACTACTAATGCAAAAATTAAATTAATGATACAAAAGTTGAATCATACAGCTTAGGGTTTTCTATTTTATAGGAAAAAAACAAGTCTATTTACAACTAAAATAATGTTTCCTTTAAATAGGCCTAAAATTAAGAAAGTCCAAACAAATCATGATTCTGACCAATAAAGGAATCTTAGACAAATTAGGAATCTAACAAGTATAGAAATCCTAAACAAATCAAGAACTTAGACATTAAGGACAAACAAACACAAGAAAATAATCTCAAACAATAAAAAAAAACTTTCAAAAATTAAGGACTCAATGACTATTTAGGAAACCTCTAACATTAATAAAGAAAACCATAGAAATTCTAGGGAATATTTGTGAGATGCTCTTAAGCCTTAGGCTACTTGGACTTATTGGATCTTGGTGTGGACTCTTAATTTCTTAATGTGGGCACTGGTAATACTTAACCTTAAGTGCATCCACATCATATTGATAGTTAGCTACTAACTTTTTTATTTTTTATTTTTAACTCATGCATCCTTGAATGTCAAATTCGAGATTAAAGGTCTCTAGCAACACCTATTTCCAACCAATTTAGGCACTTATCAACTTATTTTTCAAGATACCAATGAAAAACATATGTAATTGAATCAAATGATGGTTTGTACACGCCATATCCATTGGGGCGCTTCATTTTATTCATTTTTTATTATTTTATTTGTAAATAAAGTCTGACATGTTAGAACGTGGTGCGTGTTGAAAGCCACCCCAGCAGGACTTCTTCATGATGTTGAGCCGCAATAGGCGGAGAGGTATTTTTGGCTAATGATTTTGAAGTGCAATGGAGTCAATTATTGGAGAGATGACCAAGACGGCACTTCTGGTCATCAGTTGGAAATTTCACTATCATCATGGTGAACCATAGTCATATTTGTTATTATTTTAAAATACAATGTACCTTTCATCTTCAAAGATATTGTTAATCACAAATGTATATCTTATTTCTTGAAAAGAAATTAATTATTAAATTCAGAAAATAAAACAAAGCACTCCTGTTAAGAAAATAATTGAAGATCTCTTAGATTTTCATAAGAATACTCAATTAAAATTTGATTTTTTTTAGTATAAGATTGACTTCTAAAATGTTATTTAAAATTAATAATGAATCATACAAACTAGTTTTAATAAAATTCAAGTTAAAGATGGTTTTTATGTTCATATGTTGATGTTAGAGATAGTCCCGGATACTCCTCATTTTTTTTAATTGACTTTATTTTTTTATATATGAAAAAAAAAGTTACGATCCATAGCATTTTAAAGGGCACTTATTAACTCACGAATTAGTCTTCATATGAATTTGAAAAGGAAAATTAAAATTCAATACTATCCTTCATAGATAATATATTTGTATGTGTCCTTCATAGATAATATATTTGTATGTGTCCTTCATAGATAATATATTTGTATGTATCCTTCATAGATAACATATCTGTATGTATATGCAGCGGTCCTGATTTTCATAAAAAAAAACTTCAAATGGTTTAAGCTCATTACGGGAGCAATTTTGGATTTCAAAAGAGGGAAATCCAACCTCCTTCATCAATTCAAGAACAAGGTTTCATTTAAGGGAAACCTAAACCTCCAAGATAACAAGTCTTTCTATAAAAACTAAACTTTTCCAAAACCAAGGCCCGGTTCCCCTTTTAAAGACCTCCCAACAACTTCCTTTAACCCCCACTTATAACAACAAAATAAAAGCAACAAAATTAACAATAACGGGCTAGTAAGTACTCATAACAACGGCATGGACTACTGCATACCTTCCCCCTTAAAAATAACCTTGTCCTCAAGGTTAAGCTTAAGGAATGCTCCCCATCATTTTTCTTGATATTTCCCACGGTCACAACTTTAGAGTTTCTCTCATTTTCTGCAAAGTTTGCTTCCCTTTAGCCCCTTCTTCAACTGACGTGTTAATAGGATAGAACGTCTTCCCAAATACCCAAAACTCCATTTTAAGTAAGTTGAGGACCTTTGCCAACTAGTAACCTCTGCTATCTGCACACTCTTCCTCATCCGCAATTCCATTGTAACTCCACCATTAATGGTCCCACCATGGCTCGTCAGATGGTTACGTGGGAGCAACACGTAACATTCATTCCCTGTTTGAAAAGACCTTGTCTGCAAGGTCTAAAAATAGGTTGATGTAGCGCGAACCACTTTTTGTCGCATTCTAGCCCTCAACGCTAAGGGTAGTCCACAAAGGTACTCTGTCTTCGTTGACAATAAATTCCAGACTAAAGTGCCAATTATGTGCAACTCAAGGACCCCCTGAAGCACATCATTCCAAGGAGCTCGGTGCAAAATATAACTAGTTACAGCTGTACCAAGGACACCAGTAACCATTCCAATAGGTGGACCCCTAAGCCGGCATAGGCAGTGAATTTCAGTTCTTGTTAATTCCTACATTTCCCCTTTTCTTTGAATGGCATGCAAAAACAACCATCTAAGTAACACATTACAATACCCATAAAACTTATAGCGCCCCCCACCCCCCCATGCCACATTTATAGCCAAGCCACTAGTATAGCAGTAAATATCAAGAACTTCTTTACTGTCTAACATGGTGGATATGAATTGACGAATTCTATCCTAATTAGCATATGTTGTCTTCTAGCCCTCCAATGGGATTGCATAAAAGATCCCATCTCCTAGAACCTTTGTTATTTTAAGTATAATGGCCAACCAAGAAGAGGGGGTTGAATCAATTGTTCAACTTAGTCTAGTAATTCAGTTTCTTCAAACACCATACTAAGTAGCAATATAAACAACAAATATAAACAATAATGGACAACAAGTGCAAACACAAGATTTACTATGGTAGTTCAGTGCTCATACTTATGTCCACCCTCTTTTTTCTTCAATCCAACCAATTGAAGTACACTTTACACATTAATTAAGGGAAAATGTTTTCATAATCCTTCCAATTCCTCCTAAAAAAAATACAAAATTCTATGGTTACAATCAAAGGTTGTCTTAATCTTGTTAGAAAAACAAATCCCCAAAAAATATATAATTTGTAAAGGACATTGTTAATCAAAAATCTTATCCAAGATATAGAGTACTAATCCAATCAAGTCTTAACAATAGTAATAGGATAAAGATTTTTTGATTTAATAACAATAGAAAAACCAATTGATAATGAAGAACAATTTGTAAATATAACTTAACTAAGAAAAGTTAAAAAAAAATATCACCTAAATGCTTTACCAAGATCTACTTATTTAAAGAAATCCAAATGACAATCCAACCGTTCATAATGAAGAAAACCTAATTCCAAACCTACTAGCAAAATATTAGCTCAATCAGACCACAAATCAACCCTAATCAAGTGTTTGATCAACTATTGCACAAGGGTTTTTAATTCTTACGAAATTTTTCTCTTTTTCTTTTCTCTCTCTTTTCTTTTGACCACCACACCCACACCCAATTTCTCTTTTTTTTTTTTTCCTTTTAAACCCTTAAGACAACATTACCTTAATAGAATCCAATAATAAATCTTGAATATGGGCTAGATCAACCTAACAATTCTCCCCCTCTAGACCAAATGAGAGAGATTTCCATATGTTAATTTCTTAAGCAAAATCCAAGTCAGCTACATGTTAACAAAACTCAAATTTGTTTACCAAAGTGCCTTTGTCATCATATTAGAACCATTATCATTAGTATGTACTTTCTCAAGCTCAACTTCTTTAGTTTCCATGATATCTTGTATCTATTAATACCTTACATTAATGTGCTTGATCTTAGATGAAAAGTAGAATTCTTAGCAAAACATATAGCACTTTGGCTATCATAGAATAACACATACTTTTCTTGCATAAAACCAAATTTTTTTGTGAATTTTTTCATCCAAAGCAACTCTTTACATGCTTTTGTTGTCGATAAAAAAGAAAAACGATACATTTTTGTAATCTTGATTGCCATGTTATAGCTCTCCCTGAAAATTTAATCAAATAGCCTAAATTAGATCATTTAATATCAATATCTCTTGCCATGTTAGAATCTGTATATCCAACAAGAATAGGCTTTTCACTTCCAAATAAAAGTTTCAAACTAGAAGTGTTTTGAAAATACCTTAGAATCCACTTCACTACATTCTAATGTTCTCTTCTAGGATTGGAAGTGAATATACTAACTACTCCAACTACATGAGCTATATCTAGTCTTGTATAAATCATTGCATACATTAGAAATCCAACAATAGAAGCATAAGAAACTTTTTTCATATCTTTTACCTCTTCTTCATTTGCAAAACATTGTTTCTTACTAAGCTTAAAGTGTATAACAAGAAGGTGTGTTCACCACTTTAGCTTTATCTTTTGAAGCACTTTCTTGATGTACTTTTCTTGAGACAACTACAATTTCTTGGCTTTTTTATTACGACTAACTCTCATACTAAGAATTTGTTTCAATAGGCCTAAGTCTTTCATGAAAATGACTTACTTATCTCCTACTTCAACTTTTCAATTCTTGCAATATTCTTACTAACTATAAACATGTCATTTATATAAAGTAGTATAATGATAAAATTATGATCTGAGAACTTTTGCACAAACACACAATGATTAAAATTTATCTTCTTATAGGCTTGTTCCACCATAAAAGACTTAAATTTTTGAACCATTATCTCAATGCTTGTTTTAAGCCATACAAACTTTTCTTTAGCTTATAAACATAGTTCTCTTTACCTTTTTAATTAAAACCCTCTGGTTATTCTATATAAATTTCTTCATTTAAGTCACCATAAAGGAAAGCAGTTTTTAGGTCCATTTGCTCAATTTCAAGTTCAAAACTAGCAACCAATCCCAAAACCACTCAAATTGAGAACATTTTCACAATAGGTTAGAATATATCATCATACTTGCTTGGGTCACAACATAATCCAATGGGTCCAAGAAGGCTAAGGTTGAAGAAACAGCCCAAGAATATTCCGTACCATCTCTACAAGGCTTTAATATGGGGGGTTTTCTAAGTAGTTGTTAAGTCCTTAATTTCTTAGGTTTACTTTATTGTTTAAAAATATTTTCTTTTGTTCAGGTTTTCCATAATTGTCTAGGTTCTTGATTTATCTGGGTTTCCATACTTGTTAGATTTCTAATTTGTTTAGGATTCCTTATTTGTCAAAATCTAAATTTATTAAGACTTCCTTAATTTTAGGGATTCTTGATTTATCAATATCCTTCTAAAATTAGGTTTTAAGGATTCTTGATTTACCAAGATCTTTCTAGAATTAGGTTTAGTTGCTTATTTAAAGGGAGCATTGTTTCAGTTATAAGCAGGCTTGTTTTCTAGAGAATAGAAACCCCAAAGTTGGGTGATCAACTTTTGCATCTTTTATCCAATTCTTGCCAAGGATTAGTGGTGGTCCTTGACTGGTGGCGTTGCCTTTACGTCTTGGAGTTTATTGGCATCTATCTTTTATTTTTGTTATTCTTATTTTCATTTTTCCTCCTTTCTTCCCTACCAAACACTCACTTTTCCCACAAAAAAATCCAAAACACCAAAAAAATGATTTTTACATATTTTCTTTACCTGAGCTCGCTCAAGCCCACCATAACATTCGCATCAAGTGGTAATCAAAGCCTAGGTTATTCTTTTGAGTGAGCTCTTCTCAAGATGTTCAATCCAAGCGGCAATTCTTCATCTGATCATAGTGGTGATTCTTCCCCAATTCCACCATGGGAAGCTGCAAATAGAATGTTATCAATTGAGCTAGGCAAGGTAAAAGAGCAATTATTTGATGTCTTCCAACTGAAAGGGCAACTGTTTGACGTCCTCCAAATGTTGCAAAACTTCCGCCCTAGCACCCAAGGCAACAAAGATGAATCTCATGTAGATTCTAGTAGTGATGAAAGCGAGAGGAGGAGGAGGCTAGATGATGATCAAAGCTTACATATTGAAGTTCCAGAATTCAAAGGTACTCTTAACCCTAATGATTTTGTTGACTGGCTATGTCATATTGAAGGGGTGTTTGAATTCAAAGGGTATGATGATCAGAAAAGGTATAAAGTTGTTGTTCTTCATCTTAAAGAATATGCTTCTTTATGGTGGGAGAACGTTAAGAAACAACGAGATCAAGATGGGAAGGAAAAGGTCTATTCATGGGAGAAACTAAAGAAGTTGCTCAAAAGGCGCTTCTTGTCCAATGATTACAAGCAAGATCTTTATTGAAAAACACATGTGCTCAGGCAAGATGAGAGGAGTGTGGAAGAGTACATAAGGGAATTTGAGACCCTCATGATGAGATGTAAGGTACCAGAGCCTAAAGAGACCATTATAGCCCGGTTTCTAAGGGGCTTAAAGCCTGAGATTTCTAACACTGTTGAATTGCAGTCCTATTGCTCTTTTGATGATGTTTGCAAACTAGCTATTAAAGTGGAGAGGCAAAGAAAGACCCTCAAGAGTTCTGGATCTAAGCCTTTCAGCAGGGAGGGTTCTAGGTCTTACATCAAAGGGACCACTTTTTACAGGGATCCCTTATCCTGCAACAAGCCTGAGCCTGCCAACAAGGAAAAGGTTAAAGAAAAGGTTGGGGAAGCATTAAAGGCAACACCGAATTTTATAAAGCAAGATCCAAGGGAGAGAAAGTCCTTCAAGTGCCAAGGATTTGGCCATGTGTAGGCTAATTGTCCAAACATGAGGGTGATGACCATGAGAGACATTGAAGAGATTGAAGAAGGCTACTCTAAAGAGGAGTATGGTGATTATGAGCCCGTGATTGATTTAGAGGAAGAGAATGAGATCATTAAGCAAGCTAATTTTGGCAGTATGCTTATTCTTCACAGAGCCTTACATGCCCCTGTTAGCCCTCCAGATGAGCAATGGGAGAACATCTTTCAAACTCGGTGCATAATTAATGGAAAGGAATGTTATGTTATTGTTGATAGTGGGACTTGTGCCAACATAGCTTCTACAATTCTTGTGGAGAAGTTAAAATTGTTTACCTCAGATCACCCTCATCCATACAACCTCCAATGGCTGAGCCAAGGGAGTCATCTTCAAGTTTCAAGGAAAGTCCTACTTACTTTTTCCATTAGAAAGCATTATGTAGATCAAACTACTTGTGATGTTATACCTATGGATGCTTGCCATTTGTTGTTAGGGAGGCCATGGTAGTATGATAAGGGTGCTAAGCATGATGGTAAACAAAATACCTATTCCTTCACAATTGGGGAAAAGCTTATAACCTTAGCTCCACTTAATCCCTCCCAAATACAATAAACGCATGGGGTAGAAGATAGAAAAAAAAAAAGCTTATTCCTTAGTGAAACCGAAGTAGAGAAAGCCATCCAAAAACATAAACCTATCCTTGTATTACATGTTGCTGAAGGGAAAGAGAGTGAGGGGGTGAGTGAACCACATCCACTTGTTCAACCACTATTATCAAGTTTGTTGATGTATTTCCCAATGACCTTCCACCTAGTTTACCACCAATTAAAGGGATAGAACACCATATAGAAATACTTCCAAGAGCACCTTTACCCAATAAAGCAGCCTACAAATGCAATCCTGAGGAGGCTAAGGAGTTACAAAGGTAGGTAGATGAGTTGGTGGCCCGAGGATTTATATAGGAAAGTATGAGCCCATGTTCAGTTCCAGCCCTATTGGTGCCAAAGAAAGATGGATCATTTCAAACGTGTGTGGGATAGTAGAGCAATCAACAACATCACCATCAAATACAAGTATCTCATTCCAAGGCTTAATGATATGCTAGATGAATTACATGGAGCCACCATCTTCTCTAAGGTGGATTTAAGGAATGGTTATCATCAAATCCGAATGAGAGAAGGAGATGAATGGAAGATAGCCTTCAAAACCAAAGGGGGCTTGTATGAATGGATGGTCATGTCATTCGGTCTTTCTAATGCCCCAAGTACCTTTATGCGTTTGATGAATGAGGTACTACGCCCCTTTCTTGGTAAATTTGTTGTGGTTTATTTTGATAATATCCTTATTTATAGTAGATGTGAGGGAGATCACTTAGATCATTTGCGGCAAGTATTTGATGCATTGAGGAGGCAAAAGCTTTATGCCAAGTTACAGAAGTGTAAATTCTTTTCCTCTAATGTTGTGTTTCTTGGATATGTGGTTTTTAGGGATGGTATTATGGTTGATTAGTCCAAGGTTGATGCTATTAAATCTTGGCCTTAGCCTAGTTCCATTACTGAGGTAAGGAGTTTTCATGGCTTAGCTTCATTTTACCGTCAGTTTGTATTTAACTTCAACATAATTATGGCTCCCATTACTGAATGTATAAAGAAGAATGTTCTTGAATGGAGTAAGGAAGCTGATGAAGCTTTAAGGGTGATCAAACAAAAGTTATGTGAAGCTCCAGTTCTTGCTTTACCAGACTTTGATAAGGTTTTTGAAGTGGAGTGTGATGCTAGAGGCATTGGAATAGGTGTTGTCCTTATTCAAGCCAAGAAGCCCTTAGCTTATTTTAGCGAGAAGCTTAATGAATGAAAAAGGAACTACTCCACTTATGATAAGGAGTTTTATGCAATTGTGAGGGCTTTAGATCATTAGAGCCATTACTTAAGGCCTAAGCAATTTGTTTTGCATTCAAATCATCAAGCTTTGAAGTTCTTGAATGGCCAGCATAAACTTAACTCGAGGCATGCAAAATGGGTAGAATTTCTCCAGTCCTTCTCATTTGTTTCACGTTATAAACCAGGTGTAGCTAATGTTGTTGCAAATGCATTATCTAGAAGATACTCCCTGCTTGCTACTCTAGATGCTAGAGTACTTGGTTTTTAACTTATGAAAGAACACTATCTTAAGGATGCAAAAATATCTTTACTCATGGCTGAATGTACAAAGGGTACTAATGAAAATTATATGGTTCATGAGGGCTTTCTTTTCAAAGGGAATCAGTTGTGTGTCCCAAAGGGGTCTTTTCGTGAATTGCTTGTAAAGGAAACACATGGAGGAGGATTGACTGGTCATTTTGGGGTCACCAAGACTTTGGAGATTCTGAAGGAACATTTTTATTAGCTAAAGATGCTGTGAGATGTCCAAGCTATCATCTTAAGATGTGGTACATGTCAGAGAGCAAAGAGTCATTTCAAGCTAAGGCCTTATGTCCCTTTGCCAATGCTAGACCAACCTGGGGAAGATTTAAGCATGGATTTCATTGTAGCACTGCCAAGAACTCAACAAGGCAAGGATTCAATCATGGTGGTAGTCGATCGATTTTCAAAAATGACACATTTCATTGCATGCCATAAGACTGAAGATGCCTCTAATGTTGCTGATTTATTCTTCAAGGAGATTGTGAGATTGCATGGAATCCCAAGGACTATTGTGTCTGATTGGGATACCAAGTTTTTGAGTCGTTTTTGAAGAACTCTATGGGCAAAACTTGGCACCAAGCTCTTATTCAACACTTATCATCATCCTCAAACCGATGGCCAAACTTAGGTGACCAATCGCACGTTGAGAACTTTTTTACACATTATGGTCAACCAAAGTCTGAAGAATTGGGACATGAAGCTTGCCAATGCAAAGTTCGCTTACAATCAAACTCCAAGTTCTACAACTAGGCATTCACCATTTGAGGTAGTGATGGCATCAATCCCATTACTCCTATTGACTGTTCGGTGAAATTCTACATGCAAGTATACATGTCAAACAAGTAATATAATGATAAATACAGATATCGTCCCACGAAGACTGATGTTTACTAAACTAATTAATTACTAATGGTGAATAGATCCTAGAGTTTATCTAGCCAACAAAAATAGTAAAACATGAATTTAATAACTAAATTAATCTAAAATTGATAAACAAAATGTGCTAGGGCTTCTGATTTCACCTAATTGCTCATTACAAATGTTGATCATTTATGCTTGCAAAATTAATTCTATTCATATGATGGCGGAATTTTCTAATTTATTCACTACCCTATGTCTAGGTGTAACGAACCTACTTAATTCATTAACTCACTATATGTCTACATCTGAATTAAATGAACTAAGTGCATTAAGATATGTGAATATTCTAATTTACACCTAAAGCCACACAAATCATATGGTATATTTCTATCCATATTAATCTATGGTTGCATATTACATAAAGCAACTGCATATCATCGTCGTTCGAACTCAAATATGCAAATCAGATCACCTAAGTGGTAGCTAATCACTTAAATGCATTAAGATCAGTAATATACAACTCCACATTCATAAAATATCTCACAAAACACAAATAATCATATCATTCACACATTATAATCAAGTTCCATCATAGCTCTAACACAATAAATTAAAACAACATATTTACATAAACAAGAACAGTGCAGAAACGTGAACAAAACATTCTGGAATTTAAAAACAATTAAGCTGTCACCAAAAATGTCTTCAAATCACAAAAGGATTGCACAAATCTACACATCAAGGGGAGAAGAAGAATCTGTTTGAAAAACGGAAGAAAAAAGAGCCGAGACGCGCCCTCACGCGCTTTCGCATGCGCTGACACGCTCCGGTGACACGCGCCGCCCTCCGGCCACCACGCGCCGCCGCCGCCCGCTGCCGGTCATCACAGAAACTTCAGGGAAGATAGATCGGAATACGTAGATTGCAGATCTGCAAATAGATTAAGCAAATCCGCAACAACAATGTGTAAATCTGACGAAAAAGGTAAAGTCGGCGTTCGCACTTCTTCACTGGAAACCGCCACGAAATCACACACAACTGCCACAGAATCGCAGGAAATTACACAAGGAATGCAGATCTGGTTTCCCCTCGTCGGAAAACACACAAAATATGGCTAGAAAGGGGAAGAGAATGTCTTAATAATATGAAACTCCCTCGCCGGAAAAGAACGTGCGTACGGTTGGCGTTCGCACTTCCGTCCGACGTCACAGAGTCCCGCGCTGTCGCGCGTGGATTCTGATTTTCCGGCGAGGGAGAAGCCACTGATGCTTTGGCCTTCTCTCCTTCTAGCTCTCGGTCCTTCTCTCTCTGTGTCTTCGGTCCTCGGTCTTCTTCTGATCTCCCCCTCCTTTCTCTTGTCCGACAATACTGGATAAAAGCCTCACGCGTTTTCTGCGGTCCCACGCGATAATTCTTTTTTTTTTATTTTTTTATTCACGGTCTTAGTTGTCCACTTCACACCGATAAATGCCTCTCCTTTTGCCCGATAATCAATCCCTTCCTTGGTCCCGCATGTTTTCCACTCACCATTCCTCCTCTTTATTTGACTTTTCTTCTTTTATGTTGTCATTTGCGTTGCCAACCAAGAACCTATAATAACCTCACGGGTCCCAAATGTTTCTTCATTTGTTTGACTTCCTTTTGCCTTGTTCGTGAAGCTCCATCCTTTCTATTCAAGTCCTTTTCTTTCCTCACATGCTTCCACGTTTCCACGTGCATAACTTATTTTCTTTTATATTCTTTTTTTCATGGTTTTCTACTCCTTTTTCTTCTTTTTCTTCTATTTTGGGTTTATTGCATAAAATAAAAAATATATAATTAAATACAAATATAATTTAATAAAAACTATATTAAATATAACTTAAAATAATCAAAATAACTATATATAAAATAGAGTTATCATTGACCTAACCTCTTTGCCTCTTGATACCTAAGTTAATTTGGACGCAAATGAGAAGGCCAAAGCCATGAAAAGGCTTCATGAAAGTGTTCGTTCTCAAATAGAAAAGGCTAATGAAGCATACAAAAGGACGGCCAATAAGCATCAGAAGCCTTCTCAATTTCATTTAGGAGACTTAGTCTGGGTGCATCTACGAAAGGAGCAATTTCCCTCCAAGAGAAAGAACAAGTTAGCCCCTTGAGCTGATGGGCATTTCGAAGTAATTTCCAAAATTAGGGATAATGCATACAAAATTGATTTACCAAGTGAATATGGAGGAGTTTTTGCCACATTCAATGTTGGTGATTTATCCCTTTATTTGGAAGATGCTGATCTTGAGGATTTGAGGGCAAATCCTAATTAACCCAGGGAGATTGATGCGGGAGCAACTACGTCAACCTAAGCTCTTAGCCCAGCCCATATGTTAAGTTTGTCAATTCATACTTGCTTAGGTCACAATATAATCCAATAGGTCCAAGAAGGCCAAGGTTGAAGAAGCAGCCCAAGAATATTCCGTACCATCTCTGTAGGCTTTAATATGGAGGGTTTCCTAAGTAGTTGTTGAGTCCTTAATTTCTTAGGTTTACTTTATTGTTTAAGAATATTTCCTTTTGTTTGATTTTCCATAATTGTCTAGGTTCCTGATTTATTTGGGTTTCCATACTTGTCAAATTTCTAATTTGTTTAGGATTCCTTATTTGTCAAAATCCAGATTTATTAAAACTTTCTTAATTATAGGGATTCTTGATTTATCAGGATCCTTCTAGAATTAGGTTTTAAGGATTCTTGATTTACCAGGATCCTTCTAGAATTAGGTTTAGTTTCTTATTTAAAAGGAGCATTGTTTCAATTGTAAGCAGACTTGTTTTCCAAAGAATAGAAATCCCAAAGTTGTATGATCCACTTTTGCATCCTTTATCCAATTCTTGCTAAGGATTAGTGGTGGTCCTTGACGGGTGGCGTTGCCTTTACGTCTTTGAGTTTATTGGCATCTATCTTTTATTTTTGTTATTTTTATTTTCATTTTTCCTCCATTCCTCCCTACCAAACACTCATTTTTCCCATAAAAAAAACTCAAAACACCAAAAAAATGATTTTTACATATTTTCTTTACTTGAGTTCGCTCAAGCCCACCATAACATTTGCATCAGAAATCTCGAAGAAACACACATCCTGATTAAATGCAAACATTGAAGCTGTTGTGCGAATCATTCAAGAGGTCTACAATCTGTAAAAGATTTCTTTTTATACAAGTAGTAGTGCTCCTTAGAAACTATTATATCTATGCTTATATAAACCCTAAAAATTAGGTATTTTTAATTGTTTGTTTCAATATTGTGCTCTGCTGTGTATTCTCTGATTATTGAAACAAGTTGTCGTGATTAGTACTGAAACCTTAGGTTGTTTTAGAACAAATTGTAATCATAGGATTACTGCATACTTGTAACCGTGAATATCAAAGGTACCCTTTAGTGATTTACTAAAGGAGGTGGAGTAGGGCTTGTAGAGAAGCCTGATTCACTTTAAAACTCTTGTAGTTTGATTTATTTTTTTATTATTGTCTTTTTATTCATTTTATCAAACAAAACAACAAGAAAAATCAAAGACACCTAATTTAACTCCCCTTCTTAGGTGACTTAGGACCTAACAATAAAGTTTCTCACTTTTAAACCTATGATGAAGACCAACAATATAATTTGAATCACAAGTAAAAGATGCAAAAACCATAATCAGTATAAGAGAATTTTTTACGTGGAAAACTCTTCCAATGTGAAGAGATTAATCACAAAGTTCACCCAAATCTTCACTATATAAATCTTTTAGTTTACAATCCATTTAAGCCCTTAACAATAGCAATAGGACAAAGATTTTTTTGATTCAATAACAATAAAATCACCAATTGATAATGAAGAACAAGTTGTAAATATTAATTTAACCAAGAAAAGTTAGAGAAAATAACCCATATTTTCAACTAAGATATACTAATTTAAAGAGCTCGAAATGATGATCCAACCGTTCATAATGAAAAAGACCCAATTTTGAACCTACTTACAAAAAATCAACTCAATCGAACTATAAATTGACCTTAATCAAACGATTGATCAATTGCTACACATGACAAATTTTTGCAAATTTTTGCTCTATTTCTTTTCACTCTCCATTTTCTTTTGATGGCCACGCCCTATAAAAACTTCCTTTTTTTTTTTAAACCTTTAAGGCAATATTACCCTAATAGGATCTAATAATGAATCTCGAATATGAGCTGGACCAACCTAATAAACTCTTGAGCTGATTGGGCCTTGGCTAGATTGCACAAAAAAATGGGGTTGCATTCCATAACCTTCTTCCACTTGGCCCTAGCCTGGCGCAAAGCCTCAAGGCTTTATGTAAGTTTTTTCTCCCAAAAGGCCACAATACTCTTCAAATAGTCATTAGCATCATTTAGAAGGTCCATTTTGTAAGACGAACATCTTTGATACCACTTGCAGCAATCCTTATTTTCATCAAAAAACTTCAAATGGCTTGAGCTTATTATGGAAACAATTTTGGATTTTAAAAGAGGGAAATCCAACTTCCTTCATTAACTCAAGAAGTTTCGTTCAAGGAAAACCTAAACCTTCAAGATAACAACACTTTATGTAAAAATTAAACTCTCCCAAAACTAAGATTCGTTTCCTCTTTTAAAGACCTCCCAACGACTTCCATTAAACCCCACTTATTACAACAGAATTAACAATAATGGACTAGTACGCGACTCATACCAACGCCATTATAACAGTTGAGCCAATGGACTGTTACAGTATAACTAACATATTTTCTTATAAAGTGTTTTTTTTTAAAAAAAATTAAGCATTTTTTATAATTATTTTAATTAAAAAACAAAAAACCAATCCAGTTTGATCCAACAATATCCAATGTGCATTCCCCACTTGGCGGCAATCGATGTGAGGCTGCACCATTGGTACTTTTAAGCCTAAGAAGACCTATGAAACAATAAAGCCCAGCTGTAAACATCGGCCTGACTTTGCGTTTGTATTTATTGGCCTAGGCTAGTTGCCCTCCCACATCAGGAGTATAGTACAAACTAAACGCTTAATAATAACCAAGCCACCATCCGTCGGAAACGTCTGATATAATTGGAAGATTAGCAGGGCCTGTGCAAAGACGAGACGCACAAAGGAGTTTGCAACTGGCTAACCAAAATCGGCCATTTGACCTTTCAATTGGCCTCTGAAAGGGAAGAATTGTATTTTCAATTGGTACTTCTTTTTCTCTTGTTCTCCATATTTTCATCTTTCGGTTATTTTCTCTTAATACTTCGTGCATTGTGTTTGTTTCATCATTTGGGTGCTGGTTGTACTGTTCATTCGTTTGCTTAATCAAAGCTTGTTTATTTTCTTACTACTTTCAAGTTTGACAGGGGTGTATTTACCCTTGTTTCTGTCTGAAACCGTGATTTTTTTTTTCAACACCACTTTCGATGAAGGTGGTAATGCGACTGAACGACAAACAAGGCCTCGAGTTCAATATATTTGGCTATAACTTGATTTCCAGAGGAAGCAAACACTGTTGGAGTTTTGTTCTTCATGCTTTGATTTTTTTTTTTTTCTGTCAATTCGAAGAGGCAATGAAGACAGTCGAAGGGGGAGGGGGGAGGGGGGGGGGGGGGGGGGGGGGGGGGGGGACAATTTTCAAATCAATGAAGACGGCTAATTCATCTGGCCTGTATGCAGTCATTTTAGTCAACTATTTGGTTCGGATGAAAATCTTATTGCTCTTCTATTGTTTGCATTTTAGGAAAGAAAGTCGGGTAAGTTACTAATTAATCTTAGCTGTGCATTGTATGTTCTTATGCTGGTTTGTCCTTGCTCATTTTCTGCTGCGGCTGACTGTGTCTTGTTAATGTTCTGGCCTATAGTTTCCAGAGCCATCATCTGGACCCCAAACAAGCTATTTTCCCATACAACTCAATTCTGTTGTTAGTTTATCTAAATGTGGAAGTGGTGTACGGATTTCCATACATAGATGTGCCATCTTTTGTTTAATTTAGAACAGCATAAGACTTGTCCCCGTCATGCATAACGACCTAATTAAAAAAAAGGTCATATAAAAAGAGCAAAATTAAACAATAAAAGATAGAAACAATACACTTAGCAAAAATATGAAACGGAAAACAACATAGAGAAACTTATTTCTCTGACTTTTATTTCATAACATCAAAAAATGGCTCGGCCTCAAAAAATTGATCTTCCTTCGGTCATGGTTTTCCCCAATGATATTTCAACGTGTATTGATTTGTTTTGCGGTTGAGTAGGTATACTCCATCATCTTGTGCTTTCCAAATGCAATGATTTCCCCCACACTGTCTCCTGGTTAGTCCATCACTAACGGGGAAGACCGAACTTGTAGATCCATGTCGCAGATCGCAGGTGAACGCCGTGGTGCGTGAAGCATTGTAGTTAAACTCGTACTCTTCCGAGGGCAGAAGGATATGAAGGTCCAGATCAATGTATGGGTTTTGGTTTTTGCAGTTGACATTCAGCACTTTGTTGTCAAGTTTGTTGATGAACTTCACATAGTGCTTTCGCACACGGGGCTCCGTGGAGGAGCTGCTCAGGCCAAAGGCCACGGCAAGGACGAGGGCAAGACAATAAAACTTGGCTGCTATCATGCGCTCCATTTTTCTAAACGTTGAGGGCGAGTATGGTTGAACCTCAGTCCTTGTGCTTGACGTCCGATGAGAGCTCTTGCACATCCCAACGAGGGCTTTCTTCCGACTTTTATACTGGTCTTGTCACAGAATCCTGTGGCTGCCACATTTTCAGGAGCTTAGCGGGTGAACTGGAACAAGTTGGAATGAAAGGACGATCTTCATCCCCTTCGAGCTATTTTCAAGTAAAGTCGAATGACAGGCTAGACTGCAAGCCTGAAGAAATGCTCATTCTAGTGGATTTGGGCTGTGGCTCGCTGAATGTTCGGGATTCCCAAATGAAGGGTAAAGAAATGCAAGGACGACAACGTTTATCATAGGATTTGACTAATTAATGCCAATTGCATGGTTGTTGTGATTTTTGGGAGCTGGATCAGTTAGAGACAAAGACAAACATGGTACCGAAATCTATGGTTCAATTGCCAGCATTTTACAAGTCATCTCGAATTTCGCCCAAACATTTAAAGCTAAAGCAGATTTCATTTCTTTCATATTTTATAACTAGACAATGGTTGCCGATACAAGGTCTGTCCTTTCTTAGAGACCTTTATACATATATAACTGAAGAAAATAGTCCAACAACATCTGTGGACTTATATACCCTGCAGTAAGATCTAAAACCTTTCGGCTATTTACAACTTAAAGCAGACCAAGAAACTATAAGAAACACCCCCAATTGCACACAGAATATGCACAAATCAGAAAAGTGTCAATTCTATGCCACCTGATTCTCTTCAACCGAACACGGGATGCATTCCCTTATTCCAAGAGAGATCCCAGGCATGAACATTTCAAATCTTCACTATACCTCCTGAGTGTGGCCATTAAAATCGGATAAATCTGTAAAAGACGGAAGCCAGAGTTCTACACGGGTTCCGCCAGCTCCAAGGGCGGCATCTGTGGTCCTGGGAGATATGACACGTACTACACAGCCATAACTCTCAAGTATTTCACGAGCAACAGTTAGCCCAGCAACAAAGTTCCATGTCATGTTGTCTTCAACCATATCTTCTGAGAATAGAGCCGCCCCAAATGGTGTGAGGGAATGCATCTGTGTCTGCAGGCCAATGCAACAATAAATCTGGCATCTCATCAACAATTTAGGGGAATACCTAGAATCTAGGAACTACAAAGGTAACGATCTATTGATCGTGATTTCTGTTACTGTTTTTAGCGTAATGCAGTTGCCAAGAATTGGACAAAATATCCAAAACATGCAGGTGCAGAAATTTTTAAAAAAAGAATTCGAGTTAAACTAGTGTGCATGCAAGCAAACACTAACATATATAGGTGGGCCATCATTACCCACAGCCTACAGAAATCTATACTTGCTACAAGATGAACTCCCTCTCCCTCACCAACTGCCAAGTTTCTACCCTCAACCTACGTCAACAAAAGAATAACATCTTTTTCCAGGCTAGAAAGCTACATTGAAGCCAATGAAATAGCCTATTTTATTGCAAAAATAAGCTTTTTATTGAGGCCTACAGTTGTATTCTCTTGTAAGACAGTCCCTTTTTTGATCTATTTTCATCTTAAAGCTTTATAAGTACATGTGCATGCATGACGTTCAGATTAAACTCCCACATCTAGTTTAGTTATTAGAAACAAGTCGATAGAGTGGAGAATATTTTCACCATATAGTGCATGTCAGGTCCATCATCATCAATAACTACAAGAGTGCCACCAGCAGGCGCTCCAGTAGACAGTATTTCAACCTTCCCTCCCACATGTGTGCGCAAAAGTGCACCCTCAATCAAATTGCTTAGAGCCTGCCGCAGTGCAGGTTCTTCCACTGCAACTTGTATGGGATCTGAGAGTTCACTTAGTTCTACCACACGTTGCTGCTTTTGTGCAAGAGGTATAACAGCCTCGACCAGATCTACTAACACATCAGAGACCTTGCATGGTCTTCCTGACACGAAGAACGAACATAAATAAAAGGAAATTTCAAATTTGAAATCAAATTCAAACTATCTTGCATACAGAAAAATTAAATGGAGTTCAGGTTTAGTCTCTCCAATGGACCACTGCAGTGATGCCCAAAAGAAGAAAAAGGAAGATGCCAGGAAGAGGGGGAAGAAAGAGAAGAAAACCCTGAACTAAAATTATTATACCCAGTAATGGGAGAAGCTGCTGGAGCCTCTCATATTTTTGAGTCCCGAGTTACCTAATTCCATGTTGTAAAGGAGCAAGAGCCAGAGGTGGAAGGGGCATCTCTAGATCCTTGGCCAAAGCATTTAGAGAAAGAGACTTGCTAGAGTTTTGCATCTTATTTCTGGAACCACCCCTTGAAAATTTATCTGGTAACTGAGATCTCACTGACTCATGGGCATGAGTTGAATTATGCACTCTCTTCAAAGATTCTTCATTATAGTGTACAATATTAGCCTAGAAAAAGAAACAGTAACATAACAACATCAGAAACACTGCATAAAAAAGTTAACTCGACCGGCTATAAACAGTATAACTTTTTCACTTTCAGAAGTAGGCACAAAGGGTCATCTGGTAGATAAAAATATGGAACAGAGGGTTATCTTAGTCTCCAACAAACTAGTGAAAAAAATCATTAATCAACAAATGAAAAAGAAAAACATAGAGTTTGCAAGACATAAGATGCAAAAATTTGAGAGAAAAGGCTAAGAAATGAAGTTGGTGCTCGAACCTGTTCAAACAAATTTCATCAAGTGCTGGAGAATAAAATTGAAAATCATAACAAGCTCATCCCAACAGTGGCAAGGCATCAGAAGTAGCATTTGAACATGCAAGTAGATCTGATAGTGACTAAGCTTTTTCCAATTTTGGCATCCCTATAATATTTTTTATATTTTTTTTTATTAATAGGCTTAGAATCTTGGGTTGTAACCCAATAGATGCTTGTTTAGACTTTATAATGACTAGTTACAAACTTCTAAATCAAAATTACTCAAGACAGTTTCCCCTTTCCCTAGGGGATCTCGTTCCAATAAGGTTTTGACATTTCTTAGCCCTTCATCCCATCACCTTTCACAATGTCAGACTCTCTGAGAGGATTACTCGACTATGCAAGGTCCAACTCTCATATTGTGTGGTAGCCAAGAAATCGCAGTAGGAAAAAGAAAAACAAAACAAAAAAACAAAAAAACCAACAACAACCAGAAATTGCCAAATTGATCCATGAGGTTTAGCTTCAGATCAAGTTTATTATTAAGGTAAAATATTAATTTTAAATTCTCAGGGTATTGTCTTGTACCAAACTAGTCCCTTTGTCCATATCTTGATAGTTTTTGTCCACACAGATTATTACATGCTTTGTGTGTTCACGTCATTACCAATATCATCTTGCCACATAAATTCAATGTTTAGTCAGCCTCAAATATGGTGCAAAAGACAAAGAAACAGAGAGAAAGGGGAAAAAAGAAAAAAGGGGAAGAGAGGGAAACACAATCACTCCATACTACCCTGTCATGGGTTAACTCTAGCTTAACCAGCCACAGAAATTGGTCTCTATGGGTGGCCAAATCATCCTAATAATCATTCCTAAATACTACTTTGGGGCATAACCCAAATCATCCCGTATAGGGATGGCTTGGACACCCTCAAGGGCCAATTTTTCGGATTTTTTACCATCCATCCCCACAAAGCAGAATAATGATGGCTAACCTTAAAGGCCAAAGGGCCCATTTGGTCTGACCATCCCCATACCTCTTATGGCTAAGATGGATGCATCATCTCGCTCCCCTATCTTCTTGTCAAGATATTATGCAGATTCAACATCATACCTATGTTTGAGAAGATATTAGCAATGCACAAACATCTCACAATTGCTGTCAACCAAAACAAAGGGGGATGTAGAGACTACCAATGCAATATGCTGTAGAGCCTTTTGATATAAGCTTTATATCTCAATGATCAAGTTAATTACAAAACTAAATTTCATGGATGTATCTCAATGATCATTTTAATGCAAAGCTAAGTTTGGGGTGCTATAGGAGGAAGAGGAAAACCAGCATAGAAAACAAGTTGTTGAGAAATCATCCAAGAATATAGAAGAGACAAGTTTTAGTGAGCTATTGCGAGCTGTGTGTTCAAATGCTTCAACAGAGCCAAATAATTTGACATGTAAGGAAATAGTAGCTAATAACAATGTTTCAAAAAGTGAAGGAAACGATAGTGAATCAGAGGAGATAGACGTGCTAACTAATAATCAAGTGGAGACTCTAGCCCAAAGTCAAGAGATGGAGTATAACGATGTGGAACAAGAGGCCACTACCCCAGCAGATAGGAAGAATCGATTTAAGCTACTACGAAGAAGAAAGCAAACCAATAAAGGGGGAGGCATTCAATGTGTTCTGCCGAGCCAACAAGAAGACAGGTTAGAATCTCTTGGTATAACTCCATATGTTTTTAGCAGGTCACCTGCAATGGATGCTTTAAACCATCCGAGTTCTAATAAATAATATAGTTATATGGAATATTAGAGGGCTTAGCCCTCTAGGGAAGATGGATTTCCTTAAGAGGGAATCCAAGAAAAATAAATTTTCAATATTGGCATTGTTAGAGCCGAAGCATGGGAGAGAAGCTCTTGCAAACACAACTCAAAAGTTGGGTTTTGATTATTATTTACATTGCAACCCTGTGAACACTCATATATGGCTTATGTGGAAGTCAAAGATAGAGGTTTTGTTAGTTTCTAGTACTAATCAATGTATCTCTATAGAAGTGCATTTGGATGGGAAGGTGTTTTTATTTACTATTATTTATGCGAGCACGGATTACAGATGTAGAAGGCAATTATGGCACACGATCTAGCAAATTTATAGATAGCACACATACCATAGATCCTTGGAGGAGACTTTAATTCAATTCTTCATCAAGATGAGAAACGAGGAGGACAGTTGTACTCACGGGTAGCAAGTGCTGAATTCCAGAATTCTATATGCCAACAAGGGCTCCAAGATTGTGGGTATTTGGGTTCTCCTTTCACGTGGTCAAATAATGTTCAAGGGAATAGAAGGATATGGGTGAGATTGGATAAAATATTATGTAATTTGAAAGCTGCAACAATTTTTCCTACTTTGAAAGTGAAGCATTTAACTAGAATTCTCTCTGATCACAACCCTCTATTATTATCATTGAAAACGATAGTTCAAGGAATAAGATCTTTTAAGTTCCAAAGGCAGTGGTTGGAATCTTCATCAATAATGCCAATCATCACACAACAATGCTCAGGGAATTCAATAGAGCCCCCATGGATACGTCTTCATTTGCGATGCATACAAGTTAAGAAAGCATTGATTGAATGGGTGAAGTTAAATAGTGGTAACAGGGAGCAGAGGATAACAAATTTAACAGAGCAAGTGCAAGAATTGGAAACACAATTGCAAGAAAATTGGTCGGCTATGGTTTTTCATGAACTTCAAGAGGCTCAAGAAAGTCTTATTCGCAATTTGATGGAGGAAGAAGGTCAACTTCGGGATAAAGCTCGAGTTCAATGGCTTTAAGAGGGAGACAGATACTCATCATACTTCCATGCTTGCATTCAAGAGAGGAGGCAACAATCGAGATTTAATTTTCCATTACCAGATGGAACCCGAATGGATGATGTCGATACCCTAGGCCCATTGGCAGTGGAGTTTTATAAGGAGTTATTGATGCCCCCTACCTCACTTGCTAATAGAGAATCAATAGATCTCCTCAGCCATGTACCAAGATTGGTCACAGAGGAGCAAAATGAAATGCTTTGTCGTGTTCCTGAATGGGAAGAAATTCAACAAGCTATCAAGAACCTAGACCTCGATAGTGCACCAGGTCCAGATGGTTTTAATGGACACTTCTTCTTAGCAACACAAGGGATAGTAAAGGAAGATTTACAAGCAGCCATAGCAGAGTTCTTTACAGGAGGCCAAATTCCAAAAAGCACTACAGCAACGATGTTGGTATTAATTCCAAAGGTGCAACAACCAAGGAGTTTTTCAAATTTGTGAACAATTAGTTTATGCACATTTCGATACAAAATTTTGGCCAAGATTCTAAATGACAGGCTTGCTAAGGTACTCCCAAGTATTATTTCATTAGAACAATCTGGTTTTGTTAAGGACAGATCCATCCAAGAAAATATAGCATTGGCTCAAGAAATGGTTCATGAAGTAAATAGATCAATGGCAGGAGGCAATGTGATCATTAAACTTGATATGTCAAAGGCTTATGACAGGTTAGAGTGACCGTTTTTATTAAAAGTTTTACAGAGGTTTGGTTTCTCTCCATTATGGATAGACATGATTTATCGTTGTATCTCAAACAATTGGTTTTCTATCCAATTACAAGGAAAAAAATTTGGATTTTTTAAATCCACTAGGGGACTTAGACAAGGGGATCCATTATCTCCAAGTTTATTTATTATTGCTCAAGAAGCATTTAGTCGAAAGCTGAAACACCTAATGCAGAGTGAAGAGATTGGTAGATTTAAAGGTACAAATAACTTTGACTATGTTTCACACTTGCTTTATGCAGATGACATGATTGTCTTTTCGAATGGTCAAAAACGGTCAATATTGAATTTTATGGCTTTGTTGAAAGATTATGAATGTTCAAGTGGACAGATGGTAAATGTCAAGAAATGCAATTTCTTATTGGCAAAAAAAGCTCCTGCTTACAAGAAGTATCACATTAAACAGTGGACAGGTTTTTCACCAACTGATCTACCAATAAAATATTTGGGGGTTCCACTCTTTAAAGGAAGAGCAAAAAGGATATACTTTGAAGAACTATTGGCAAAGATTACTGGGAGAATCAACAATTGGAAAAATAAATTTTTATCTCATGGGCGAAAACTAGTTTTAATCAAAAGTGTTTTGTCCTCAGTCCCTATACATTGTTTGTCAGTCACTAAGGTTCCGAGATCAGTCTTAAAAGAAATTAATAAAGCTATGGCAGAGTTTTTATGGAACAATAAGGAAGTTCATAGAGCACATTGGGTAGGATGGGATAAAGTTTGTAGACCTTTGGATGAAGGGGGTTTAGGAATAAGAGATATGGCTATAGTGATGGACAGTTTACATGTAAAGATGGCATGGAACTTTATTAAAGGTGAATCATTATGGGCACAATTCATGAAGAGAAAATATGGCACAACGGTGGAAGTTATTCACCAACCCAAAAACATTACAGCTTCCTATTGTTGGGCTACTATGAGTGACCATCTTCCATTTGCTTTACAACATAGTAGGTGGGTGGTAAATGATGGTTCGAAGTTTTTCTGGACAGACAAATGGCTAAAGGAGCTTCTATGGTTCCCATCCTGTGAAAATTATCATAAGAGTATTAGAGATGGCATATCATATGCAAGATTTTTAGAGAGGTTTTTGTCTCCATAACAAAAAAAAAAGCTCATCAAATCAATCTCACCAATGAGCCAAATAAGTTAATCTTTGAGCTTACGTCCAATGGGTTGTTTTCTGTTGCATCTGTGTATGAACATCGACGGGTGCATGGCAAAAAGGTGGGTTGGAGCAAATTCATTTGAAATCAGTATTTACCCACTAAGATTGGCTTTTTTATGTGGCAGATGATGAACAATGGGTTTCCCACCGATACAAATGTACAAAGGCGAGATGTTTTGCTAGCGTCTAAATGTGTATGTTGTGTCCATCCTCAATATGAATCAATTGATCATCTCTTTTGCCAAGGAGAATTGGCTAGGAGATTATGACAGCATTTTTGCAATATCTTACAAATATCAATAAGGAGAGACACAATCTCCAATCTTCTTACTAATTGGTTTAAAGAGGCCAACGAATCTTCACAGGCAGGAATAATGATAGCATTAGTGGGTTGCTATATTATGTAGCGAATTTGGTTAGCAAGGAATAATGTCATCTATTCGGAAAAGAGATTTCTATTGCCAATGTTGATAGGAGAAGTGATTCCTGATATTTGTCTTCTCATAGGATCCTTTAAAGGTAGAAAATTTCCATCAGTGAGTGAGTGTACACGGTTACTAGCTTTGCATATTCCTATTTCAGTCCCTTCCATTACAAAAGGATGAATGATTAGTTGGAATTGCCCTGCTATAGATTCTTTAAAGTTGAATACAGATGGATCTTGTATTAGTGGTGCACGTGCAGGAGGGGGAGCAGTGCAAGATTGGAAGGGAAGTGTGCTTATAGTGTATGCAATTAATTTGGGCAATGCAGATAGTGCAAAAGCAGAGGTCCTAGCCTTACTTAAAGGTCTAGAAATATGCCATCAAAAGGAAATTGTGTTGTCAGAGATAGAAGCAGATTCTCAGTTTATGATTCAATGCATAAAAAGAAACCACTCTATTCCTTGGAAATTGGCTTATGAGTTACGCAAATGTTCTAGTTATATTCCTTCCAATGTTCAAATATCTCGTGTTTCACGAGGCAAATTTTTTAGCTAATGGACTGGCTAATTTTGGACATTCATTGACAAGATTGCAAGTTTTTACAACTCTTGACTCTTTACCAAGTCAATGCAAAAAAATTTCATGGGAAGAGCAACTAGGCCTAGAGCATTACAAGCCTCCTTAGACAATTACTTTCACTTTATGTCCAATTTCAATGAGATGATTACTTTATTTTTCATTAATGGCTATGCAGTCATGTTAATTGATTATGTTTTGATTTCCAAAAAGTTTTATACCTTTTCATTGGGTTTATGTAATAAAGGGTTAGGTATTATACCCTGCCCTATGTATTTTTCTAATAGGTTTGACACCTTAGTCTACTTGTGTTATCAATATATATAATAAGGATACCATTTCTATTTCACCAAAAAAAAAATAAGTTTCATGGATAAACTTAGAAATTATTTTCCAAAAAAAATGAGAAGAGAAAAAGTAAATTTAACAGTTTCTTGATTGGACAATCACCACATCGTAACAAAACAAGGGAACCTAAATGAATAGTAGAGAACAAGCCATGATTACAAGACTATGAAAGATATGGATCTATGCATAAGATAGATAGATAGATAAATAGATGTGTGTGTGTGTGTGTGTGTGTGTGTGAGAGAGAGAGAGAGAGAGAGAGAGAGAGAGAGAGAGAACCTTTGTCAGGTAAACTGCATCCTGGAGTTGTTGAAGGGTATCTCTCATATGGTCACCTTGAACCAGCATGTCTTCGACAATGTCACAAGCAATCTGGGCAGATTGTTTATTAAGATGTAAGTTAAAAATAACTAAAACAATAAGATAAAAAACTGAATCCCGGATTATATATGCACCGCACCCATGTACCTCGTTCCTCTTCATCTGAACAGACAGCATCTTACTTAAAGTCCGAAGGCTAGAAAGAGGACCACGAATCTGTTGTGATGTTGTAATGTGAGGACAATCATAACAAGTGTAGTGAACTGACGAAAAACCAGACAGCAAAAATAAACAGCAAGACATCTTACTTGCTCAACCAGATTACTCATCCTGACATTATTTTGCCATGTTGATTGCTGGAGTAACATTGCTTTCTGTGGAAGAAGCGAGCAAATTAGAGCGACATGCAGGCCATCAGAAAAAATCAAAAGCAAAACCCAGATATGCCAGAAACTTACAGGGGGACACCATAGCAATCAGAACAATAAAAACCAAGGGAAATGAAGTAAGGAGAATTATCACCATGGTGACAATAAAGCTACAACTCAAACTCAAGTAAACTCAACTTTAACTCCAGTTGATTGAACAAGATTAAAAACATACCTGTGAAGGTAAAATTGATATCTATAGACGCTAAAGTTTCCTCAAGCAACCATTAAAGCTCTTTAGAACTTGAATTCCTTGCTTATTCAGTTATACTGAGTTTAGACTTCTATCATGAAATTTCTGTAAAATGCGCCAAACTCTAGTATAGTTAGAATTCTCAAATGGCATTATAATGACCAAGCACCTGTTGGTGCCACCGGCACCAAGAGCACAGACAATTTCAACCACGTGTTGCTGAAAAAGTGCAAATTCATTTTTGGTCCTCTGTCATTAAATGACATTTTAATAAGTAATGCAACATTGTCACAAAATACTACCACTCTCTATCACCAAAATATAACAACAGAGAAAATACAGTTATCTACCTGATCCATTACATACGCCATAGCTAAAGACCGAGCTATGTTGATGGCATTTGCTCTTTGCTCAGCACTAAACCTGTAAATTGTCAATGGCTCATCCTTGGTACTCTGAATTTCCCATGATTTCAGACCCGGGGGCAGAGCATATGCTTCTTCTGGGGAAGGGTAGCAGTTAATCAAATTTTGCCCTTCATTCTCTCCGTTCCGAAAAATTTCAGCTGGAAGCTCGGCAACCAAGAATCCCACCACAAACGGGTGTTTTACCATTGGAAAAACCACAGCCCTATTTTCGGGCACAACTTCAACCTGCAATTTAAATTTGAATTCAATTTGATTTAATCAATAACAGCCCCCATTTTAAAAAACAAAACGCAAAAATATTGAAAGTCGTGTGCGACACACCAAAATCAAAAAATTATCGTACTTGTTGATTGGAGAGTGCAGCTTCCGCTGCACGCAAACCCGTCGGAATACTAAAATGTCCAACTACGATAACTGTGTCAGCTACGTCCACTCCTCCAGGATAAACAGTGACACGACGTAGCTCTAGACGGTCCATGACATAACTACCAGCTGGTCTTACGTAGACCTACACAAACCACTTCAATTACTTTTCTTTCTAAAATTAGCTTAATTTAACTAACACTACTTTCCAGAACAAAGCTGCTGATCCATTTCCAAAATTAAATAGTACATACTCTAAATGACCTACGATGACATGCGTGCAGCTGCCGCATTAACTTGTTCACTTGATTAGAAAATAATAGTTAGGATTTCGGGAGACTGTCCAAAGATATTCATCCTTTGATTATTTTAGCTAAAACACTACAAATGCCACATAGAGGTTATGGTAAAACGGTCAGAGTGAGCGACAGACATACCGAGAGCAAAGCACGGGGATCGAGAATTCGACGAAAGAGGCCTAGCTGCTCAACGCAGAGTCGCTGAAAATCGGGGCTTGGGAGGATGAGGCGGCTCTTTTGGTCTTTGTCGATCCGCTGCATGAACTCCACAGGCGAGGTGGAGGCTCTGCGAATGGCGTAGGAGACGGCGGAGGCGGATGATACCATGTCTCCATCAGACTCACCGCCTTCATGCGACGCGTGGCGAAGCGCGTGATCCGGGCGAGGGTTTGCTAGGGGAGAAGGAGGGGAAGAGCGGGCGAAGAGGAGGAAGGAGCATCTTCTGTGAGCGTGTAGTCTGAGTGAGTGAAGGGAGCTGCAAAAATGGAGAGCACAGGTGTGAGAGGGCGGGTTGCAGAGAGGCAGTTGAGGAGTAATTGCAGAGAGGGGCATTGTAGAGGATGGGGATGGGGGAGGAGCTTGGGAGGCAGAAGGCAAAACAAATGAAGGACATTTCCAAACTTCCAACGACGCCGTTCTGCTATTTCTTTATAAGAAGCGCTGCTGCATCCGTTTCTGCTATCGTAAATTAAAAACAAAAATGCATTTGTACCTAAATAACCCATTTTGAGAGGTATTGATAGATAGATAGATAGCTAACAAGGTCCAGATTTTCACCATTTTGAAACCGGTGATTCACCGTTATAAGGCCAAATGCCACATGAGAAGTACCTTTGCATCAGAGGATTTCCATAAATTAAAAATTATTAGGAGTTCATGAGCCTAAATTTTCACTTGTTTTTCGATGTAAGATAATAAAGCTCACATTCTCTTTTATTTAAATTCAGGATATCTTTGATATATGTATGATTTATTGAGTATTCCAAACAAGAGGTTTATCTATTGTTTATACCATACTAAAGATAATAATCACAAGTGTTATTAGCTACACTTATTATCTATTATATCTTAAGAGATAATAGTCAAGTCATAAGTTCAAGTTAAAATTTAGTTATTTCTGTTATTAACTTAACCTTTTAAGATGTAGCCCAAACCAATAAAATTAAAATTCAATTCAAAATTCAACCTTAAATTAAAAAAATCTTAATTTATTTAAATGTAACAACATACTTCTTCTTTTTTAACATGAAACTTGTGACCTCCAACACTCCTTGCACATTTAAAGATCGTTATGATATTATGTGAATAAGATAAGATTATTATTTAACTTAACTTTCATATCATATTAAAAGATTTGAGACTTAACTTAAAAATCAATTTTCTTTATTTAAACTTAACCACGGCTTCTCTTATCTAGTCCGAGTATCGTAGCGTTCATCACGGATCAATTGCTTTGAGGTGTGTAGAAGACAAGCAGAGGAAATAACAAGAAGGGTCGAGCGGCTTTCTTCTCCCTTGTTGTTGATCATTGCAATATTCAGAAGGGAAAGAAGGGCCTGAAACAACGACCCTAATTTTGTAAGTCGCCCGAAGTTCGAATCCATACTTGGAAAACCCTTCCCTCCATGTACGGACCAAGGAAACAGTAAAACCTTGAGACATTTGACCAGGCATTCCCAACGGCTCGCAGCCAAAGTATAATTCTTGGACCCCCCAAACCCTAACGGCCTTCCATTCTGACTTTGACTCCCCACTTTACTCCACGCAATTACTCCCTCCCTCTCTCTCTCTCTCTCTCAGTCTTTATAGCCGTTAATGCCTCTAACTCTGCCTCTTCATTTCTGTCTGTCTGTCTCTCTCTCTCTCTCGCTCTCACTCGCTGTGACAATGGCGAGCCAACCTTTCTCTGTTTCAGACGCGAATACCGGGTCCACCGTCGCCGTGGCACCCTCGGTTTGTTCTTCTTTGAAGCGAAAAAGGCCCCCCAAGATTGAGATCCCTAGTGTCTTACAGGAAATCCAATTGGACAGAGTCACCTCCCGAGACTCCACGCCACAAAATGACGCATTATGCTTCTCTGGAAACGGCGTCGGGGTATTCTCCGTCAAAGGCAAGAAGAAGTACATGGAAGACACCCACAAGTTCCTTCCTTGCTTACACGGCAAATCAAACAAAGTAATTGACCGGGTCTTTATCTTTCGTTCTTCTTGGTTTACTTTTCTTAACCTTTTGGTGTCACATATAGGCTTGTATGATATGTGGATAATTTGCATTTATAAAAGAATGGGGGTTTTTAGACTGAGTTGGCGATCCTCTGTTGTTTATCATGTGAAGGGGTTTTTTGGTGTTTATGACGGACATGGAGGCAAGAAGGCTGCGAAGTTTGTTGCGGAGAATTTGCACACGAACATTCTTGAAATGATGGAGAACTGTAAAGAAGCTACAGCGAAGGAAGAGGCGGTTAAAGCTGGGTATCTAAAAACAGACCAGGAGTTCTTGAAGCAGGTTGTTGCAATTAGTGCCCCCTTATTTACAGAACTATTGGGGTTGTTCTGCTCTAAATTTTTTTCTGACAATGAATTAATTACCTATCAACTTGATATCTCTAACACGTTGATGCAAATGGCGTAAGAACCACCCGTGAGAGCGGGAAAGCTTCTCTTATTTTCGATGCCTTTGAATTTGAAAATTTGCGTCTAGTTGGGAAACTTTGCTTGCAAAACCGTGTAAATTTGATTTTAACGGAACATGATGCAAGTCTTGTTCACTTAGGTTTTTGGGTCCTTCGTGGTCATTAAAGGTTGCTGGGCTAGACTTGAATTTTCGGGAGTCCTATATAGAAGTTTTCTCTTAGTTTAGACTGGTTGGATGGGACACATGTTCTTATGCAGAGGACTTTTTTTTAAAAAAAAAAAATCTTTTTAATTTTCTGAGGAAGTGAACTTTCTTCGATTAAAGTTTCAGGACCCAGTGACACCTAACCTCATTACTGCTCAATTTTCACTGTTTGGTTCTGTTTTTCATTTTCCATTTTCATCTTGGCCTACCGTTCTTTCCATTTTCAGTGTTCTCTCTGCTACCGTTCTTTCTTATTTATTTGGAAAAATGCAGGGTTTAGGCAGTGGTGCGTGCTGTGTTACAGCGTTGATTGAAGAGAAGGAGGTTGTTATAGCAAACTTGGGAGATTGCAGGGCTGTTCTTTGCAGAGGTGGAGTGGCAGAAGCTCTTACAAGAGATCACAGAGTGGAACAGGAGGATGAACGGAAAAGAATAGAGGATAAGGTATTTATTCTAGCCTCGGTTGTGTTCAAGGGTGGAGGGGGAATTGCTGTTAATGGTATCTCATTATTCTGATACAGGGAGGATATGTAGAGATCCATCGAGGAGCATGGAGAGTTCACGGGGTACTTTCTGTTTCTAGGAGCATAGGAGATGCACATCTGAAGGACTGGGTGCTGGCTGAGCCTGATACAAAGGTCTTAAAGCTTACGCCAGAAATGGAATTTCTTGTCTTGGCTTCTGATGGTCTTTGGGAAGAGGTGAGTAGAAAAGTAGGGTAGGTTTATGCAAAAAAAATCCACGCTAGAGCTGGAAGATATGGTAAACTATAGTATTATGGAAGTCTTACCCCTATTCTTTTGTGTCCTGATGTAAATGCTCATCTTTGGTTATCTTTTTACTCTTTGGTTCATCATTGATTAGTTGGTTTTTATGATTTGCCAAGTTAAGTATATTACTTTATCATTAATTAGTTAACATTCTATTTAATGTCATGAATTCTATAATTCATAAGTTTTGTGTCATCCAGCTAAAAAGTCAGGCAAAGTTGTTCAGGATGACATGAGTTCATTGCTGTTTTAATGCAAAATGAATGGCACATGAGCACCATTGATGGCACAAACTAAAACATAGATCCTTTGTGTCAAAACAATGGAAGTTTGTTTGTTTGACATCTTATATGATCTGTTAATGATTTTTCTTTATTTTTTTTATGCACACACTTAACCTATGCACTTGAATGTCCAACATAAGACCTCTTGGTCTTGGCCTGCTAGCTTACCACTGAGTAGGTGGTTAACCTTAATCATTTTTATTGCATAGCACAATGTGACATTCTTCTCTTGTGTTCTCTACAAGGTCTCTTATTTGTCGTATTTTGAGGTCCTACTGCTTGAAATTGACATATTTGATGTCAACCATCTTGCCTAGGTCGGGAACCAGGAAGCTGCTGATACCATCACACAACTATGTCCAGTTGAAAAGAGAACAGGACCCTCAAGTGATGTCCAGAGCGAGAAAGACGATGATTATCGCTGCGTGAATGTGAGTCCTTCATCGAAGTTACGTAGGATTTCACTAGTCAAGCAACCAAAAGGGATGATGGTTCAGTCTTCTAGCTACAAGAAAACAATACACGGATGGAAAGATATCGAAGACGACTTTGCAAGTGAAAACGGAAGTCCTCCGTCAAAGTCACGAAGAATATCATTGGTGAAGCGAGTAAATATAAAAACTGACTATTCAACTAAAGAAAATATTAGCAATAAAAAGAGACCCCCTCATGGTGGAATAGTGGCTGCTTGCAAGGAGCTTGTGAACCTTGCTGTGAGCAGGGGTAGCTTGGATGACATAACTGTAATGATAATTGATCTAACCCGCTTCAAGTGTAACAGCTGAAGTTGGCAGTACAATTGATCTCTCTAAGCTTTGCCATTTGATGATTGTAGTTGCATTACAGTCCTGTTCTAATTCTTGGATCTGGCTATCTATGTTAAACGAATTGCTCATTCTCAGTCATGCCACAATCAAGAACCTCTTCTCAAGAAGAAAACAAAATTGAGAGGAAGGAAATTATGCATAGTTTGCCCTGTGTGCGGAGGTTGATAGAACCCATGGGTGGAGCATATGAGTCATGACAGTGTCATAGTATGACTAGGAATCGAAAGTATTTTTCTCTCCCCTCTCTCCATTGACCAATTGTTGAATTGATTCTAAACCCACGCCGGTGCTACAATGGCCGCCGCTTAAACCTCCATGACTATTGCGGGAGGTCCCACAACACTTTCACGCCAACACGAGATTTTAAGGGTTCAAAGAAATTCTCTCAACTTTAGCTTTGTAATACTCTACAAATAACCTTACACTTAGTTATTAGTATTATTACTTAGGTTATTCTATATCTCCTTAGGGACTATAGAGACTCCTTTTTATAGGCCTTCTAACACCCATAGGTTGGTTCTCTAACTAATGTGGGACACAATTCTTCTCTTCTAATTCTTATGAGATTCTTTCATTTCCCAATCCATGTAGGACATGGACTCCTAAATCATGCAAAATTCCTATGAAAATTTGAGTTGCATCCAATAATTCCTCCCTCGATGAAGAAGTCTGAAACACCTTCACATCTTGAGAAAACTTCATGCGCTTGTCTTCTTTGGTCTTTTTGTGGTTAGATAGAATTTCCATCAACTTCATTGCTATGTTGTCTTCATTTTTCTTCTGAATAGCTTGAGCATTAAGAAAATAAATATTCTTGCCTCTTCTCTTCCTACCTTGAAAAACAACTTTGCCTTGATTGAATATCTTAAGCCAATCACCTCTTCCAGTGTATGAATACCTATGTGTAGCTAACTCTCCCACAACTATAACATTAAAGCCATAAGATGGTACATATCTCACATTCTGCAAACGCTTGACATCACCATTATGAAGCTTGAATTTGACAATGCCAACGCCTTTAATTTTTAATCTTTTCTTTGTTTCCCGCAAAGATGTTGCCAAGATCTCCTCCTTTCTTCAAGATATCAAAACAAGCTTCTTCCCTACATATATGAGCACTTGCAGCAAAATCCAACAACCATTTGTCATTTATTACATGTGACCTCTCATCTTCCAAAGGCAATGGAAGAATCTTAGAATCATTTGCAACATAGATTTGTAAGTTCAAGTCCTCATCTTTTATCTTCTTAAACTTTGCAAGATCTTAGCATTTTTCTGCAATTTTCTCTATGTGAAACTTTCTTTTGCAATAATAGCATTCTTTATCTTCATGAGGATTTCTCTACCTTAACTTAGACCTATCTTTCAAGCTACTTCTACCTTTTGGAGTCCTCCCTTGAAAAGAACTCCCGACAGCCAACATTGATGCCTCACAATCTTCATTTGTTTCTCCCATTAATCTCTCATTATCAATAATAAAGTAGTCACATCATCCATCATCAATGTTGTCTTGCCTAGAAATAAAGATTGAACAAAAGACTTATACAATTTTGGCAAAGACAATAATAAAAGTAGAGCCTTTTCTTCTTCCCTCATTTGTTCTTCACTACTTAATAAATGATATAATTTTGCATCTACCTTTTCAAAATTATTCATGTGATCATCCATCTTCAATGAGTAAAGCTCCATCTTGAGACATAGCTTATTCGTCAAAAATCATGATGCATAAACACTCTCCAATTTCTTCCACAAATCTGTAGGTGTCTCTTCATTCAACAACTTATTGCTTGGAGAAACCATCATTATAATCGTAATTAAAGCCTTACTTTGTTTTTGCTTCCATACTTTATGGTTTTTTTTCTTCCAAAGCTTCATCAAGACCTTGCTTTACTAATAGATCTTTTATATTAACTTTCCACTAATTAAAATCACTTTTTCCATCAAATAAAGGAACACCATACTTAATCTCATTCATGATGGCTAATACTTCTACTTCTACTAGATCACTACTCAACAAAAATAAATTCACAAGTTGTGCTAAGAAACACCCAAAATAGATTTGACTTAATAGAGTGACCAATCAAACTGTTGACCATGTAGAGCACAATCTTCTCTCAACTACTAACGTTGCACAATCTACCTTAACTTGTACCTCACTTTGCCCAAAGTCTCAACCTAGGCTTTGATGTCATTTGTTAGGAATTTTCCAGCATAATTCTCCCATAAGGAATCAAAGCACGTATATGCACACACATTAACACAAAGAGATTTTAAAAGTTTGGACCAACAATGTCTACTCCCTTTTCTTTCCACTAAAAAATTCAACTATTACAACTTCAATTTTTTGATAAAGAAAGATTGGGAAACTCTCTCAACCTTAGCTTTGTAATACTCTATAGATAACCTAACACTTAGTTATTAGTATTACTGCTTAAATTCTTATATATCTCCCTAGGGACTATGGTTCTCTAACCAATGTAGGACACATAGTTCTTCTCTTCTAATTCTTATAGGACAAGGACTCTTTTCTGTTGGGTTTTATGGCTTAACAAAAAGGGGTTGAATTGTTCTTGTACCGAAATATTCTTCTAAAGGAAAATTCTAAATTAATTACTTTAGCAATTTATATAATAAGATGCAATCAAGCAGAAATATTTAATTAAATAGAAAGTAAAAGAATCAACACCCAATTTATCATGGTGATTCGGCATTCTATCTTAGAGTCCTATGTCCACCCTCTTCTCCTTTAATCCAACCGATTGAAGTCACCTTTACTCAACCTGATTAGGAGAATACGTTTTTCCTAATCCAAATAATTCCTTCTTAAAGGAATTATTAAGTTCGAATACAAATATTGATCAAAAGATCATTTACAATAGCAAATCCCCAAATAATATGTTAGTTTATGGGATATTGCTGATCAGAGGAGCTATTCAAACAAATATATCAAGATACAAAGCTCTTATCACGAAATCCCCAAATTGGAGAAATTAGGGTTTCGGATTTTCCTCAAGATTTATGTGTAAAAAATGTTTATAAGTGAAATTAGCACATAAATAATGTTATACAAGCTATGAATGATGATATTATCAAAGATTAAACTTAATAGTCGAATATCACCGAAAGCTTATGAACCACCGAATGATGTATGATCTTGAATCAAAATGGTAAGTAAGCTGAATAGAGTATCTTCACAAAGAGAATGCTTCAAGATAGAGGTCAATCGATCAATCAAAACCTTCACGTGCACATCTCTTTATATAAAAGCATATCTAGGGTTTTCTTTTTGAGTCAAACCTGAACCGTAGCTTTCTTCCCGTTAGGAATAGTAGGCTATCCATCAAATCAGCCTCATTTCAACCTTTTGATTCAAAATCTGACCGTTCTAAGAGCCCATCTCCTCCAAATTCATCTCGTTGAAGCTTCGGCACTTAAGAGAGACGAAGGCAACGTCAGGGTGAGAATGAAGTGGCTAGGGCATGACCCCTCGAAAGATAAGCATCTCTTATGTGCACTTAAGTGAGACGACATCGTAGCCAGCTAGTGTATCAAGGAAGCTTCTGATGTGATCAAGACGACACCGTAATAGGAAGTCTCTAATAAAGATCAATACGACACCGTAATAGGAACGGGATCAGGCAGGCTAACGTGAACTTGGGCCGCACCTATATTCTCACAGTCCAGTAGCAAAAGTCCAGTCACTAATAATATATATTCAGCATGTATATTCGGTCCAATATCAACACGGTCCAATATCAATGCATTTATAATGTAGTGCATATTTTGAACTTAGGCTAATATATTGTTCCTACAATTTCACCAAACCAAGTATCATATTCCTAAAATATATTCAAGTATATTTCATATTTCTTGAAGAAATATTTAAATAATCAATATATTCAAATAATCAACATTTATTTGAATATATGTCACAAATACTTTAAGAATACATTTTATGAGAAAATGTAGGAATTCGACTACTTTATAATATCATTAATTAATATTATAATTTGTACACCTTTTACTTCCTATAGTTTTTCTTTTTGCACATTAAACAAAAAACATAATTTGAGAATTGATATCTAAGAAAATATTTTCAGTCACAATAAAACCCTATTTTCTAACATTTTCTTTGAGAATTTGAGAATTTGAGTTGAGAATTTGAGTTGCATCCAACAACATCAAGGTCTTGGTTGTAATGGTTAATGTGTTCTAATGTTATAGTGCAACATATGAGCAGGAAGCAAGAAGCTCAAAGGTACGGAACATCCATATGAATGATGAAAACCAAGGTTTGTATGAAGGGTTGAGGGGTAAAGGCATGGCACAACACCTAGTACATGGAGGATGTGGGGAGCCAAGCTAGGGTGACCTATGACCAAAGTAGGAGACAAACATGCATGGACAAGCCATGGTGCACACTTGAGTGGAGCACCACTAAAGGGTTGGTGTTAGGAAAACAACTACATTAAAGTATTTTTTTAAAGTTTTGATGCACCTGGAATAAATGTTGTAGCATTTAATGCACTAGCCATTAGACCATAATAGTCATCTTGGAAAGAAAATTAACCATTACGTGAAAAGATAAGGAGTTGGACTATTAAATGGGCATTTTTAGGAAAAAGAAGGGTTAGGTTCAAGTTGGTCTCTCAAGAGATACCTTTTGCCATGAAATAGCTCATCAAAGCCATGTCCAAGGGAAACATAAGAGAAAGGCAAAGCTTGGGTTAATGGGTGGTCAATGAGTGGTCAAGTGGTTAGTGTCAAGCTTAGGTTTGGTTGTAAATCCCCTTTGTAGAGTTCTTCTATAACAAAAGAAGGTTAGGAATCGAGTAAAGTTGTATCTAGGAGGTTGATGCCTCCTTTTTCTTTTTCCTTTTTTCAATGTATGTTTGTCTCCTACTTTGGTCATAGGTCACCCTAGCTTGGCTCTCCACATCCTCCATGTACTAGGTGTTGTGCCATGCCTTTACCCCTCAACCCTTCATACAAACCTTGGTTTTCATCATTCATATGGATGTTCCGTACCTTCTCTTGTAGGTTGTCTCCACGTTCGTGGGGATACAACCTTCTCTTGTATTTCTTTAATGAGAATGATTCTAGTTTAAATTTAAGTCTAAGGACATTTGTATCCCCACGAACGAGGTCGTTTATTTTTGCAAGAAGTTACCCTGAATCATTTTCAAATGGTCTTGATTAAAATGGTGATTATCATTTTCCCCGCATTCTTATTTTTATTTTTATTTAATATTTTTGAATAGTTTTATTACTATTTATATCTTTTAAATTCATAATTCTTTATTTTTATTATTTTCAATAAATATTTTTTTGAAATTGTGTTGTGCTCTATAATATGATGTGGCCACCAACTGATTTTACCAATTTTAGGCAAAAAATGGAGGTATTTGTATTTTTTCACAACAACCTAGACGCTTTTACCCCTACGAATGACATCCTTTGTTTTTGCTAGATATTTCCCTAATTCATCATCAAAGGGTCCTAGTTAAGATGGTGAATATCATTTCTTGTGTATTCTTTTTTTATTTTACTTAATTTTTTTTTATTTATATTTCTATTTATATGTTTTAAATTCATAATTTTTTTAAAATTGTGTTGTGCTTTGTAATATGACATTGCCACCCACTAATTTTGCCCATTTTGAGCAAAAATGGATGTACTTGTATTTTTTTGCAATAGTCTAGACATTTTTGCCCCCATGAATGAGGTCCTCTGTTTTTGTGAGAAATTGCCATAGGTCACTGTTGAAGGGTCCTGATTAAGCTGGTGAAGGTCATTTCTATCATATTCTTATTTATTATTTTATTTATATTAATATATTATATGTTTTAAATTCATTATTATTTTATTTTATTTTTATTAAATATATATTTTTTGTAAATATTCTTTAAAATTTAGTTGTTTTATGTAATTTGACATGGACACCAATTGATTTTGCCAATTTTGAGCAAAAATGGAGGTACTTATATATTTTTGCAATAGCCCAGATGTTTTTGCCCCTACAAATGAGGTTCTTTGTTTGACTAGAAATTGCCCTAATTCACTATAGAATGATATTGATTAAACTAGTGAATGTCATTTCCCACATATTATTATTTTTTACTTTATTTAATATTTTATAATATATTTTTTTAATTCATAATTTTTTATTTTATTTTATTGTCAAAAATTGCCATGAATCATTATCGAAGGGTCCTAATTAAAATGGCGAATATCATTTCTCCTATATTATGAGCTTTCATTTTATTGATATTTTATAATATTTTTATTACTATTTATATGTTTTAAATTCATTTTTTATATTTTTTTACATTTTTATAAAATATTTTTTAAAATTGAGTTGTGGTCTATAATTTGACATGGCTACCAACTGATTTGTCAGTTTAAGTAAAAACGAAGGTATTCATTTTTTTTTTTGCAACAATATAGGCATTTTTGCCCCAAAAAACGAGGTCCTTTATTTTTGTCAGAAATTGCTCTGAATCACTATCAAAGGTTCTTGATTAAGATGGTGAATGTCATTTCCTGCGCATTCTTTTTTTTCTTTATTGATATTTTCTAATATTTTTACTAAGATTTATATGTTTTAAATTCATAATTTTTTATTTTTTTACTTTTTTTAGTAAATATTTTTTAAAATTGAGTTTTTCTTTATAATTTGAAATGACTACCATATGATTTTTCCAATTTTGAGCAAACATAGAGGTGCTCATAGTTTTTTGCAATAGCTTGGATGATTTTGCTCCCACGAATGAGGTCCTTTGTTTTCATCAGAAATTTTCCTAAATCATTGTCAAACGTTCCTGATTAAGATGGTGAATGTCATTTCCTCCGTATTCTTATTTTTTTTATTTTATATCTTCTAATATTTTTATTAATATTTATATGTTGTAAATTCATAAATTTAATTTAATTTTTTAATATTTTCATTAATATGTGTATGCATTAAATTCATTATTTTTTATTTTTTATTTTTATTATTTTTTTAAAAAAATTGAATTGTGCTTTGTAATCTAACATAGCCAGCAACCAATTTTGCTAATTTTGAACAAAAATGGAGATACTTATATTCTTTTGTAACAACCTAGACATTTTTGCTTTCACAAACAAGGTCCTCTGTTTTTGTCAAAAATTGGCCAAAATCATTGTTGAAGGGTTCTTATTAAAATGGTGAATGTCATTTTCCCTTTATTATTAGTTTTTATTTTACTTAATATTTTTCTAATATTTTTATTAATATTTATGAATTTTAAATTCATAATTTTTATTATTTAACCTGTTTTAGTAAATATTTTTAAAATTGTGTTATGCTTTGTAATATGACATGACTATTGATTGATTTTGCCAGTTTTTAATAAAAATGGAGGTACTCATATTTTTTTGCAATTGCTAGGATGTTTTTGCTCCCATGAACAACATCCTCCACTTTCACCAGAAATTGCCTTGAATTTCTAGAACATGTTTATGATTGAGATGGTGTATGTCATTTCCTCCTCCTTATTATTTTCTATTTTTAAAATTTTCTAATATTTATATGTTTTAAATTCATAATTTTATATTATTTTATGTTTTTAATAAATATTTCTTAAAATTAAGTTGTGCTTTATAATTTAATAGGGCCATCAAGTGATTTTGCTGCTTTTGAGCAAATGTAAAGGTACTCATTTTTTTTTGCAATAGCCTAGATGTTTTTTACCCCTATAAATGAGGTCTTTTATTGTATCAAAAAATTACTGTTAAAGGTTTTTGACTAAGATGGTGAATGTCATTTTATGTGTATTCTTACTTTTTATTTTATTTTTAATTTTTATTTTTTTTTTGTCTTAAATTCATAATTTTAATTCTTATATATTTTTAATAAATATTTTTTAAAATTGGGTTTTTGCTCTATAATAAATATAAGAATATACAAGAAATGACATTCACCATCTTAATCTCCTTCAGTAGTGATTTAGGGCAATTCCTAACAAAAAGGGAAGACCTCATTCATGGGAGCAAAAATGTATGAGCAATTGTGAAAAAACACAAGTACCTCCGTTTTTTCTCAAACTAGCAAAATCAATTAGTGGCCATATCATATTATAGAGCATAACTCAATTGTAAAAAATATTTACTAAAGAATATAAAAAAGTAAAAATTATGAATTTAAAACATTTAAGTATTAATAAAAAATAAAAAGTAAGAATATGCAAGAAATGAGATTCATAATCTTAATAAAAAATCTTTGATAGTGATTTAAGGCATTTTTTTGAATAAAATAGAAGACCTCATCCATGGAGGCAAAAACATTGGAGTTGTTACAAAAAAATACGAGCACCTTCGTTCTTGCTTAAAACTAGCAAAATCAATTGGTGACTATGTCAAGTTACAAAGCACAACTCAATTTTAAAAAATATGAACTAAAAGATAACAAAATAAAAAATTATGAATTTAAAACATATAAACATTATAAAATATTAATTAAAAAATAATAATATGAGAGAAATGACATTCACCAATTTAATCAAGATCCTTCGATAATGAACCAAGACAATTTCTAGCAAAAAAAGAGTACCTCATTCATAGGGGAAAAAACATCTGGGTAATTGCAAAAAAATATGAGTACCTCAACCTTTGCATAAAATTAGCAAAATTAGTCAATAGCCATGTCAGATTACAAAGCACAACTCAATATTAAAAAATAATTCCTAAAAAATATTTTTAAAAAATAAAAATTATGAATTTTAGACATAAAAATATTAATAAAAAATATTTAAAAATAAAATAAAAAATAAAAATAAGAATATGTAGGAAATAACATTCACCATTTTAATCAAGAGCCTTCAACAATGATTCGAGGTAATTTCTTAAAAAAATAGACTTTATTTGTAGGGGCAAAAATACAAAAAAACTATGGGTAACTCCATTTTTTCTTAAAATTGGCAAAATTAGTCAATGGCCATGTCACATTGAATCATTTGAGGGTTTCGTGATTAGGGCTTGATTAGCTATTTGTTTTCTTTAGAAAGTCCTTAGCTTAGCAATCTCCCATATACATTTCACATATTAAGGGAATTGCTTAAGTTTGTAAAAAATTTGAGAAACTTTGACTTATTGATGTGTGTTGAGACACACATTGTATTGTAATCCTTAGTGTAAAGATTGTTTAACTCATTAAGAAGGAGTTGAAAAGTGTAGGAGAAAGTTTATCTTAGCTTTGTAGTAAAGTGGACTTCAATCGGTTGTGTTGAGGGAGAAGATAGTGGAAATAGATAAAAAAGGGTTGAACCATTGTGTAAACTAGTGTCTCATCTTTCTTATGTTTAATTATCTTTGAATGCTTTATTTAATTGTAAAAAGTGATTGAGTACAAATTAGAAGTAATTTAAAAAAGAGAAACCTAATTCAGCCCCCCTCTTAGGTTGCTATCTATCACAATTGAAGTCCATTCAATGTACAATCCTTGAGCAAACAACGCTCTTGGAAAATAAACACGATATATATAATACATAAATAAATGTGCGTTGGACAAACATAATAATTCTAACTAATTCAAACACCCAATGCATGCCAACCTGAAAAGTGATCTTTCGTAGAGCTCCATATATCAAATAAAATGCCATAAAACCTGGATTGAGTTGGCCCAAATTTATACCAATAAATTTGGAACACACTTACATAGTGTTCTCGCCCATCAACATGGGCTTACTAGGGCTTTAAAAGCCCAAACTCAATGTAAGCCTTCTCGTTTACTTCCAACATAGGCCCAACTCTCCACATGTAGGGCCCATGTGGAGGCCCAATGAATTTAATGATTAACTTCAATACAAAAATAATCTACCCAATCATGACATGCCATGTGGTAGTCGTAAATGTAGATAGCCGGTGGCGGCTCACAGGAGCAGGCTAGTAATAAGAACTAAAAACCTACAAAGAAGTGGTAGAAAGTCTAGATTCTAAGAAATGGATGGTTGCAATGCAAGAAAAGATGAACTCATTACTGAAGAACAAGACCTAGGAGCTTATTGAACTACCTTAAACTAAAATAGTTGTAAGTTACAAATGGATATTCAAAAAAAAAAAAGGCATATTGGGAAATGAAGAAGGAAGATACGAGGCTCAAGTAGTAGATAAAAACTTCATACAAAAGAAAGGCATAGACTTCATTAAGATTTTTTTACTTGTGGTAAAACATACTTTTATTTGTATATTATTGTATATTATTGTATATTACTTGTATATACTTTTATTTGTATATTATTATGTTAAAGCCTTATTTGACTTGGAATTGCAACAACTTGATGTAAAGACAACCTTTTTAAATAGAGAGTTGGAGAATGAGATCTATATGAAGCAACCAAAAGGTTTTGTAAATTAAGGGAAGAAGAATCATGTATACAAGCTATAAGGATCATTGTATGATCTGAAACAATCTCTAAGATAGTGGTACAAGAGATTTGATGTATTCATAATCAAGAATGGGTATTGTAAAAGCTCATATGATAATTGTGTTTATCAAAGGCAAATGGTTAGTGGTTTTAGCATATATCTATTTATCTATGTAAATGATATGTTTATTGCAGCAAAGAACTCAACAGAAATTAAAAAACTTAAGTCTTTATTGAAGAGAGAATTTAAGATGAAAAACCTTGGAGCTATAAATAAGATATTTGGAATGGAGATCAACCATGATAAATGTAGAGGAATTATGAAGCTCATTCAAAAGAGAGTTGTTGAGAAAATTCTTGAATGATTCAATATAAATGATGCAAAACCTATAAGTACTTTCTTAGCTACACACTTTAAGTTATCTTAGAATTTGTCTCTAAATTTTGAAGAGGAAGAGAAAATTAAGGAGAATATTTCTTATATTCATGTAGTAGGTAGCATTATGTATGCTATGGCGTGCACAAGACTTGATTTTTGCTACACTATAAGTTTAGTGAGTAGATTCATAGGTGCTCCTAGGAGATGTCACTAGTTAGCTTTGAAGTGGATCTTAAGATATTAAAGGGAAAATTTGATTATGGCTTGACATTCAGATGAGATGGAGAGAAGAAAGTTGTTGGTTTTGTCAACTTAAATTATGATGACATCTTTGATTGTAGATTGTCGCTTTTAGGTAATATATTTGTCCTAATAGGTGAAGTAATCAATTGGAAAGCCACATTACAACCCATAGTGACTTTGTGTACCACAAAAGCCAAGTACATGGCCATCATTGAAGGGATCAAGGAAGCTATTTGGTTGCAAGGATTAGTGACAAAGTTAGGAGTAAAGTAAAACAAGAATGAAATCTTTTGTGATGGTTAAAGTGCCATTTGTTAGAATATATCTAATTGGATTTTTTTATTAGAAAAATAATACTAAAATTGTATATAGGAAATTGGGTTAGAATGAACCCAGTTTTCAAGTCAGACTCAATCCAAAGAAGTGTGACTTAGTTCAGAGTGTGCAACCTAGTCCAGAGAGGCGCGACCTAGGTCCAGAAGGCATGACCCGACAAAAGGTGCAACTTGTGATTGCATTTGTGACCCGTAATCCTTTCCTTTGACCCGTTCAATGTTGTGACTTTGCCGCTTCATTTGGCCACTGATTTCAACTCCGATCAAGCTGAAAAATGGCTTGTTGGAAAGCTAACATAGAGGAGAAAAATTTTATGGAGAAAAATTGAAGAACCATTGCTTACAGAGGATTAATTTGAAGAAATTATGGAGTTCTTTAAGTTCTAGACCTAACTACTCAAAAGTAAAATTGAAAGCAAATTATAAGGTTTCTAAAGACAATTTTAAGGGCTTTTGTAAAGAAGAAGATGCTATATCAATCTGTGAAGGACCTATGAAGATTAATTTTAAGATTGAAGAGAATTGATGAAGATTTGAGAAACACCAAGAAACACCAAGAAACTTAACCTAATAACTCAGTTCTTTAGTCCACGAAGCTAACTTAAGTAATGGATGAAATTATGGTGTTTTGAAGCTTGATTTTGAATGTCTTTAAACCAAAATGAAGCAAAAGTTACCACTTAATTCTCTACCTTTTCAACATCTTAAAATCTAGTCACCATCACTCCAGAATGGGAAGAAAATAAGAGATGTCAGAATGACTAGTTTTTGGAGTTAAAAAGGTGTGTTTTTCACATATATTATGTGGAGAGGAACAAAGGGAAATCGTTATTACATTTAATGAGATATTAAGAAACGACAATTCACTTAAGAAGCTGAATATACATCTTGTGAAGCTTAAGTTGAAGTGAAATCTCAAATAAGTTCTTTGATTCCATTACTCATTAAGATTACTTGAGATTTCTACTTGTCTATGTGCTAATTAAATTTTGAATATTGTTATGCACATATACTTACTTGTAAATCCAAAACCTTAACTTTATTATAATTTGAGGGTTTCATGATTAGGGCTTGATTAGCTATTTGTTATCTTTAGAAAGCCCTTAGCTTAGCAATCTTCCATATACATTTCACATATTAAAGGAGTTGCTTAAGTTTGTAAAAAATTTGAGAAACTTTGACTTGTTGATGTATGTTGAGACACACATTGTATTATAATCCTTGGTATAAGGATTGTTTAACTCATTAAGAAGGAGTTGGAAAATGTAGGAGAAAGTTTTTCCTAGCTTTGTAGTAAAGTGGACTTCAATCGGTTGTGTTGAAGGAGAATAGAATAGAAGCATGAGAAAAAGGACTAAACCACCGTATAAACTAGTGTCTCATCTCTCTTGTGTTTAATTATCTTTGAATGCTTTAATTGATTGTAAAAAGTGATTGAATACAAATTAAAAGTGATTTAAAAAAGAGAAACCTAATTCACCCCCCTCTTAAGTTGCTATAGGATCCAACACCATATATTTCACAGAAGATAAGCTATATCATGAAAAGTCTAAGTACATTAATATTAAAAATCACTTCATAAGAGAAGGTGAAGGTGAAAGGTGAAAGGTGAAAGGTGAAAGGTTAAAGGTGAAGGTGTTGAAGATATCAAATTTGTGCAACCTTGCTAACATGCTTACCAAGATGATCCCTACTATCAAGTTCAATAATTGTATGAACTTGATAGGTTTATGTAATGATGAATAAAGATGCTGAAATGGTAAAGTTGAGGAAAGTTATGAAGATACTAATTGTTAATTATTCACCAAGGTGGAGGATTGTTAGACATGGCTTTTAATTGACATGTTTTCTCTCTCTTGGATCTTTCTTGTTATTAAAGAGATGAGGGGGCACTACTATTATTCGACATGTGTGGTCTAGGAGAGAAAATCCACATCTTTAAACTTTCGCACTCCTTAATTCTCTCTCCATTATCATGGTGATTAGAAGGGTGTGAGGAGTTTGTTTCTCAACCATTAACAACTCTTGCTATCATCAAGGGAGAGTTGATACACATGGGGGAGGTTTTAATTTTTGGAGTAAAAAAGATACGCCAAGGAGAGAGCATGGTGGGACACAAGAGAACTAAGAGAAAACAAAGAAAGAGAGAGAGTGTGAAAGAGAAACACTAAGCCATTCTTGTTTAACTCTTGTACACTTTTGTGTATCTTCAAATGATTGCTTAAAGAGTGTATAATTTTCCTAGCTTTACCCATAAATGTAGGCAATTATTTGCCAAACCAGGTAAATTTGTGTGTTCTCTTATGTGATTTTATATTTGTTATTTAATTCCTATTTAGCCAACATTTGAAATATCTTAAGTTTGGAAAAAAGTTTGTTTTGATAATTAGTTTAAGCTTAATTAGAATACCACTTGTTATGCATTACATACTAGTTTGATGTTTGACACAACACACATTTCATTACCTAGGAGTGTAACACATTGTTGCAATGTGCTTCTTCAGTGGGTTTTTGTTCATTGAAAGTAACATAATTACATGAGAAGGAACTTTTGTTGTCCTAGAGGAGCAAAAATCCGTGTGGGTTGCACTTGGATTCTTTTTCCAAGCACGAACAATATCTTGATGTGGATTTTGCATGTGGTATTTCCATCTTAATGATATACTTATGCTTAAAAACCTTAAAATCAAATGAAATTCCAATTATTTCATTTTCTTCCACCAAGTACTGCTTGGTCTTTGTTTCACTATGATCAAGATTACATGTCTAAGTGTGAAAGGGTTGCATAAAAGTTCGTCCTCCGTACAAAATCATGAACCAAGTTATATGCATTCCACTCCTATTATACATTCCAGTTGCTTAATATAGCAAGCTGAGATCCGGTATCGACACAAATTAGACCTCTGCAATGTGACCAACGAAAGCAACATCTTCCCTTGCGCAAATATATCTAATAACACTATGCAGTGTCAACCAACCTAGGCTTGAGAGCCACCAGCAATCCATTCTTCATGTAGAGAGTGGCTGTCACTTTTGGATCAACTTCATGACCTTCAACAACCTTGAATTCATACCTCAACAGAACCGAAGCGGCCACCATTTTCATCTGCATATAAGCAAATTTCTTTCCAAGACACATTCTTGGACCAGCATTAAAAACAGCATACTTAAAATGATTCTCACTCACAAACTGCCCATCTTTAATCCACCTCTCTGGCTTAAAGTCCAGGCAATCTTTTCCCCAGATGGACTCCATTCTAGCCATTGAGAAAATGCAGTAGAAGACCCGAGCCCCACTTTTAACCATGTGACCATCCGGGAAAACGTCGTCCTCTATGACTTCTTTCATATCAATTGGCACTGAAGGATAAAGCCTTAGGGATTCCGATAGTGCTGCTTGTAGATAGACCATCTTCTTTATTTCTTCCACAGAAAAAATTACATCATGCTGTGCATTCTTACGCTGGCGGCAACCCAAAATTTCGTTAATCTCATCTAGAATTCTGCTTTTCGCTTCTGGGTTCTTGTGTACCAACCAGAAGAACCACGCCAATGCCACTGAGCTCGTGTCACGTCCTGCTAATATGAAACTAATACAGAAATCTCTGAGAAATTTGTCAGAAAAATGAATTTTGTTACCTGGTTCGGAGTATTCAATAAGTCTTGACAAGAGGTCACGATTATCCTTCAAGCTTCCAAATTTGACTATATCTTTCTTTCTGAGTGTCACTGTCTGCTCAGCGAAATCATGCACGATTTTTATTGCCTCCTTGAGCCGCTTTTCGTATCCTATTCTGAAGTGCCTCATGGGCTTCCACACGAAAGGTGGCATCATGAATCTGAATAGTGTCAATTCCGTGGCTTCTTCGAAAGCTTTTGCAAACGGAACTTCAGGTAAATCAAGGGCCGAGCACCCAGGATTAACTCCGAAAGCGGCAGTGCAGATGTTGTCAAACGTAAACCGCAGAAGCACTTCTTGGAGATCAAAGGTATCCCTCGACTCCGCAAGCTTCTCCAATAGTTTCATAAGCTTCTGGTGCACCAAATCCTGCATGGTTTCAAATGAGTGCCGAACAAACCGGCTTGAATGCATCTCAGAAGTTGCAATTCGCCTTTGTTCCTTCCACAACTCATCATCAGCGTTAAAAATACCGTTCCCTAGCAAGTCATAAAACCTCTCCCTGTAGTACTGACCTTTGGGGAAATTCTTGAAATTTGTTTTTAGCATGTATTCAACGTTGGAAGGATCAACGGTCACGATTCCATAGGCCCCTCCCAGCCACACTCCCCTGAAGTGGAAGGTACCCCCAGCTTTGATCAAGGACTTGGTAGCCCAATCATGAATGTCGTTGATATGAAGGAATACGGAAGGTATGATCCCCATGACTGGCCATAACATTGGACCTCTATAGGTGAGTCTTTGAAGTATACATCTAAGAACTAGAAGTCCTAGCAGGGATACAGTAATTTCCCAATAGAAGCAAACCCACAACGATTGTACTGAGGAGAAAACAAGCTTTATTATCATTGCAATATCTGTTCTGGTCTGTTGAGTTGGGCAAAGTTATTTATAATGCACAGAAGAGCACGAAGATTAGAGGTGATTATTTATGAACGAGAAATATTCTTACTAGCAGTAAGCCAAGTAACCGTAATGGAGGTTGGGGAGAAATTAATGATGGCACCATCTTCCTTGACCGTGATGTGAGAAAGAGATAGGGACTGAAGAGTACATTAGTATGGTAGGTGTTCTACCCAATATGGGCTAAGAATATGAATGAAGCCATAGTCACATATTGATGTAGGTGAGTCGATTGCTTCTGCCTTTCTCCTTTGCTTTAATTGTAAAGACGACTATTTTATTCCTTTCGAAATGAGAATAAAGAAAGAGAAACAACAAAAACATATCAGATATCTATTTAGGAATCGTGTTATTCATGTAACATTCAGGTGCATTAAGACTTTTGATTATTCAATTATACAGCACCGTTTCATCGACCTGGTAACTGGCCCAGATTTATGGTCAGATTGACTACAAGGCACCCATCAACATATAACGGAGACGTACCACTGCATCTACTCTAGACGTAACCGCTGCTTTCTTCATTTATCAGACGATTCCTCTAACGACACTGAGAAAAAAATGATTTGCCAAAGTGGACATCTTGGTGAAACCATCGTCAATTGATCATGCCAAACATGGGATAAGGCTTATATTTTGTGCATTAATGATGGATATATCTGAGGTAATGCACCACCATAAAATAGGTGGAGTGTGATGTGATTAACGTAGGAAGAAATAATGGAATGAATAGAGAAATCATAACTGTTCGAGGTATTAGGGATAGTTGGACAGTAATGAAAGAGATAAATAACTTGGTATATTATTGTTATCCTACCGCTTTCCCAGCCACTTCTTAGTGAAATCATCTCAATTTTCTTGCTTTTAGATAATTAGGATTGAAGATCTATGGTCACATTCACTTAACGCAGTAGTAGTCAAGAAAAAGATGAATTTTAGCAGAATAAGGGAGGAGATAGGCTATAATGATGCATTTCGTAATGAGTAATGGAGATTGGAATAGGATAACAATTGGAATTTTGAAAATCTAAAGTGCTAGAAAGGTAAACTGCTGAAATGTAAAGAAAGTAATTTAAGTGCAGGAATAAAATGATTGGAAATAAAAATCTTTCTGATCTGGTTCTCAAAAGTTTCTGTTTACAATTGAAATAACACTCCTTTTAAATATACAACTAAACTTAATTTTGGAAGGAACCTGGTAGATTAGATCCTTAAAATCAAGGAAAATAAAATCCAAACAAATCAAGATCCCAACAAATTAGGGACTTAAAAAATAGTAAGAATCCAACAAGTATGGAAATTCTAGATAAATCAATGATCTCAACAAATAAGAAAATCCTAGATAATTAAGAACTTTGACAATTTGAAAATCTTAAAATAACAATTAAGGAATTCTAAATATATCAAAATTCTTAGAGAATCTTTGAGATACCCTTCAAGTTTGGGCTTTTTGGACCTATTGGATCATGTTGTGGCCCAAACAAGTACTTGCTAACACACTCAACATACGAGTTGGGCCATTAGCGTGGGCTGACGTAGTTGATCCCGCATCATATAATCTTCTAGGATGGGTTATGATGGTCTCTAGGTGTTAACTTCATGGCATTTGGAGTAGAGGATGAACTGCTCTGAATTTCTTAAGAGCCTTCCAATAAAATAATACCTCAACTATTGAGGGTGATGGCGGTTCGCTTGAAAGGAATTCATATCAAATAAAAGAGATTGCCTTAAGAAAAGAGAAGAAAGACACCCTTATTCGTACATCTTTTAAAAGAAAAGAGCAGAAAACTTACTCCACATGTTAGGGCTCAACTCAATCGAGAAAAGGTGCCTCCAAGCGTTTGATAGTGGCCCTACAACACCTTTAAATGGTATACCCAAAAAATTAAGTTCTTAATCAAATTAAAGAATCTATGACAGAAAGCAACACGTTGTATTATGTATATAAAACCAAATATCTAACCACAAGCACCTATTAAGGTGCATGGGAGCATTTTCCATGTCTTACAACCACGCATCCCCATTATCATGTCCAATTGTAGAGGCATGGATAAGTCAGTTTTTCCTCATGGGGCATAGACTGCAATCTGTCCGTGGTCCACTTTCTTAGAAACCTGCTGCCAGGAAATCTTCATTGAGCTTGCATCATTTCTAACTTAAAGGACGAAGTAATAATAATTGTAATTATATTGCTTGCAAAAGCATTTCTAAAAGAATTACCAGCACGTTAAAATATCTATTGTTAGACCCAAACCTTCCTTTCTAATCTCTCTGTCAAAATGTCGAGAAAGCAAAAAAGAAGAAGAGGGAGATAGGGAAAAAATCAATATGTAAAAGCTTTGATTGTATTATTCTTACTTAACAAAAAGCTATCCATAAGTTTTGTATATAAAGTAAGGAACTAAATGAGAATATTATGAAACCTACTATGATGAGAAAGAAAAATTATAAAACCTACTACAATTAAAGTTAGTATTTGTTATCTAATTTTATTGATAAACATCAAATTCAGTTAAGAGTAGATGCTTTTGAGACCTATCAGTCCTAAGTTTGATACTCGAGTATATAATTTTGGTACATATGGGAAAAGTAAAAAGAAAAAGAAAAAGAAAGTGTAATCATGTGTTAGAAAAAACAGAAAAACAAAAATCTCCTATTGAGTGGTTTTGGTGGAGAATGCCTGAAATTACTTGGGTTGGAGTAGCTTAATGATGGTACACTTTCTGGAATCAGATTTGCTATAGCAAGAATAGTCTAATTCATGAACTCATAAATTTGAATTTCTAACATTTCATTTTTTTTTCTTCTTTGTCCCCATCAAGATTAAAACTAAGAAGGCCCGTAGAACCCCATTTTCTAGTTTTAAGAGATTCATTTCCATCAAAATTGAAAAACTTCGTACTGAGAGAAGATGTGGTTAATACAATTCATCTAACTTCTGGATCGAGAGGTTAAGTCTCCAAAGTGCTAAAGGAAAGGCTTTGGACTGGATTCGATTCCACAGCACCATCTCTTTCAAGTAAGAAGCTTTATTTTGGTATCCACTTTATGAAAAAAAAAAATTATAAAAGAAGCTAATTTATCACTGTGCTTTCCATTGGAATTGGCAACGCGAAACACCCAGAGACGAGCGCACACCTACATACGTAAAACACACACATGATGCAATCCCTCTATATTAATTAGTCATTATTCCAAGAAATATCTTTAACTGTTAATTTCTATATTGGATCCCATAATTGGCACGGAAGCATGTATTCAGGATCATAACAAGTCCATCTCGCTTCCTGAACCACCGTCTCTTCAGCCATGAGCTTGCAGCGGAGTGACCCCTTCTTGAGATCGTCTTCATTTCTGGGTGAAGATACCTTGACGAAGCTCCACCTTACCCATGACCCTGATGGTCGTCGTCTTGACTCTGAGCGATTGCTTCGCGCAGTAGAGTTTATCATGCTTTATGTTTCCGCGTCAGAAGGGCCAGTTACCCCTGCGGTCAGTAAAATTGTTATGTCCATTGCAAAGAATTATGAGACACATGAGATTATCACTTTTATCAAAATGTTTATATTTTCTCAATACAATTATTTAGAGACGCATTATAGCACTAAAGGTTTCCGATACACTATTTTTCTTGCATGATTTCAGCGTCTTCCGTCATGTTGTTGTGAGACTGATCATAAAACTAAGAACATCAGGATGTCAGGAGCTAATTAATTTGATGAAGAATTTCTCAATAGATCAACAAGTTAGAGAGGATGGATTTCATGGGTTTTGGTAGCGTGAAAATTAATCAATTACTTAGAAGGCCCTTAAAATTTGTGTTTTCTTCCGAAGTTTTCCACCTAGTTTAAGGCCTTCAATGCGGTGGTAGATTTTGGCTGCAGATGCAGCTCTAACTGTAGACTCATCCCACTAATTCGATACATGTATGAAGTATGGCATCCTTACATTTTAGTTTGAAAGCACTTTGTTTGCTAAATTTCAACCATTTGCTGTGGGTTTCTGATCTGCAGTTTGGAGCCTCTGCGAAGTACATTGACAGCAACATCGAATTAAGCGGTTCCCAAGAGCCACTCGGACTGGCCATATACAAGATTTCACGCAAGGCAACTCATCACACTCTCTCTCTCTCTCTCTCATGTGTAAACATGACTACATAGGGTCTGACACATTTATTGTTACGGCAGATACTCTGCAAGTGTTCTGGTGAAGGTAATCTCCACGTGAGGACGATGTCTTTGTTTGATATGGTAGGAAACTATAATTGGGGTGCAAAAATGGCTTTGGTGCTCGCAGCATTCGTGATAAACTACGTGGAATTTTGGCTCCTTATGCAACTGTATCCTCGTGAACCTTTGGCGGTATCGATTGCAATGCTTAAGCAGTTTCCTAGCGACTTGAGCAGATTGAAGCCTCGCTTTAAGGCATTGAACCAGTTGGTTAAGACAATGGTGGACGTGACAGAGTGTGTCATTAAGTTTGAAAGCCTGCCACTTTCATATATAGAGCTGGACAAAGAAGTTTCACTTACGAAGTCATATATTTCTGTAGCTGCTTACTGGGTCACTAGGAGCGCCTTTACATGCTCTTCACAAATTACAGATTTGAGAGCCATGAAACCTGACAAGTGCATGTTCTTTCTCTTCAATTGGCCTACTCTGCGCTGATTCTTCTTTTTTCTGCTTTCATTATTTATGTCGAGTTATCGACCATTTGAAGAATAAACAGCACTAGTAAATGTTTGAATGGAATATCATGTACATTATTGATAATCTCGAATAGAGAACTCAGACTGTACACAAAATTGTTTGGCTTAAGATGCTGACGCTTCCTGTGCAGGTATTTAGATTCAACAATAATTGCTGTGTGGGAGATCTCAAGTTTGCTTTCTCGGTTAAGCAGCATATGCTGTCGCCTCAGACGGCAGGTGGAAGTGTGTCAGCAACAAATAGGTTACTACCTGGATCTTCCAAAAAACTTGGATGCCATTTCTTATGAATAGACCCTATAATATTGATCCATGTTCTATTTCCTTACCTGCAGAGAGAAAGATTTGGCAGAAACTTTTGAATCTCTTTAAGGAGACCCCTATGAACGACAATCAGGAGGTGCTCTGCACATTGTTTGCTTTGACGGATGACCTGCCACTTCAGGATTGTTCCTCAGAAGCCAAGGTTTTATTCCCTCATCGTTTCAAATCTGAAAAGTTATCGTCTTGGTCCATGTAAAAGGCTGATAGAATCTTATATATTGCGTCCAGCTAAAGTAACTAGTATTAGAGCACGTCTTCTATATTCTTAACAAAATGTTGGACGGTTATCCTCGATCCTGAAAGCCATATATGCCACCTTTATTTACTTGCAAGCCACCCTGGGGCCAGACTACATCTCTCGGGAACTACTTGAACACCAAGTTATTACCTTTATCGACACAAAGTACTTTTTTTTTGTCCTCTTAGGTTTACCATTTTCTTGGTGTTGTTTCGCAGCTTGGTGTGTCCGAACTGAGGGGCAAGGTAGTAATGCTCTTAATATCAAAGCCAGAGTTCCTCCCGTTGGAAAATTTTCTTTTTCTGGTTCAGCAAACATATGATCACCCTCTCAACAAGGACTATAAGGGAAGTTATGAGATTGTATGGTTTCCTATTTCATCTGCTAATACATGGACTGATGCTGAGGTGAAAAGTTTCAACTTTTTCTCTAACTCTTTGCCATGGTACTCAATTCGGCGGCCATGGTTAATTAGCTCAGCAGGGGTGAAATACGTAAAACAAGAATGGAACTACACGGGAGAACCGCTCATGGTAGTGTTTGATTCACGAGGGATGGTTACCAACACAAACGCGATTGACATGGTAATGATATGGGGAGTCTCGGCATATCCTTTTTCAGTTTCAAGAGAGGAAGAGCTCTGGAAAGTGGAGAATTGGAAATTGAAACTTATGATTGATGAGATTGATCTCTTATTGGCTCACTGGGTATGAGTCTAACTCAATGGAGTATGGTGATCATCCCCTGTTAAAGACCATTCTGTCATAAAGAATAAAAAAACATTAATTAGACTCCTTCTGCTTATGCTTACAAGATTGCATTGATTTCAGGTCAAACAAGGCAGAAATCTGTGCATTTATGGAAGTGAGAACCAAGAATGGATTCAAGAGGTCAATTCTAAAATGAAGGAAATAGAAAGTGCAGGTATACAGCTTGAGATGGTGTATGTGGGCAAAAGGAACCTGGATGAACGTATAAGGAACATCTTGGCTAGCATTTCTGAAGAAAATCCGACTGGTTTTCTCTCCCTCACGAAAATTCAATTTTTTTGGCTTCGGTTGGAGAGTATGAGGAGGTCAAGACTCCGACTTATAAGAATTGACGATGCTGATCCTATTCTAGAGGAGGTGTCAGCATTGCTAGACTTTAGTGACAAGGGTTGGGCAGTAATAGCGAAAGGTTTGTCCACAGATATTCTGAAGCTTCAAGGAGACGAAGTCGTGCAGTACCTGAATCTTTTATCTCAAAGGGGAGAAAAAATAGGAAAACTAGAATTTTGGGGTGTCGTTAAGGGTGCTTTTGAGACTCCTCTCTTACCGGGGCCTTGCGACCACTCTAAAGTCATTCCTTATGCCGAGGGATTGATTGAAGAAACTGCAATTTGTGAGAAATGTAAGCGTCCTATGAAGAAGTTTATTGTCTTTGAATGAAACAAAGTGACTAGGTGACCCCGGGTGCGTTTCCTCTAAATCGAACAAACTTTTAGATTTACTGACTCGTAAAGCACTTAATAAAGATCCGACCATGTATAATATTTGTTGGTCAACAAACTCTAATTGTACTGTTTTGCATCTCATTATGGTTCGGCAGTATTTGTAGTTCTGTCTCATGTCAATGCACTAGGCTGAAGAGCCTGCCAATCCTTTTCAAAAAAATAAAAGAGGAAACAAGCATGAGGCTTCCATCTTCGAAATCTGCATGAGAGTGCTCTCTCAAACCAGGAAACAAAAGGATAGAGAAAGGGAAATATGACAGAAAGAAAGAAGGAAAGAAATCGGGGGAGTGGTAGAGAAGATGGCCGCTTAAAGAGGAAGGTGCTGTCTAGAGAAAATCAAAGATTGACAAAGATAGGCAATAAACAAAGGATGGGCTGCATTTTACTCAATCTTTTAGTTGAAAAGACCAATTAAGCGCAATAGTGGCCAAGCAGCGGAAAAGTTGAACCTGTGAGACAAAAACGTAAATGAGAGTAGAAGATTACATCATCTGCACCGCTCTGTGATTTTAAGTCACCAAACCTTACAAGAATCAATATACTTTATATACTTTATAGGTCTAAACAAGAAAGGAGAACCAAGAGTCACTTTTCTTGACCCGAGCCAAGATATCCAAGATGATCTTTGCCGAATGAAAAAAGACCCTTCAAGCTAGGTTAAATCTCAACTCCAATGAAATAGTGGATTAGCCCCAAGTACTTTATAGCAAACTTAGTATGAAGCACCATTAGAAGACTAGAGAAAAGAGCATTGAGGGAGCCCTTAAGAATGACGTTGTCCACATAGACCAATATGCAGATACTAAAATGCGGCATATGCAAATTAAACAAAAGAAGTATCAATCGCAAAAATCAGAAAGCTAATCTATGTCAGGAAAGTACTTAGCCATTGGTACCACATGCAAAGAAATTGTTTAAGGCCATATAAAGATTGATGAAAATGACAAACATGTTAAGGCCAAGAAAGAACCACAAAACTAAGCAGTTAAATAATAGAAACCTGCTTAGAAAGAAAAACATGTAAGAAGGCATTTAAGACGTCAAGTTGTTGAATGGACCATCCATAAGAGTAGGCAAGGGCAGGATAGTGCATATTATAATAGGCTGGCAAAAAGGTTACAATTCTCAATGAAGTCAATGCTAACTTGCTAATGAAAACCCTTTTCCACGGGGCAAGCTTTGTACCTTTTAAGAGTATAATCAAACTACAATAATGGAAAAGGGTGATGTACTCAATAGCCATAACATCTTGCCATCAAGGATCTCGAGATGCCTAAGTGAAAAACGTAGGCTCATCATAAGGTGGGTACTAACAATGGAGGCAAATGTGTGTTGTCAAGTTAGCATGTGTCCAATGATAATGTCATCTATAAGAAAAGTAACCATTTGACAGTCACGAGTAAAGGGTTTCAAGGTTGAGTTAGATTGTGGAGAAGGTGGTGGGGTAGCTAAGGAATCTGGTGGGAATTGAAGTTGCCGATAGATCTAATTGTGAGAAAGGAGAAGGCATAAGGACAATTGGTAGCACATTAGAGAGGTGGCAACAATAAGAACACCAATGAAGGATTGGAGGGAAACTTGGAGAAGGCAAACGACGTTGTGATGTAAGGAAATTGAACCTCATAAAAATGGCATCAATGACAATATAAAACTTATGTATCATGAGACAAAAGTAGTGTAGCCCTAGTAACCAAAAGGATTGCCTTTTAAATATTTTTTTTTTAAAAAAAAAAACTCCTAAGAGTGCAAGGCTAGCTTGTGAAGGGCATAGGGTTTTAGGTAATAGACAATTGCATAACTAAGACTTATATGGCAAAAACGTTAGGAGGATCACAAAAGAGAACTTGCCATAGAGAGATTCCAACAACCAAGAAGGGTAGCTATTTGATAAGGAATATAGCTATTTCAATGAAAACTTCTTAGATGAAAGAGGCATAAAAGCCTAATTCATCATAGCAAAGCTTGGCTCCATAATATGATGGTGTTTGTGCTTAGTCATTCCATATTCGTGTTGTTTCTTCGAAGGAGGAAAAAGTTTTGCGGGGCAAGCCCTCATTGTCGTTTATATTTATATCTGTACATAAATGCTATTATATTCATTATGTAAGGTATAACTCTAAAAAGAGGAAAAAGCCGAGCTACAAGAAAAATTCCTGCCGCTACCATAGTAGCAGCATGTATAAGAGCTGAAATAGGAGTAGGGCCTTCCATAGCATCAGGTAACCATACCTGAAGGGGGAATTGAGCGGATTTAGCAATTGCACCAGAAAATAATAAGAAAGCACACAAAGTAATAAAGAAAAAATTCACTTCATTATTATAAATCAAGTTATTGAATATCATTGGATGGCCTATAGTCTACATCACATTAATAAAATGTAATAAATATGTTAAGATATTAAAAGCAAGAAGTAAAAGGATAAAACTATAAGGTTTAATGGCTAACCAAGAAAGAGGTTAAATTGGTTATCTCGGTTTCTTTTCCTATTTTTGGATTCAATCATTTTTCATGTACTCAAATCAAGCATTCAAAGATATCAAGATCAAACAACCAAATAAGTAGACAGAAAAAAAAAAAAGAAAGAAAAAGAAATGCACACAAGATTACATGATGGTTCAGCCTTTGTTACCTATTTCTACCCTATTCTCCTTCAATGCAACGGTTGAAATCTACTCTACTTCAAAGTTAGGGGAAAACCTCTCCTACACTTTTCAACTCCTCCTCAAGGAGTAAAATGATCCACCGTTACAATAAAAAGGTTGAACCAATCTTAGTACAATAGCAAATCCTCAAATGTGTAATATTTGTAAGGAATATGCTGATCAAAAAGCTAATTGAAGATATACAAACTTAATTCAAGCTCTAATCACGAAACCCTCAATTTTCACAAAGTTAGGGTTTCGGATTTACAAAGGAGTTTATGTGCAATTAATAATATAAGTTTAATTAGCACATAAATAACTTAATCTAATAGTGAATATTCAAAAGAATATCAAAATATAAGAATATCACCGAAGATTCAAACTTTCTTTTCATATTGATGAAGAATTCCATGAGTGTATCAGCTTCAATATTTTCTCAATCTTTCAACCAGATTTTTTCAAAAAGCTTCCAAGAACTCTCAAGAACATCTCTTAATAAAAGATATGAAGCAAACAAGCTTTCTAGGGTTTCTGTTCAAACCTGAGATGCTTGTTGTAATTTTTCCGTTGAGACTTGATAAAAGCTCCATCAAACAACAGTACAAATGGCAATTAATTATCTTCATGACAACACCAATGCCTAATTTTCTAATTTTTTCCCATTTTGGGAAATAGTTTTTACTCTTGCATTAACCCTTAAACTTTGGAAAGGTCAAAGAGTGATTTTGCCAGTTTTGAGCAAAAATGGAGGTACTCGTGTTTTTTCGCCATAGCCTAGATGATTTTGCCCTTGTGCATGAGGTCCTCTATTTTTGCTAAAAATTGCCCTGAATCACTGTCAAGCATCATGATTAAAATGGTGAATCTTGTGGCCCGCGTATTCATTGTTTTTTTTTTTCTATTATTTTTCATTTTTCTATTATTTTTCATTTTTTTTATATTTATCAATTTTGATAAAAATTGACAACATAATTTTCTAATTTTTTCCCATTTTGGGAAATGGATTTTACTCTTCTGTTAACCTTATAACATTGGAAAGGTCAAAAAGTGATTTTGCCGATTTAGAGCAAAAACGGAGGTACTCGTATTTTCACCATTGCTTGGATGATTTTGCCACTGTGCATAAGGTCCTCTATTTTTGCTAAACATTACCTTGAATCACTATCAAAGCATCTTGATTAAAATGGTGAATCTTGTGTCCCACGTATTCATTGTTTTTTCTATTATTTTCTATTTTTACCTATTTTGAGAAATGGATTTTATTCTTCCATTAACCCTACAACTTTGGAAAGGTCAAAGAGTGATTTTGCCAGTTTTGAGCAAAAATTAAGGTACTCGTATTTTTTTCCCATTGCCTCAATGATTTTGCCCTTATGCACGAGTTCCTTTGTGATGTGGATGCACTTAAGGCCCAATATTATGAGTTCCAATATCAAAGAATTAAGAGTTCACAACATAATCCAATGGGTCCAAGAAGGCCAAGGTTGAAAAAGCAGCCCAAGGATATTCCATAGCGTCTTTGCAGCCTTTAATATGAGGGGTTTCCTAAATAATTGTTGAGTCCTTAATTTCCTAGGTTTAATTTATTGTTTGAGAATATTTCCTTTTGTTTGGTTTTCCATAATTGTCTAGGATCCTGATTTATCTAGGTTTTCATACTTGTCAGATTTCTGATTTGTTTAGGATTCCTTATTTGTCAGAATCCAGATTTGTTAAAACTTCCTTAATTATAAGGATTCTTGATTTATCAGGATCCTTCTAGAATTAGGTTTTAAGGATTCCTGATTTACCAGGATCCTTCTAGAATTAGGTTTAGCTACCTATTTAAAGGGAGCATTGTTTCAATTGTAAGCAGAGTTGTTTTCAAGAGAATAGAAACCCCAAAGTTGTGTGATCAACTTTTGCATCCTTTATCCAATTCTTGCCAAGGATTGGTGGTGGAGCACCTCCTTGACTAGTGGCGTTGCCTTTACGTCTTGGAGCTTGTTGGCATCTATCCTTTTATTTTGATTATTCCTATTTTCGTTTTTTTCTCCCTTCCTCCCTACCAAACACTCACTTTTCCCACAAAAAAACCCAAAACACCAAAAAAAATGATTTTTACATATTTTCTAAACCCGAGCTCGCTCAAGCCCACCATAACATTCGCATCAAGTGGTATCAGAGCCTAGGTTATTCTTATGAGTGAGCTCTCCTCAAGATGTTTAATTCGAGTGGCAATTTTTCGTCACATTATCATGGCCATTCTGCACCAATTCCACCATGGGAAGTTGGAAACAAACTATTATCGCTTGAGTTAGGCGAGGTAAAGGAGCAACTTTATGAGGTCGTCAAGAAGTTGCAAGCTTTTTGCCAGGGCAACCAAGATGAAAGAGCGCAAAGGAGGAGGAGGCTAGATGATGATAGCTTACGTGTCAAGATCCCAGAATTTAAAGGTACTCTCGATCCCAATGATTTTATTGATTGGCTATGTCATATTGAAGGTGTGTTTGAGTTCCAAGCATATGATGATAAGAAAAAAATATAAGGTTGTTGTTCTTCATCTCAAAGAATTTGCTTCTTTGTGGTGGGAGAACGTTAAGAAACAGCGAGATCGAAATGGGAAAGAAAAGGTCCATTCATGGGAGAAACTAAAGAAGTTGCTCAAAAGGCACTTCTTGCCCAAAGATTTCAAGCAAGACCATGTTGACGTGTGCAAGATCAACAAATCTCGAAGCCAAGACCCACAATGTAACCAAAAAAAAGATTGTGCTTTTTCATATTCCAGGTACCAACAACAGATAACTACAATTATGACAAAGAAGACTATGATATGTGGATAGAAAGGTGGTATGGGAGAGAAGCTTTACCAAAGAAAGCCATAGAAGTTGTTCAAGTAGAAAAAACAAAGTCAACAGAAATAGAACCAAAAGATTTGGATCTACCAAAGCTAGTGGTGTTGACAAAGAAAGATGAGAACCTAGAAAGTTTGGATCTTTTGGAAATTGAAGCACCAATGACTATGAATGCAAATCAAAAGTGCTTGGATCCTCTAAAGCAAGATGTGCTGCTTGAAAAGGAGATAGATCCAAGAAGTTTAGATTTACCAAAGCACGAGATATTACCAAACAAGGCAAAGGAAGAAATTTTGTTAGAAGAAACACAAGGTTTCATCCAAGACTTGAAGAATTCAGAGACGCTATGGAATATCCTTGGGCTGCTTTTCAACCTTGGCCTTCTTGGACCCATTGGATTATGTTGTGAACTCTTAATTCTTTGATATTGGAACTCATAATATTGGGCCTTAAGTGCATCCGCATCAACAAATCTTTGTCAAGAAGGGGAGATTGATGCAGATGCACTTAAGGCCCAATATTATGAGTTCCAATATCAAAGAATTAAGAGTTCACAACATAATCCAATGGGTCCAAGAAGGCCAAGGTTGAAAAAGCAGCACAAGGATATTCCATAGCGTCTCTGCAGCCTTTAATATGAGGGGTTTCCTAAATAATTGTTGAGTCCTTAATTTCCTAGGTTTAATTTATTGTTTGAGAATATTTCCTTTTGTTTGATTTTTCATAATTGTCTAGGTTCCTGATTTATCTAGGTTTTCATACTTGTCAGATTTCTGATTTGTTTAGGATTCCTTATTTGTCAGAATCCAGATTTGTTAAAACTTCCTTAATTATAAGGATTCTTGATTTATCAGGATCCTTCTAGAATTAGGTTTTAAGGATTCCTGATTTACCAGGATCCTTCTAGAATTAGGTTTAGCTGCCTATTTAAAGGGAGCATTGTTTCAATTGTAAGCAAAGTTGTTTTCAAGAGAATAGAAACCCCAAAGTTGTGTGATCAACTTTTGCATCCTTTATCCAATTCTTGCCAGGGATTGGTGGTGGAGCACCTCCTTGACTGGTGGCGTTGCCTTTACGTCTTGGAGCTTGTTGGCATCTATCCTTTTATTTTGATTATTCCTATTTTCGTTTTTTTCTCCTTCCTCCTTACCAAACATTCACTTTTCCCACAAAAAAACCCAAAACACCAAAAAAACGATTTTTACATATTTTCTAAACCCGAGCTCGCTCAAGCCCACCATAACATTCGCATCACTTTGCTTTTGCTAATCATTGCCCTGAATCACTATCAAAGCATCTTGATTAAAATGGTGAATGTCGTTTCCCGCGCATTCATTGTTTTTTTTTTTTCATTTTTTCTATACTTATTGATTTTGATAAAAATTGACAACATAATTTTCTAATTTTTTCCCATTTTGGGAAATAGTTTTGACACTTTCATTAACCCTACAACTTTGGAAAGGTCAAAGAGTGATTTTACCAGTTTTGAGCAAAAACTGAGGTACTCGTATTTTTTCACCATTGCCTGGACAATTTTGCCCTTGTGCGTGAGGTCCTTTGTTTTTGCTAAAAATTTCCCTAAATCACTGTCAAAGCATCTTGACTAAAATGGTGAATGTCGTTTCCCGTGTATTCATTATTTTTTCTATTATTTTTCATTTTATCTATATTTATCGATTTTGATAAAAATTGACGACATAATTTTCTACATTTTTCCCATTTCAAGAAATAGATTTTACTCTTCCATTAACCTTACAACTTTGGAAAGGTCAAAAAGTGATTTTGCCAGTTTTGAGCAAAAACAGAGGTACTCATATTTTTTTGGCACTACCTAGACGATTTTGCCCCTGTGCACGAGGTCCTTTGTTTTTGCTAAAAATTAACCTAAATCACTATCAAAGCATTTTGATTCAAGTGGTGAATCTTGTTTCCCGTGTATTCATTGTTTTTTATGTTATTTTTCATTTTTTCTATATTTATTGATTTAGATAAAAATTGACGACATAATTTTCTAATTTTTTACCATTTTGGGAAATAGTTTTTCCTCTTCCATTAACCCTTAAACTTTGAAAAGGTCAAAGAGTGATTTTGCCAATTTTAAACAAAAACGGAGGTACTCGTAGTTTTTCACTGTTGCTTGGACGATTTTGCCCCTCTACATGAGGTCCTCTGTTTTTGCTAAAAATGGCCCTGAATCATTATCAAAACATCTTGATTAAAATGATGAATGTCGTTTCCTGTGTAATCATCATTTTTTTCTATTATTTTTCATTTTTTCTACATTTATTGATTTTGATAAAAATTGGTGACATAATTTTCTAATTTTTTCCCATTTTGGGAAATGGATTTTACTCTTCCATTAACCTAACAAGTTTGGAAAAGTCAAAGAGTGATTTTGCCATTTTGAGCAAAAACAGTACTTGTATTTTTTCACCATTGCTAGGATGATTTTGCCCCTATGTGCGAGGTCCTCTGTTTTTGCTAAAAATTACCCTAAATCACCTTGAAAGCATCTTGATTAAAATGGTGAATGTCATTTCCTGTGTATTCCTTTTTTTTTTCTATTATTTTTCATTTTTCTATATTTATCAATTTTGATAAAAATTGAGGACATAATTTTCTAAGTTTTTCCCATTTCACGAAATAGTTTTTACGCTTTTATTAACCTTTAAACTTTGGAAAGGTCAAAGAGTGATTTTGCCAGTTTTGAGCAAAAATGGAGCTACTCGTATTTTTTTGCCATTGCCTAGATGATTTTGCCCCTGTGCATGAGGTCCTCTATTTTTGCAAAAAACTGCCTTGAATCACTGTCAAAGCATCTTGCTTAAAATGGTGAATGTCGTTTCCCACATATTCATTGTTTTTTCTATTATTTTTCATGTTTTCTATATTTATCGATTTTGATAAAAATTGACAACATAATTTTCTATCTTTTTCCCATTTCGGGAAATAGATTTTACACTTCCATTAACCCTATAAGTTTGGAAAGGTTAAAGAGTGATTTTGCCAGTTTTGAGCAAAAATGGAGGTACTCATATTTTTTAATACTACTTGGACGATTTTGCCCCTGTGCATGAGGTCCTTTATTTTTGCTAAAAATTACCCTGAATCACTATCAAAGCATCCTAATTCAAGTGGTGAATCTTGTTTCCCGCATATTCATTGTTTTTTCTGTTATTTTTCATTTTTTCTATATTTATTAATTTTGATAAAAATTGACAACATAATTTTCTAATTTTTTTGCATTTCAGAAAATAGGTTTTACTCTTCCATTAACCCTACAACTTTGGAAAGGTCAAAGAGTGATTTTGCCAGTTTGAGCAAAAATGGATGTGCTCGTATTTTTTGGCCATTGCTTAGACTATTTTACTGCTATGCACGAGGTCCTCTATTTTTGCTAAAATTGCACTGAATCACTGTCAAAGCATCTCAATTAAAATGGTGAATGTCGTTTCCCGCGTATTCATTGTTTTTTTTTTATGTTTTTTTCCATTTTTTTAGATTTATCGATTTTGATAAAAATTGACGACATAATTTTCTAATTATCTCCTGTTGTGAGAAATAATTTTTACACTTCCATTAACCTCACAACTTTGGAAAGGTCGAAGAGTAATTTTGCCAGTTTTGAGCAAAAATAGAGGTAATTGTATTTTTCACCATTGTGTGGACGATTTTACCCCTATGCATGAGGTCCTCTATTTTTGCTAAAAATTGCTCTGAATCACTATCAAAGCATCTTAATTAAAATGGTGGATGTTGTTTTCCACGTATTCATTGTTTTTTCTGTTATTTTTCATTTTTTTTATATTTATCAATTTTGATAAAAATTGACGACATAATTTTCTAATTATCTCCTATTTTGGGAAATAATTTTTACACTTCCATTAACCTCACAACTTTGGAAAGGTCAAGGAGTGATTTTGCTAGTTTTGAGCAAAAACAGAGGTACTCGTATTTTTCACCATTGCGTGGATGATTTTGTCCCTGTGCATGAGGTCCTTTATTTTTGCTAAAAATTGTCCTAAATCATTGTCAAAGTATCTTAATTAAAATAGTGTATGTCGTTTACCACGTATTCATTGTTTTTTCTATTATTTTTCATTTTTTTATATTTATCAATTTTGATAAAAATTGAGGACATAATTTTCTAATTTTTTCCCATTTTGGGAATTGGATTTTACTCCTTCACTAACCCAACAAGTTTGGAAAGTTCAAAGAGTGATTTTTCTAGTTTTGAACAAAAATGGAGGTACTTATAAATTTTAGACACTACCTAGAGGAGTTTGCCCTAGTGCATGAGGTCTTCCGTTTTTGCTAAAAATTGCCCTAAATCACCTTGAAAGCATCTTGTTTAAAATGATAAATGTTGTTTCCTGCATAATCATCATTTTTTTTTGTTATTTTTCATTTTTTCTACATTTATCAATTTTGATAAAAATTGATGACATAATTTTCTAATTTTTTCCCATTTTGGAAAATAGATTTTATTCTTCCATTAAGCATACAACTTTGGAAAGGTCAAATTGTAATTTTACCAATTTTGAGCAAAAATGGACATACTCGTATTTTTTTGCCATTGCTTGGACAATTTTGCCCCTATGCATAAGGTCCTCTGTTTTTGTTTACAATTGCCATGAATTACTGTTAAAGCATCTTGATTAAAATGATGAATGTTGTTTCTCGCATATTCACTATCTTTTTTGTTATTTTTCTTTTTCTTTTTTTTTATTTATTGATTTTGATAAAAATTGAGGACATAATTTTCTAATTTTTTCACATTTCGGGAAATAGTTTATCCTCTTCCATTAACCCTTAAACTTTGGAAAGGTCAAAGAGTGATTTTGCCAGTTTCGAGCAAAAATGGAGGTACTCGCATTTTTTTTCCGTTGTTTGGATGATTTTGCCCCTGTGTATGAGGTCTTTTGTTTTTGCTAAAAATTACCTTGAATCACTGTTAATGCATCTTGATTAAAATAGTGAATGTTATTTCCTGCATATTCATTATTTTTTTTCTGTTATTTTTCATTTTTTCTATATTTATCTATTTTGATAAAAATTGAGGACATAATTTTCTAATTTTTTACCATTTCGGGAAATAGTTTTTACTCCTCCATTAATTGTACAACTTTGGAATGGTCAAAGAATGATTTTGCCAGTTTAGAGCAAAGACGAAGGTACTTGTATTTTTTCGCCATTGATTGGATAATTTTGCCCCTGTGCACCTCCTCTGTTTTTGCTAAAACTTGCCTTGAATCACCATTGAAGCATCTTGATTAAAATGGTGAATGTAGTTTCTCGCGTATTCATTATTTTTTATGTTATTTTTCATTTTTTTTTATATTTATCAATTTTGATAAAAATTGGGGACATAATTTTCTAACTTTTACAAATTTTGGGAAATAGTTTATCCTCTTCCACCAACCCTTAAACTTTGGACAGGTCAAAGAGTGATTTTGCTAGCTTTGAGCAAAAACGAGGTACTTATATTTTTTTGCTATTGCCTGGACGATTTTGCTCCTATGTACAAGGTCCTTTGTTTTTACTAAAAATTGCCTTGAATCACCATTAAAGCATCTTGATTAAAATGGTGAATGTCGTTTCCCGTGTATTCATTGTTTTTTTCTATTATTTTTCATTTTTTTTATATTTATCTATTTTGATAAAAATTGGTGACATAATTTTCTAATTTTTTTCCCATTTCGGGAAGTAGTTTTTACTCCTCCATTAACCATACAACTTTGGAAAGGTCAAAGAAAGATTTTGCCAGTTTAGAGCAAAAATGGAGGTACTTGTATTTTTTTATCATTGACTAGACGATTTTGTCCCTTTGCACGAGGTCCTCTGTTTTTGCTAAAACTTGCGCTAAATCACCGACAAAGCATCTTGATTAAAATGGTGAATGTCGTTTCCCGTGTATTCATTGTTTTTTCTGTTATTTTTTATTTCTTCTATATTTATCAATTTTGATAACAATTAATGGCATAATTTTCTAATTTTTTCCCATTTTGAGAAATAGATTTTACTCCTCCATTAACCCTATAACTTTGGAAAGGCAAAAAGTGATTTTGCCAATTTTGAGCAAAACCGGAGGTACTTGTATTTTTTCGCCATTGACTGGATGATTTTGTCCCTGTACACGAGTGATGTGGATACACTTAAGGCCCAATATTACGAGTTCCTACAATAAAGGATGCAAAAGTTGATCACACAACTTAGGGGTTTCTATTATCTGAAAAAACAAGTCTCCTTACAACTGAAACAATGCTCCCTTTAAATAGGTAACTAAACCTAATTCTAGAAGGATCTTGGTAAATCAAGAATCCTTAAAACCTAATTCTAGAAGGATCTTGATAAATCAATAATCCCTAAAATTAAGAAAGTCTTAACAAATCTGAATTTTGACAAATAAGGAAATCCTAAACAAGTCAAAGATATGACAAGTATGGAAACCCAAATAAATCAGGAACTTAGACAATTAAGGAAAACCAAACAAAAGGAAATATTCTTAGACAATAAAGAAACCTAAGAAATTAAGGACTCAACAACTATTTAGGAAACCCCCTATATTAAAGACTGTAGAGATGCTATGGAATATTCTTGGGTTGCTCTTCAATCTTTGCTTTCTTGGACCCACTAGATTACATTATGGACTTTTAATTTTTTGATGTTAGAACTCATAATATTAAGCCTTAAGTGCATCCGCATCACAAACCCTCACTTTTCTACTAAAAACCCAAAAACACCAAAAAAATGATTTTTAGTTATTTTCTTAACCCGACCTCACTTAAGCCTACCATAACATTCATATCAACGAGGTCCTTTATTTTTGCTAAAACTTGCCCTGAATCACTATCAAAGCATCTTGATTAAAATGGTGCATGTTGTTTCCCACATATTCATTATCTTTCTATTATTTTTATTTTTTCTATATTTATCGATTTTGATAACAATTGACAACATAATTTTCTAATTTTTTTGCATTCTGGGAAATAGTTTAGCCTCTTCCATTAACCCTTAAACTTTGGAAAGGTCAAAGAGTGATTTTTCCAATTTTGAGCAAAAATAGAGGTATTCGTATTTTTTTGCCGTTGCCTGGAAGATTTTTCCCCCGTGTACAAGGTCCTATGTTTTGCTAAAATTACCCTGAATCGCTGTCAAAGCATCTTAATTAAAATGGTGAATGTCATTTCCCACATATTCATTATCTTTCTATTATTTTTATTTTTCTATATTCATCAATTTTGATAAAAATTGATGACATAATTTTCTAATTTTTTCCCGTTTCGCGAAATAGTTTTTATTCTTTTATTAACCCTTAAACTTTGGAAGAGTCGAAGAGTGATTTTGCCAGTTTTGAGCAAAAATGGAGGTACTCATATTTTTTTGCCATTGCTTGGATGATTTTGCCCCCGTGTGTGAGGTCCTATGTTTTTGCTAAAAATTGCCCTCAATCACTATCAAAGCATCTTGATTAAAATGGTGAATGTCGTTTCCTGCATATTGATTGTTTTTTCTGTTATTTTTCATTTCTTCTATATTTATCAATTTTGATAACAATTGACAAGATAATTTTCTAATTTTTTCCCATTTCCTGAAATAGTTTTTCCTTTTCCATTAACCCTACAACTTTGGAAAGGTGAAAGAGTGATTTTGCCAGTTTTGAGCAAAGACGAAGGTACTCGTATTTTTTTGCCATTACCTAGACGATTTTGCCCTTGTGAACAAGGTCCTTTGTTTTTGCTAAAAATTACCCTGAATCACTATGAAAGCATTTTGATCAAAATGGTGAATGTTGTTTCCCACGTATTTGTTGTTTTTTTCTGTTAGTTTTCATTTCTTCTATATTTATCAATTTTGATAACAATTGACAACATAATTTTCTAATTTTTTCCCATATCTTGAAATAGTTTTTCTTCTTCCATTAACCTTGCAACTTTAGAAAGGTGAAAAAGTGATTTTACTAGTTTTGAGCAAAAACAGAGGTACTCGTATTTTTTTGCCATTGCCTAGATGATTTTGCCCTTGTGCATGAGGTCCTTTGTTTTTGCTAAAAATTGTCTTGAATCACTGTCAAAGCATCATGATTAAATTGGTCAATGTCAAAGCATCATGGTTTTTTCTATTATTTTTTATTTTTTTTTCTATATTTATCTATTTTGATAAAAGTGGACAACATAATTTTTTAATTTTTTCCCATTTTGGGAAATAGTTTTTACTCTTCCATTAACCTTTAAACTTCGGAAGGTCAAAGACTGATTTTGCCAATTTAGAGCAAAAATGATTGTACTCATATTATTTTGTCATTGCTTGGATGATTTTGTCACTGTACACGACGTCTTCTATTTTTGTTAAAAATTGCCCTAAATCACTGTCAAAGCATCTTGATTAAAATGGTGAATATCGTTTCCGGCGTATTCATTGTTTTCTATGTTATTTTTCATTTTTTCTATATTTATCTATTTTGATAAAAATTGATGATATAATTTTCTAATTTTTTCCCATTTCGGGAAATAGTTTTTACTCCTCTATTAACCTTTAAACTTTCGAAAGGTCACAGAGTGATTTTACAAGTTTTGAGCAAAAATGGAGGTACCCGTATTATTTTGCCATTGCTTGGATGATTTTGCCCCTGTGCACGAGGTCCTTTGTTTTTGCTAAAAATTACCCTAAATCACTATCAAAGCATCTTGATTAAAATGGTCAATGTCTTTTCCTGCATATTCATTGTTTTTTTTTTATTATTTTTCATTTTTTTTTCTATATTTATCTATTTTGATAAAAATTGGCGACATAATTTTCTAATTTTTTCCCATTTTGGGAAATAGATTTTACTCTTCCCACAACCCTACAACGTTGGAAAGGTCAAAGAGTGATTTTACCAGTTTAAAGCAAAAACAGTTGTCCTCATATGATTTCGCCATTGCTTGGACGATTTTGCCCTTGTGCATGAGGTCCACTGTTTTTGCTAAAAATTGCCCTAAATCACTGTCAAAGCATCTTGATTAAAATAGTGAATGTTGTTTCTCACATATTCATTGTTTGTTTTGTTATTTTTCATTTTTTTTTCTATATTTATCAATTTTGATAAAAATGGATGACATAATTTTCTAATCTTTTCCCATTTCGGGAAATAGATTTTACTTTTCCCACAACCTTACAACATTGGCAAGGTCAAAGAGTGATTTTGCCAGTTTTGAACAAAAATGGAGGTACTTGTATTTTTTCACCTTTGCTTCGACAATTTTGCCGTTGTGCACGAGGTCCTCTGTTTTTGCTGAAAATTGCCCTGAATCATTGTCACAGCATCTTGATTAAAATGGTAAATGGTGTTTCCTACATATTCATTTTTTTCTATTATTTTTTAGTTTTTTATATTTATCAATTTTGATAAAAATTGACGACATAATTTTCTAATTTTTTCCCATTTTAGGAAATAGTTTTTCCTTTTTTGCTAAACCTACAACTTTGGAAAGGTGAAAGAGTGATTTTGCGAGTTTTGAGCGAAAATGGAGGTGCTCGTATTTTTTCACCACTACCTAGACAATTTTGCCCCTATGCACGAGCTCTTTTGTTTTTGCTAAAAATTGCCCTTAATCACTATCAAAGCCTCTTGGTTAAAATGGTGAATCTTGTTTCACATGTATTCATTGTTTTTTTTTGTTATTTTTCATGTTTTCTATATTTATAAATTTTGATAAAATTTGATGATATAATTTTCTAATTTTTTTTCCATTTTGGGAAATAGCTTTCACTCTTCCATTACTCCTACAACTTTGGAAAGGTCAAAGAGTAATTTTGCCAGTTTTGAGTAAAAACGGTGAAAGTCATATTTTTTTGCCATTGCCTGGATGATTTTGCCCCTGTGCACGAGGCCCTTTGTTTTTGCTAAAAATGGCCCTTAATCACTATCAAATCATCTTAATTAAAATGGTGAACGTCGTTTCCTAGATATTTGTTGTTCTTTATGTTATTTTTCATTTTTTCTATATTTATCTATTTTGACAAAAATTGATGACATAATTTTCTAATTTTTTCCCATTTCGGGAAATAGATTTTACTTTGTCATTAACCTTACAACTTTGGAAAGGTGAAAGAGTGATTTTGCCCTTGTGCATAAGGTCCTCTATTTTTGTTAAAAATTGCCCTAAATCACCTTGAAAGCATCTTGATTAAAATGATGAATGTCTTTTCCCGTGTATTCATTAGTTTTCTATCATATGTCATTTTTTCTATATTCGTTGATTTTGATAAAAATTGACGTCATAATTATCTATTTTTTTCCCATTTCAGTAAATAGATTTTACTCTTCCATTAACCCCACAACTTTGGAAAGGTGAAAGAGTGATTTTGGTAGTTTTGAGTGAAAATGGAGGTACTTATATTTTTTTGCCACTACTTGGACAATTTTGCCCCTGTGCATTAGCTCCTCCGTTTTTGCTAAAAATTGCCCTAAAGCAGTATCAAAGCATCTTGATTAAAATGGTGAATGTCTTTTCTCGCGTATTCATTGGTTTTCTATTATATGTCATTTTTTCTATATTTATCGATTTTGATAAAAATTGAGGTCATAATTATCTATTTTTTTCCCATTTCAGGAAATAGATTTCACTCTTCCATTAACCTTATAACTTTGGAAAGTTGAAAGAGTGATTTTGGTAGTTTTGAGCAAAAACGGAGGTACTTGTATTTTTTTGCCACTACCTGGACAATTTTGCCCCTATGCATGAGCTCTTTTGTTTTTCCTAAAAATTGCCATGAATCACTATCAAATCATCTTGATTAAAATGGTTAATCTTGTTTCACATGTATTCATTTTTTTTCATTTTTTCTATATTTATCAATTTTGATAAAATTTGAGAAAGGTTAGCTATACCAAGGAAACAACATTCACCATTTTCATTAGAAGGCTTCGAGATTGATTCAGGGCAGTTTTAGGTAAAAACAGAGGACCTTGTTCATAGGGGCAAAATCGTCCAGGTAGTGGCAAAAAAATACAAGTACCTTCGTTTTTGCTCAAAATTGCCAAAATCAGTCGGTGGCCAATTGAGACTGCAGTGGCTAAGTGAATAGTAAAACAATTTACTGAGAAAGGGAGAAAATAAAAAATTTTGACTTTTAGGGCATAATTATTTATAAAAAAATCAAAAAAATTAAACATTCAAAAAAGGTTAGCAATACCAAGGAAATGACATTCAACATTTTCATCAGGACAATTTCAGGCAAAAAAGAAGACCTCGTTCAAAGGGAAAAATCGTCCGGGCAGTGGTGAAAAATATAAGTACCTTTTTTTTTGCTCAAAATTGCCAAAATCAGTTGGTGCCCATTCCAGAGTGCAACGGCTAAGTGAATAGTAAAAACTATTTACTGAGAAAGGGAGAAAATAGAAACTTTTGACGTTTAGGGCATAAATATTTATGAAAATATTTTAAAAAAAAAAATTCAGAAAAGGTTAGCAATACAAGGGAAACGACATTCAACATTTTGATCAGAAGGCTTCAACAAAGATTCAGGACAATTTCAAGCAAAAATAAAGGACCTCGTTCATAGGGGTAAAATCGTTTGGCAAAATCACTATTTGGCCATCTCAAAGCTTAAACGTTCTTTATATAGTAAAAACTATTAACACAAAATGGCAAAAAATGGAAAATTCTTTTGTCAATTTTTATGAAAATATATAAATATACAAAAAAATAAAAAATACCATCAAAGATACGAATACGTGGCAAACGACATTCACCATTTTAATCAAGGTGCATAAACGGTGATCTAGGGCATTTTTTAGGAAAAACAGAGGACCTTGTTGCAGGGGCAAAATCATCGAGTCAGTGGCGAAAAAATACGAGTGCCTTTGTTTTTGCTCAAAACTGGTGAAATCACTCTCTAACCGCTCAAAAGCTTAGAGGTTTTTCTAATAGCAAAAAATATTTACTAAAAATGACAAAAAAATAGAAAATTATTTAGTAAATTTTTATGAAAATATAAAAATAAACATAAAAATAAAAAATGTCATCAAAGATACAAATACGCGGCAAACGACATTCACCATTTTAATCATGATGCATAGACGGTGATCTAGGGCAATTTTGAGGAAAAACAAAATACCTTGTTGATAGGGGCAAAATCATCGAGTTAGTGGCGAAAAAATACGAGTGTCTTTGTTTTTGCTCAAAACTGGTGAAATCACTCTCTAACCAGTCCAAAGCTTAGAGGTTCTTTAAATAACAAAAAATATTAACTGAAAATGCAAAAAATGGAAAATTATTTAGTCAATTTTTATGAAAGTATATAAGTATACAAAAAATAAAAAATACCATCAAAGATACGAATATGTGGCAAACAACATTCACCATTTTAATCAGGATGCATGGACGGTGATCCAGGGCAATTTTGAGGAAAAATAGAAGACCTCCTTGACAAGTGCAAAATTGTGCATTGAGTGGTGAAAAAATATGAGTACCTCCATTTCTGCTCATAATTGGCGAAATCACTGTGTGAAAGTTCCAAAGCTTAGAGGTTCTTTAAATAGTAAAAAATATTAACACAAAATGGTAAAAAAATACCTCCATTTTTGCTCATAACTAGCGAAATCACAGTGTGTTAGTTCCAAAGTTTAGAAGTTCTTTAAATAGTAAACAATACTAATACAAAATGGAAAAAAGTTGAACATTATTTTTTCAATTTTTATGGAAATATATAAACATAGAAAAAAAATAAAAAATACCATTAAAGATATGAATACGCGGCAAACGACATTCACCATTTTAATCAGGATGCATGGACAATAATCTAAGGCAATTTTGAGGAAAAATAAAAGACCTTGTTGACAGGGGTAAAATCGTCCAATTAGTGACAAAAGAATACGAGTACGTCCACTTTTGTTCAAAACTAGCGAAATCACTGTCTGATTATTCCAAGGCTTAAAGGTTCTTTAAATAGTAAAAAATATTAATTGAAAATGGCAAAAAGAAAAATTATTTTGTCAATTTTTATGAAAATATATAGATATAACAAAAAAGAAAAAATACCATCAAAGATATGAATACGCTGCAAATGACCTTCACCATTTTAATCAGGATGCATAGACGGTGATCCGAGGCAATTTTGAGGAAAAATAGAGGACCTCCTTGACAAGGGCAAAATCGTGTAGTGAGTGGTGAAAAAATACAAGTACCTCCGTCTTTGCTCATAATTAGTGAAATCATTGTGTAATAGTTCGAAAGCTTATAAGTTCTTTAAATAGTAAAAAATATTAACACAAAATGGCAAAAAATAGAAAATTATTTAGTCAATTTTTATGAAAATATATAAATATACAAAAAAAATGAAAAATACCATCAAAGATACGAAAATGTGGCAAACGACATTCACCATTTTAATCAAGATGCTTGGAAAGTGATTTATGGCAATTTTGAGGAAAAATAGAAGATCTCGTTTGTAAGGGCAAAACCATCCAGTCAGTGGCGAAAAAATATAAGTATGTTTGCTTTTGCTCAAAATTGGCGAAATCACTGTTTAATCGTCGCAAAGCTTAGAGATTCTTTAAATAGCAAAAAATATTATATGAAAATAAAAAAATGAAAAATTATTTTGTTAAATTTTATGAAAATATATAAATATAGAAAAAAATAAAAAAATACCATCAAAGAAACGAATACGCGACAAATGACAATCACCATTTTAGTTAGGATGCATAGACGGAGATGTAGGACAATTTTGAGGAGAAAGAGAGGACCTCGTTGATAGGGGCAAAATCGTCTAGTTTGTCCCAAAAAAATACAAGTACCTCTGATTTTTCTTAAAACTGGCCAAATCACTGTCTAAGCATCCTAAAGCTTAGAGGTTCTTTAAATAGTAAAAAAAATTATTGAAAATAGGAAAAAAAACATGAAAAATTACTTTTTCAATTTTTATGAAAATATATAAATATAGAAAAAAAAATAAAAAAATACCATCAAAGAGACGAATAGGTGGCAAACGACATTTACCATTTTAATCAGGATGCATGAATGGTGATTTAGGACAATTTTGAGGAAAAACAGAACACCTCGTTGAGAAGGGCAAAATCATCCAGTTAGTGGCAAAAAATTACGAATACCTCTGCTTTTGCTTAAAACTAGCAAAATTACTGTCTGACTGTTCCAAGGCTTAGATGTTCTTTAAATAGTAAAAAATATTAACACAAAATGGAAAAAAATAGAAAATCATTTCATCAATTTTTATGAAAGTATATAAATATATTTAAAAAAATAAAAAATATAATCAAGTAGATGAATACATGGCAAACGACATTTACCATTTTAATAAGGATGCATGGACTGTGATCCAGGGCAATATTAAGGAAAAACAAAGGACCTCGTTGATAGGGGCAGAATCTTAAAGTTAGTGGTGAAAAAATACGAGTACCTCCGTTTTTGCTCAAAATTGGCGAAATCACTGTCTAACCATCCTAAAGCTCAGAGGTTCTTTAAATAGTAAAAAAATATTAGCTAAAAATAACAAAAAATAGAAAATTATTTTGTGAATTTTTATGAAAATAATAAAAAATACCATCAAAGAGATGAATACACGGCAAACGACATTCACCATTTTAATTAGGATATCTAGCACAATTTTGAGGAAACATAGAGGAGCTTGTTGACAGGGGCAAAATCATACAGTCTGGGGTAAAAAAATTCGAGTAACTCCGTTTTTGCTCAAAACTAGTGAAATCATTATCTGATCATCCCAAAGCTTAGAGGTTCTTTAAATACTAAAAAATATTATTGAAAATGAAAAAAAAATGGAAAATATTTTGTCAATTTTCATGAAAATATATAAATATAGAAAAAAAATAAAAAATACCATCAAAGAGACGAATACGTGGCAAACGACATTCACCATTTTAATCAAGATGCATGCTTGGTGATCTAGGACAATTTTGAGAAACAACAGAGCATCTCATTGACAGGGTCAAAATCATCTAGGTAGTGGCAAAAGAATATGAGTACCTTCGTTTTTGCTCAAAATGGGCGAAATCACTGTTTGACCGTCCCAAGGCTTAGAGGTTCTTTAAATAGTAAAAAAATGTATTTAAAAATAAAAAAATGGAAAATTATTTTGTCAATTTTTATGAAAATATATAAATATAAAAAAATGAAAAATACCATCAAGGAGAAGAATATGCGGCAAACGACATTCACCATTTTAATCGAGATGGATGGGCGGTGATCTAGGACAATTTTTTAGGAAAAACAAAGGACCTCATTGACTGGGACAAAGTTGTCCAATCAATGGTGAAGAAATAAAAGTACCTCTATTTTTGTTCAAAATAGGCGAAATCACTGTCTAACTGTCCCAAAGCTTAGAAGTTCCTTAAATAGTAAAAAAATGTTTACTAAAAATGACAAAAAATAGAAAATGATTTTGTCAATTTTTATGAAAATATATAAATATACAAAAAATAAAAAATACCACCAAAGAGATGAATACGCGGCAAACAACATTCACCATTTCAATCAGGATGCATGGACAGCGATCTAGGGCAATTTTGAGGAAAAGCAATGGACCTCTTTGACAAGGGCAAAATCATCCAGTCAATGGCGAAAAAATATGAGTACCTCCATTTTTGCTCAAAACTGGCGAAATCACTGTCTGACCCACCCAAAGCTTAGAGGTTCTTTAAATAGTAAAAAATATTAACTAAAAATGGCAAAAAAATATAAAATTCTTTTGTCAATTTTTATGAAAATATATAAATATACAAAAAATAAATAAAAAATACCATCAAAGAGACAAATACGTGGCAAAAGACATTCACCATTTTAATCAGGATGCATGGACGGTGATCCAGGGAAATTTTGATGAAAAGTAGAAGACCTTGTTGAAAGGGGCAAAATCGTCTAGTTAATGGTAGAATAATACGAGTACCTTCGATTTTGGTCAAAATTGGCGAAATCATTGTCTAAGCGTCCTAAAGCTTAGAGGTTCTTTAAATGTAAAAAATATTAATTGAAAATGGTAAAAAATGAAAAATTATTTTATCAAATTTTATGAAAATATATAAATATATCAAAAAATAACAAATACCATCATAAAAATGAATACGCGGCAAATGACATTCACCATTTTAATCAGGATGCATGGATAATGACCCAGGGCAATTTTGAGGACAAATAGAGTACATAGTTGACAGGGCATAATCATCCAGTGACTGGCGAAAAAATACGAGTACCTCCGTTTTGACTCAAAACTGCAAAATCATTGTCTCACCATTCCAAAGCTTAGAAGTTCTTTAAATAGTAAAAACTAATAACACAAAATGTCAAAAAATAAAAAATTATTTTGTCAATTTTTATAAGAATATATAATATATAAAGAAAATCAAAATACCAGCAAAGCGACGAATATGCGACAAATGACGTTGACCATTTTCATCAGGATGCATGGATGGTGATCTAGGAAAATTTAGGAAAAGTCAAGGACCTTGTTGACAGGGCCAAGATCGTTTAGTCAATGGCGAAAAAATGCAAGTACCTCCGTTTTTGCTTAAAACTGGTGAAATTACTGTCTGACCATCCCAAAGCTTAGAGGTTCTTTAAATAGTGAAAAATATTAACCAAAAATGGCAAAAAATGTGAAATTATTTTGTGAATTTTTATGAAAATATATAAATATACAAAAAGATAAAAAAAAATATCGTCAAAGAGACGAATACATAGCAAACGACATTCACCATTTTAATTAGGATGCATGGACAGTGATCCAGGGCAATTTTAAGGATTAACAGAGGACCTCGTTAACAGGGGCAAAATCGTTCAATTAGTGGTGAAAAAATACGAGTACCTCCATTTTTGGTCAAAACTGGTGAAATTAGAGTTTGACCATTCCACAGCTTAGACGTTCTTTAAATAGTAAAAGATGTTAACATAAAATCTCAAAAAATGGAAAATTATTTGGTTAATTTTTATGAAAATATATAAATATTTTAAAAAATAAAAATACGATCAAAGAGACGAATACGTGGCAAACGACATTCACCATTTTAATCAGGATGCATGGACGGTGATCCAGGGCAATTTTAAGGAAAAACAGAGGACCTCGTTGATAGGGGCAAAATCATCTAGTCAGTGGTGAAAAAATACGAGTACTTTTATTTTTTCCTAAAACTGGTGAAATCATTGTCTGACCATCCCAAAGCTTAGAGTTTCTTTAAATAATAAAAAAATTTAACTGAAAATGGCAAAAAGTGGGAAACTATTTTCTCCATTTTTATGAAAATATATAAATATACAAATAAAATTAAAAAACTACCATCAAAGGCACAGAACGCGGCAAAGGACATTTACCATTTTAATCAGGATGCATGGACAGTGATCCATGGCAATTTTGATGAAAAACAGAGGACCTCGTTTACAGGGCAAAATCATCCAGTCAATGGCGAAAAAATATGAGTACCTCCGTTTTTGCTCAAAACTAGCAAAATCGCAGTCTGACCGTTCCACAACTTAGATGTTCTTTAGATAGTAAAAACTATTAACACAAAATCTCAAAAAATGGAAAATTATTTGGTCAATTTTTATGAAAATATATAAATATTTGAAAAGAATAAAATATCATCAAAGAGACAAATACACAACAAACGACATTCACCATTTTAATGAAGATGTATGGACGGTGATCCAAGGCAATGTTGAAGAAAAATAGAAAACCTCGTTGACAGGGGCAAAATCATCCAGTCAATGATGAAAACATAGGAGTACCTTTGTTTTTGCTCAAAATTTGTGAAATTACTGTCTAACCGTCCCAAAGCTTAAAAGTTCTTTAAATAATAAAAAATATTAGCTGAAAATGGCAAAAAATGAAAAATTATATTGTCAATTTTTATGAAGATATTTAAATAAACAAA